>JAMPIV010010271.1:2500-229478 GCA_024509875.1 Oreohelix idahoensis
AATTTCCCCCCCTAATTTCCCCCAAAATCCTTCACTCTTCCACTCCATTCCCTTCTCGTTCTTTGATCTTAACACCACTCGAGGGGGGGGGGGGGGTTCATAAGTACATTCAGTGGCCATCACGCCTAGTGGCGGTCCCTTAATAAGGTGCAACAACAAATTGAATTCCACTTTGGCCTCGGTCGGCGGGCCACGTTGTACAAGTGCCCAACTCTGGTTCATTCTTTGCAATCTACTCAGCCTCCCAGACCTCGCCAGGTTGTTTTTTGGTCGGCCTCTTCTTTTCCCGTTTTTCCTTCCTTCCAGGTTTCAAAGCATAGCTGTTCTTGGTGGATGGCATCGGGGTCCCTCGGTACTTTGTGCGTTTAAAAAATTATAAATTAGAATTTTTCATTACCGGGTAATAATTATTATTTGCAAATTTATTGCCCAAAAACCGATCACACCGTAGATCTTTCTTTCTATGACTGCTAAACGTGACCATTTCACATTGTTAGCTCTGTTTTTTCCCCATGGTCGGGTAGTGTACAAATTTTTACACATTTTCCAGTTAAACTTTTATTTTATCCATTCTATTCGCGGGTTTATCCAATCCCCATTGGAGGGTTTTAGTTATTCGCGGTTGAACGTTAGCCCGTGGTGCTTGGTAGTGTTTGGGGATAAATACCTATAACCACATTAGTGCCACAATGCGGAGGTGTGAATCGACCTTGGCCCCTGGGAGGGACCCCCCAAGTGGGTGGGGGGGGGGGTGGGTACACCTAGTGGGTAATTTAAGGCCAAGGCAACTATGGGACAATCGCTGCCGTTGCCCCTTTTGGATGCTCCTAGGGTCTAGCCTCATGAATCATAGTGGGTTATTCTTTACCCGCCCCCAGCTGGTTTGGGAAGGGGGACTGTAGGTGGAATGCGGTGACAACCTTTTCCTTCCCTTCTTCCGCTGGCCTGCCATTCCCCTCTTAGAGAACTAACTCCAGAGCTCAGAATCAAGGTAACCCATTTAACCCCAGCTGTTTATTGGAATGGTTAGAGGACTGTCACCTACTAGGGAGCGTCAGCATTGCGCTACAATTTAGGTGACGACCATTTACCAACCCCTCACTGTCAAAATATTTACCCATCCCTACCTCCAAAGTTCAGAACCCCATTTATAGCACTTAGTCCCCACTTCGACAAATACTGCATCTGGTACTGAAACAGTTAGGATCAAAAGAATTAAAAGAGTCACACTAAGTCACCATGTTTATGGCTATTTCTCGCTCTCACAATTTCGTGACATCAAATGAAAAGGGCGCTAAAGATGCTGGCATACACACAAGAATCATTGGTTCAAACGCTCGTATTATTAGAAGATGAACCAAAAAATGATGTACATATATATTGGCGCGGGGGCCCCTAAAAGAAAGATCTGGGCTCGTAGCATATGCACTTTTTGCGAACTACCGTTAATTCCCGTATCCGCACTTCCGGCTCTGATTAGGTAAAATATTTGACAAGGATCAGTGTGTATAGTGAGGGAGGGGACCAACTCCCTCACCCAGCCCCCACACACCCAGCGTGTGAAAACAAATAAAGGCTTTCCCTTGCCAGGGTACAGTTTTTTGTTTTGGTTTTGGGGGCCCTAAACAGGACCGTGGTCCAGTTTTTGTGGGCCCTGTAAAAAAAAAAAAAACAAAAAAAAAAAAAAAAAAAAAAAAAAAAAAAAAAAAAAAAAACCGTGGTGGGTAAATTTTTGTGGGTTTTTGTGGGCCCTGAATAGGACCGTGGTAGGTGCAGTTTTTGTGGGCCCCCTGAAAAGGACCGTGAGGGGAACAGATTACCAAAGATCGCTGAACGCTTGGCACATATCAGGACATATACACATGTTCGTTCGTCAGCTGCATAATTTACAGAGGAGGCCAAAAAATTCTGCAATGTCAAGCAGTATACTGTGGGTACCTGACTCTGATCCTGAGTTAGAGAAGGCAACGGCAGCGAGGAAGGAAACAGGTGTCACGCATCAGTCAAACCAGCTGTAAATGGGTACCTCACTCTGATCTTGAGGTAGAGAAGGCAATGGCAGCGATTTCCCTTGTTTTCGGTGTACCGTTAACTTGTAGAACTGATTCAATTCCGTTCTATTGGTTTATAAACTTTTAAAAAAAAATACGGTGGGGGGGGGGGGGTGGGGGGGGGGGGGGGGGTGGGGGGGGGTGTGTGGTAAGGGTCTCAACTATGAATGCAAGAGACACGCTTTTTTTTTAACTTGCCTCCCAAATCACAATGTGAAATCAACATTTTTCGGTCAAGAAAAAGTACGGTTCTCAGTTTTGGTAATAAATTTCCAGAATTTGATTTAACCGGTGAATAAACGCACAAGTACCGGGGTCTCTTCTGAGGACATGGCCAACCCAGCTCCAGCGTCTGCCAGCTATGATGGTGTGCATGTCCTCTTGCTTGCTCTGAGTAAGCAGATCTTGGTTGGTGATGGTATTCGGCCAAAAGTTGGATAACGGAGACCTGATTTTATTGTCGTGAATTAATTACAAAGTATGTCCTAATTATAATCCATCAAGGGTTGAACGGGATACTTAAAAAAGAAAAGAAAAAAAAGACAAAAGTTGCTGCTGCTTCTATATTATGAAATAAGTGACTGTCAAGAATGGTTTGTAAGGTATTATGCAATTTATAGGTGTCAAACCCGTGTTCCACTGGTGTTGCATTCGTTATGTTTGGGAGAGTTATGTGGCATGTAATGTGTGATCCCATTGGCTGGTTTGATTCACTCTGCCTGGTAGTAGTAAGTTTCAGCGTTGCCACTCCAAGGTGAATTCACCTAGATCTAGGTTTTTTGTTGTGTATGTCTTTTTCCTTCATTAGTTGAAGAACGCCACCTAAATTTCGCCCAAAGTACCCCAAAAATCGCCCAAGTCACCGATATCCAGGTTTTTTTTCTTCAAAATTCAGAGTGGCAAAACTGGTAGTAACTCCCTTCAGCCATAATTGCACGGGTAGTGTTATTGATTAGGTGAGTAAGATTCAAGTGATTTTGGTTGGCTGAAATTTAATGATTTTGAGAATTCAGTTGGATACTAGTTTTTTTTTTTTGTGTGTTTTTTTTTTAATGAACGTCGCATGACCAGACTGTAAAATATATTCAACAAATATTATTATGTATATTCACCTTCGTACACTCTCAGACGTCCAATTGGATGTTCTCAAAGAAAGCAGCAGTCAGTTTGAGGTTATTTGAATCCCCGTAAAGCTTTTCCACGAAAGGAACTGGCGTCGGCCATATGCGATTTCTCTGTACCACATATAAGGGACAACTTTGAAGCAGATGTTCAGCAGTCATTTTATCAGTGCCACAGTTACACTGATCGGTAGTTCCTATCTTTAGCTTGTTGAATAGATGTTATCTCAATCTGTTGTGGCCAGTGCGGAGTCTGAAGATTACCACTTGTTCTCTTCTGTTGAGCTGGTAGTAAGCATCATTCTGTGTGACCTGGATGTTCTACATTCTATTTGTTTCTGTATCGGATTCTGATAAAACTCTTTGCCTCCTCGAAAGTTATACTTTCATCAGGCTGAGGTAGATGTGAACCTTCTTTTGCCTTCTGTCAGCCTATCATTGCCGGTGATGTTACAATGAGATGGAAATCCATTGGATCACAACACTTTTGAATCGTTGACAAAGTTTGTGGAATTTTGTCGCCATGGATTTTCTCTCTGTTGCAGTTTGGCTCTTTTTTCTTTCAATTCCAGGAATGTTTTTTATCATTTCAGGGAAACGATTTTGTTTCCAAACTGGAAGCTTGTGTGCTGTGTAGATGGGTTTAATAGTAGATATTTCATTTATGGAAACTGCTCTCATATGTCTATATACTTCAGTTAACTCTGTCGCCCGATGTTTCTTCAAACATTTTAACTTAAGTTCCTTTTTTATGATTCTGCCCACGGATCTTTGAGAAGCGCCTATCTGACGAGCAATTTGACGCTGGGAAAGATGTGTTTGCGGACGTCCTTCTTGACTTTGCGCAAGCTCGTTAACAGCATTGATGTTGTCATCGGTGAGCGCAGTGCATGTTCGGCCAGTGCCTTTACGACGTCCAACAGTGCCGTTTTGGTCTATAACACATAAGGAAGGGAAACCCGAGGCCTGTAAACAGTAAATAAATATTAGACAAACATAAAGGTATGTTTTTCAGGCAATTTACCATGGGCAGTCCATAATAGGGGAACAACAGAAGTGATTGCGTCATTAATAGGCTGGACTGCCCATGGTAAATTTCCGTTGTTATGTTTTGCGGATCGCACTAATGACCCATCATCGAAGCATCATTTTTTGGTGATGCCTAGATGGCAGGGAGAATAGTGTGATTCGCTTGTATAGCTAGGCGAGGTTGTCGCACGGAAGGTCCTGGGTAAGCCCCTCATGTCTGTTGTTTTTCTGTTGTCTAGTGTTCTACTTCTTTATTTCTTACGAGTGCCTGAAAACATACCTTTATGTTTGCCTAATATTTATTTACGATTTTGTCTATCTTTTGCAAAAGATACGTCAGTCCGCCAAAGTCCATCCTTTGTTTGGAAACTCCTTAAGAAGTCGTATCGCACCATAATTTTTGTTTTGTCGAAGAAATTTGATTGCCGTTTTTTCTTCTTCAGAGAACGCAATTTTGCAGCAGACGAATTACAGTTGTATGCAGCGCCACCTGCAAGGGGTAAAATTCGTTGTGCGAAATTTGAGACTCGAAATTCAAATATGGATATTGTTATCATAATTGTCACAAAATTTCATAATAATCGGGTCATTTTCGGCCGAGTTTTTAAAATACTTAAAGGTCATGGATTTCTTTGCCTCACGGTGTACATAGACCTGAGCCGGACCCAGCTCTAATGGGTACCCCCCGAAGACGATGAGCATCTGCCTGAATGGCGAGAGGACACCTGTCAACATACAGGGAAAAGGAATACTCACGTAAAATCAGTCTCAGGTTTAGACCATACTAACCGGAGATTTCGCCTCGAGCGGGTGTACGATTAAAAAAAAAAATCCAGTTCTCTTCTTACTGTTTTGTTGATGAGTGTGAATATAGTGTAGACTGTCTTACTGTTTTGTTGATGAGTGTGAATATAGTGTAGACTGTCTTACTGTTTTGTTGATGACTGTCTTACTTACTCGTACTTAATCACCTTACTCGTACTTATCACCATTTTCCACAAGCAGCAGTAAGTTGTTAGCGCAGTCAGTGGACGGTTTAGTTTCTTTTCCAGTTGCAAAGGGGATTTCCCTTCTGCACATAAGACTAGGTCATCACCAAACAAGGTGCTGGGTAATTCAAGATGATCTTCCAGGTCGTTTATGTATATGAGGACTAGTTAATCTAAAGCACAGAAGTTTTTGTGAGTCATTCTGTAATTTTGTTCACTCTTCCTAGTCTGTGTTTTCCCATGACTTCTTCAAAGCTGCTATTGTCTGTACTTATTTTAGCATTTAGATCATCCATCGAAATTGTGATGTCTTTTCTTCTCATTTTATCCACGAAATTTTCTTATTGGTTGATGTGCAGTGTTTGGATGATGTTAACTATTATCATTTTTTGGCTGCTTTGAATGTTGCTGTTATAATTCTGAGATCCATTGTTTCCTATTCTATCAGTACTTTTTGTTCTTCTTTAGACAGCTTTAACACCACTACTTCACTGTGGCGGGCACTTTCTTCCACGTGACCTGAGAGCAGCACCTTTTCTACAGTGATCAATTTCTACCTCTCTATGCCATTCCACCTTGTCTCGCAGAGGTGTAATAAAACTATCTTGTAATTCCACATTTCTTCTGCCAACTATGCAGTTTTTCCCTTGGTTGTTTAAAGTACAAACATTCCAGTGAGACTAGTACAATTAACTAACAATTTATCAGGAATAAAATAAGAATTTAAACTGTTCAGTACACATTTTTTAACACAGGGACAGCTCAAGTATTCATAACTCAATATTTTGATAACAATGTTTATTAATAAATGATATGTATCAAACAGAGAAAAAGCAGATAATAAATATAACAAATTATCTATACTGTACAGTTCAGTACACATTTTATAAACAAAGACAGCTCATAATATTTATTATTCAATATTATGTACAAACTATATCACTGAAGCCAAGCATAAATTGTACAAAATTTTTTGTTAACAGCATCTCTGTCCATTTTTGTTTAATTGCATAATCATAAATACAATTTTTGTAGCCATTCGGGAAATAAACTGACAAATTTCATTTCTTTTCTCTGACAGGAATTTGTAGTACGGTACTTACCAAGTTAATCAGCAACACTAAATAACCAATATAAATATTTTTGGTGACCATGTACGAGTTTCGAGCTCTTGATAGTTATGCACCTAAACCTCACTTATTTCAAAACCACTATATAAGCATTTGTCATAGACAAATTTGTCATGAGTAACCATGAGTTTCAGCATTAAAAAACTGCTTAAGATCATATTTTAATAATGCTAACAACTATGCTGAAACAGAGTGATTCCAAATGCATTCAGTCAAAACTTATTCCTGTGTAAAACTATGTTTAAGTTTCTAAGCAAAATACACAAATTAATACCACAAAACACATAAAAAGTAATTCTTTATTCGTAGCACCCTAACAGATGAGCTTTTACTGAATAGGAAACAGTTTTTGACAAGAGAAGAAACTATTTTGACAAGTCACATATAAATGTGGTTAATTCACTGGCTTCCTAGCTCGGTAGTCCATGGTTTCACCACCCATTGAGGTGGGATTTTTTTAGACAGTAAACAGCTCTTGGGTCGACCCTGCCTCATGAATAGGGTACCAGAGCAACTCTGGGAAGGTTAAAGGCGGCTGGCCTTTAACTCTTAGTAAATCAATGGTCACGCAAATATGGGCCCAACACCATATTCCTAATATGCCTCAATGGGTGTGTAAACAGGGTCTTTTTCTAACATATGAATGGGGCTTGGGGATAATTCTTAAATAACAAACGTAATACCACATATATTACAGTTAAAACAAATGGGCTCAAAGATATCTGAGGTCAATACCTGAGCGAAGCAGGGTTGTGAGCTGTTACCCCTTAATCTTTAAGGACCAATGAATTAACCTTCCACAGGCACAAATGGCAACCAGCAATAAATTCATTGCAAGATATAGAAGATATACAGAAATAAGAAAGTAGGTAATCAAACTGGTGTAAGCAGAATTCAAAGAGATAATAAACAATAATAAAAAATTACTTCCAAGAAAAATGGCCACTGCAGACTCAAATACAATCTGTATACAAAAATTGGACAGAAGTGTCCATGTCAAGAAAATATGCAAACAGTAGAACAGGTCCTCCAAGATATTAAAGGCAATGAAAAGGCTGACAAACTGTTAGAGGCGTGACAAATGAAGAGGCCAAGAGATTTAACCAGGAACATATACCAAATCTGTAAGAGATGGAGCATCCAGGGTACCACAAAAAAGATGCTAAGACCATGTACAGCTATTGAGAATGATGTGCTACCTGCTTTATGAACTAACGATGAAGAACTACTGAATGTAACTATATCACTGATAAATGCCTGCTCATCATCCTGCTTTATGAATATGTGTGACTTCCATTTATGTTCTCTGCTCCTTACACAAATACCACAACAGCATAAGCTCAGATTGAAAAATGCTTTCTTCAATCACATAAAAAAAAAAAAAAAGATATGTAAAAAAATGTTCACCGGAGAAGATACACAACTGGCTGTCCTTAGTCATCAAAATAAAAAATAAATAGATTAAGACAAATGATTTAACTTACTGTTGCATAACATCACATATGCACATTGTGGCTAATATGATACTGTTTAATTTTGGGCAGAAAAAAAATTTGATATTTAGGAATGGAAGATCATAATATGAGATGTCTGACGGAAAGTAGCAAACTTCACCAAGACAGAAGTTAAAAAACTCAAGTTGCTGAGAACAATACTATTCATCAACGGGACACTGAGCAAGAGAATGGTGATCAAATAATATGTGGCAAGGCACTAACTAAGCAATGAAATATGTTCTTCAACAAATGAAAACTGCTATTACCCATGACACTTTATGGCAAACATGGATTTTAGAAACAGAAAAAAAGTTATCATCAAATACCAGGTTCTGTGAAAACTAAGGGCAGCATGTCTGATGTTATGCTGTTTAATTTGGTACAGAATCAAGGAAACCACATGTGTCAGATGTGACACTGTTTTATTAATAGCACAAATGTTTAATTGTGTTTACTTTGGTATGTAGTTTATAAGAAGAAAGATCAAGTTATATCAAATCACCACACATGAACTCAAACATAAGATGATCATAAATGCTGTTGTATTCTCCATTATATTTTTAAAACGAACAGGAAAATCTCAAATATACAATATTAAGTTCAGAGATGTGTCTTAAAAACTGATTGATAAATGAAAGCACAGAAACAATGTCTGGTCAAATTTACAACAATAAACGGTATATATTACCACACAGCACATCTCAGACATTTGTAGTTGACATAATTTTGCTTTAGAATGTAAATATTTCCTGGGCTAAGATACCAGACAGAAAACGATGTACATGTATTTAAGCACTTCTTCTTCTTCTTTGTTCCTTAGCTGCCGACCGTCAAAGCAGTCAGTGGCCATCACGCCTGTAGCGTCTTGTAGGGCAACAACAAATTGATTCCACTTTGCTCGGTCGGTGGCCATCCTTCGTACAGTGCCCCAACTCTGGTTCATTTTTGTGCATCTCAGCCTCCACAGTCCTCCGCCAAGTTGTTTTAGGTCGGCCTCTCTTAAATTTTCCTTCAGGGGTCCATAGCATAGCTGTTCTTGTGATGGCATCGGGGTCTCTTCTGAGGACATGGCCGCTCCAGCCTCTGCCAGCTATGATGGTGTGCATGTCCTCTTGCTTGCTCCGAGTAAGCAGATCTTGGTTGGTGATGGTTTTCGGCCTAAAGATTCAGATAATTTTTCTTAGGCAGGTTGTGTGAAAAGAGGACAATTTTGACATTTCCTTCTCTGTTACTCTCCAGCATTCCGCACCACAGAGAAGAACAGAAAGCACACAGCTCTGATATAATCTTAGTTTTCTGCTTGTGCTATACTGAGAGGACTTCCAGATGTTGTTTAGACTACAAAAGGCTGTTCTTGCTTTGTTCATTCTGTTGTTGATGTCTTTGCTTGCTCTGCCATCTGGTGTTACTATGCATCCTAGGTAAGTGAAGGTGTCTGCCTGTTCCAGTTGTTGATTCCTCACTGTTATGGGCAAGGGGTTGCTCACATTGAGTGTCATGACCTCTATCTTCTTTAGATTGATGTTCAGGCCCACCTGCTGGCTATACTTATTAAGTCTATCCGTTTTTTCCTGGATGTGTTGATGTGAATGCACTAGTAGTGCAATGTCATCTGCATATTCTAGATCTTCCAGTGTAGAAAACGTAGTCCATCTTATTCCTCTTGGACTGCCCTCTGTTGTCTGGCGTATCACCCAGTCTATGACTGTTAAGAATAGAGTGGTTGATAAGGGGCATCCCTGTCATACTCCTGTCTTCACCTCAAAGGTTAGGTTGCTCTACCCTACGCTACACGTAAAGTTGGCATAAAGGTTTTTTATGATTGACACTATGCAGCTTGGAATTCCATAAGCCCTCAGTATTTTCCATACACTGTCCGTATGTATACTGTCAAAAGCCTTTTCAAAATCAACGAAATTACACAGCTGTCTCTGTCATTCTGAGCACTGCTCTATAATGTTCCTGAGGGTAAATATAAGATCTGCACATCTTCTGTTTTTTCTAAATCCTGCTTGCTCTTTCCTCAAGTTTGTGGTCTACTGCTTTTGAAATTCTCTGTACAATTATTCTGCCTAATATTTTGCTGGGAACTGAGAGAAGAGTGATTCCTCTTCAACTATTGCAGTCTGCAAGGTCTCCCTTCTTGGGCAATTTGACAACTATTCTTTCGTTCCACTCCGTTGGTGTTGTCCCTGTTTTCCAGACTTGTGCAAATAGTGGTTCTAATAGTTCTGCTGCTAGCTCAGGGTCTGTCTTAAATAGCTCTGCATTTAAGTGGTCATGGCCAGGTGCTTTTCCATTCTTTAACCCTTTGATTGCTGTAATGATTTCTTTTTTTCGTGGAATGTCTGTATTAACATCTAGATCATTTTCAGCCTCAGGAACATTCAACTGTGTCTCTGGTGGTTCCTTGTTCAGAGTTTCTCTGAAATGCTCTGCCCATCTTGTTTCCTGTCCCTTTGCTGTTGTGATGAGATTTCCTTGCTTATCTCTTACTAATGTAATATTGTTTGCACCTCGTTTTCCGCTGATGGTTTAAGCACTTCTACATAGATGTATGTAAGGCACTTCCAAATTAAATTGATCATCTTAACAACATATGGAATGCAAAGAGATTACAAATGCCTCCAGACCTAAAGATCTTTTATATTTGGACACGGGCCTTAATATAACCGACTAGGTTGAATGGGAAGCGCCTCGCCAAAACTTTAAAAAAACAAACAAACAAAAACAAATGCCTGTCATATAGAAACATACAGGGTGTCTCAAAACAAGGAAAAAAGGTAAATATAGTTCCATAGTAGCTACTTCTGTAGGGGAGTGAAGTGTTAGAGACTTCACTTTATTAGGTCTTCTATGAGGTGGGGGTGACTAGTTCCTAGTTCCTCGCTATCTTTACCTTACGCAACTCAACAGCAGTCTGGTTCCCATTTACAGGTGGGGTAGACTGGAGTGTGATGCTACCAGGTTACAAATTTGGTAATTATACCATGAGAAGCAAGCAAAGAAAATGGTAACTCAGTTAAGCTGCAAATTAACACTCCATTGCTTCAAGCATATTTTCAAGTGTTTGAAATTATTGCGCTGCTGGAAAGCTAAGTGTTTAGTCATTATCTTCAATGATGTCACGAATGCCTGTTGCATTGCTATCTGCCAAAGTATACCGAACTACTGAGGATAATGCTGCAAACTGGCTCTGTGAGGATAATAATGAACCTATCTTACTGTAGCACACACACACATGCATTTCTCTGAGACCTCTACATTATGAATTATGCACCACTACTGCGGCAAGATATGTAACTGTAATGTATAAAAGACTAAAGATATTCTGTTATACCACATTTGTTTAGCTAAACAAACCAGAGAATCCAACTCAGTGTTGGATAATGGCGGATAATGGCAAACAATGAAATATAAATTGCTAAAAAATATTAACAAAATAACTGCTACTGCTTCTTCACCCAGGAGCTCAGGCTTTCAACTTCTTCTTCTTCTTGCGATCGCATCTTTGATGATTACACCGTCAGACGAGTTCTCATGATGAATTCGACTGTTGTTTGAAGTTCCTCTTTAACTCCATATAGCTTTGAGTTTAGTGTTGAGTCATTGGGCCAGTATATCTTTCTTAACTGGTCATACAGAGGACAGTCCTGTAGAACATGCTCAGCAGTTTGTTCGTTTAATCCACATGTGCACAGTGGTGAAGCAGACAATCGTAGCTTGTGCATGTGTTTATTCAGTTTGTTATGCCCTGTCCTGAGTCGAAAAATAGTTGTCTGTCCCTGCCGGTCGAGAGTGTGATAGTCGTCTTTGGGTTGGTTCTGTTCTCTTCTGATAGTCTGGATAGCTCTCTTTTTCTCAAAGTATGTGATTTCATTATCTTCTTGTTCACATTCTCCTCCCTTTTTTGCAAGTTTATCTGCCTTTTCATTTCCGGGTACACCACAATGAGATGGTACCCACTGAAGTATGGTTCTCTTTTTGGCAGCTACCTTGTTTAGTTCATTTCTCAGATGCGGGAGTTTACCACCCTTGAGAGCTTGCAGGACAGACAGTGCATCTGTGAGGATGACTACCTGGTGGCAGTCAGAGTTGGTGTTATAAATCATATTTGCAGCTTGCTCTAGAGCTTGAACTCAGCTGTATAGTTGGAACAGAATTTACCAGTGGGAATGTGCCTAGTCTCATAGTGGTTGTCAGGATATGAGATAAAGATACCGGCACCTCCATTCCTAACAGCATTAGTTGCTGATCCATCTGTATAGGCATGTATCCATGATTGATCGGGATAGCTTTCTTGGATCATACTCAATGTAGCAGTTCGTTTTTGCAGATCATTATACTCACATCCACTTGTGAGACCACTGACTGTTGTATTAATTTGGAGGGCACTGCTGGCCTGCTCCCATGGTACAGGGTATAGGGTGGGCTTCAGTGGTGTTGTCTTCATGGATAGGTCTTCTTGATGCTGTCTTATAAGTCTTTTCCCCGATGCACAAAGCTGCTACGCTTTAGACGTCCCAATGCCAGATCATCTAGTCTTGCCTTCATTGGGTGCATTGGCATACTGTTGTACTTTTCCATCTGGATCATGGTTTTTGTGTCTCTTCTATGGGACAATGTCTGTAATCCAGCAACCTTCTGCATCTCTGTTATTGGTGTAGTTTTCATGGCTCCTGTAATGAGCCTGAGAGCTTGATTTTGCACCTTGTCCAAAGACTGCAGATGTGAGTTAGCAGCTGATGACCATGCTGCTGAGCTAAACTCTAAGTGTGGTCTTATTACTCCATTATAAATCTTCTTTAGATTTCGTTCATTTGCTCCCCAGTTGGTACCTGCTAATTTTCTGAGTATGCCTAGTCGTCTTCGGGCCTTTCCTTCTGCATTTTCAATATGCTTATTCCATGTAAGCCTTAGGCTTTCAACAAACTTGTGCTAAGTTTTCCTGTCCCGTGCCATCATCTCAAGATCTTTCCATGTGTTCTTCATCTCCTTCACGCCTGTCTCCATACGTTCTTTGGGTTTCCTCTTACCTTGGGGATTCCAGAACAAGGACTGCCTTGTAATACTACCAACAGGCTTCCTCAGTATGTGTCCTATCCATCTCAAGGATCTTCTCATCTTTTGTTCCACTAGCACTGTGCAATAGTTTCTCTACCTCTTGTCATGATATATCACTGTGACCTATATAAATCATGATCTGTTTTATTACTGTGATCTAAGCAGTAGAGATAGCAGTTTGGGGGTGTGTGTAGTCATAAAATACATTGATATTAAAGTGTAACAGGAGAAAAGCAGATTAGTACATCAACCACAAGGGTGAAAATGAACAATATGGTGATGTCAAGAAATACAATAAAAAATTATAACATGAAAAACAGAAATAAACATGACATTGAAGAATACATATTTATTTTAAAAATTTATATTCACACTCACTCAGAAATTGCTAATACAGTATATACAAAATTCAAGGAAGACATTGTTCTGTCTTGTGAAACAAAAAATTTCATTTAACAACCACATAACTTTGCAGAACAACAACCAATAAAGAAAAAAAGACACGAAGTTCAATTAAACTAAATAGAATGTTCAAATGAAGTATTCAGAGATCAGAATACTAAAAATTAAAAAAAAAGCAGAATTGAGATTTAATCGCAAATAAAATCACTTGCTCTTATAATGTTCGAAACTCAATATGAGAAGTTTTGATATGTTAAAGAACTATACAATTAATTCAGTGAAGTGCACTTAATTTGAATTATGATATTTCAAAGCCTCAAACATGCCCCTGCATTAGCTCTATTTGTGTTAACTACAAAATAATTTTTAACTAATTAATGGCAGTGTCTATAATACAAAGTCCATAAAACTCCCCTTTCTTCAGTTTGTAACCTCTTATTTCATAGCATGGCTAACCATTATTTTCAACATCCAGCTTGGGCATATAAAGGAAATGTGAAACGCAAAATTCAGTTACAACCAGTCCAACTAATATTCATATGTCTTCTTAAGGCATTCTGTAAAATTCTTTCATCTGCAGACCAGTCCAATGCATGCAGTTTTGTCACAAAGTGATTAACATTTATCTATAGGATTTAACACTTTGCTGACCAGCGATCCGGAGCATTAATGTCTCCCATTACCAAGGGTGTTTGCAGATTTCTTTAAAAATAACTGTTTTTTTTTTTAAATTCATAAAAAATTGAAAAACAGACATAGGGTTTTGAAATTTTCAGAGCGCCATTATGAATGGTTGCTACATCTATAAAAATATATTTTATGCAAATTGGTCACATGATCATGGCGGCCATCTTGAATTTGTGTGGCTATTTATAGAAATTTCAGGAGATGTTTTAAAACCATGATATTTTTCCAGTGTTTAGTGAATTTGTTTGATGTCAGTGCAATAAAATGTTAGGGACATTGATGGCAATGAAGAAAATAATCTTAATTGACGTACTGATTTAACGATAAACCAGCAATCCAGTGCATTAATGTCTCCCATTAACAAGTTTGTTTGCCGATTTCTTTAAAAATAACTGGTTTTGTTTTAAATTCATAAAAAATTGAAAAACAGACATAGGGTTTTTGAAATTTTCAGAGCGCCATTATGAATGGGTGGTACATCGATAAAAATATTTTTCACGCAAGTTGGTCACATTATCATGGCGGCCATCTTGAATTTGTGTGCCTATTTATAGAAATTTCAGGAGATGTTTAAAAACCATGATATTTTTCCAGTGTTTAGTGAATTTGTTTGATGTCAGTGCAATAAAATGTTAGGGACATTGATGGCAATGAAGAAAATAATCTTAATTGACGTACTGATTTATTAATAACCATGTATTTCAACATAAAAGGCTCATAAAAATTGTGAATAAAATGCAAAGAAAATTTAATTTTTGTACTGTGTCTTTTTTGAGTGTATTCTGTGTCTGCGGCATCTGACAATGAGTGTTTGTGAATGTTTTGAATAGTTACATACCTCTAGTTGGAGTCTGAGCTGCTTCCTTCATTAACTGGGGTTGAAGTTGTAGCTGTAGGCCTCTGCAAGAGTCTTTGTCTGGATCGTTGATAATCCTCGACTGTGTGGTATAATTTGAAGCACGGTATCGTGCATAGAGGTACATTGCAATCTGGGCAGTACATGACAGTCTGGCTTCTTTTCCCTGCAGCCTTACACACTTTACAGTCTGGTTTGTACCTTGCCCTTTCATATTTATCAATGAAGTGGCGCTCAGTAAGTCGTGTTGTTGTGACTTGTGGTTTTGAAGGTGTCACATTGCGTCGAAGAATAGCAGGTTCAATAAGAGCGAGACTGACATCCTGCCTGAACTTCTTTGCTGTGATCTTTTTTGTAGAGTTGGCAGTGTTGTAGGTTATGTGCCCATTAACCAGGGCAGTTTCAACTAAGAAATGATATAATGGCAGGTACCATTTATATGATCTGTGTGGGTAGGGATAGCTTGCACCCAGTTGGCCGAAGTGGTCGACACCTCCCATACTTTTGTTGTATTTTTCTGCTAGCACTGGCTTCTGAATTGTTCTGCCCTCAGGTATTCCTCGTTTTCTAACTGTCTTGTCCATAACATCATTGGAGTGAACAGTAGATAAAAGATTAACTCTTTTTGTGTCATGCCAGGTAACTGCCAACATGCCTTTATCTTCTGTGGCACAAAACACAGGATGATCTGCCTTTTTCAATTTGAGTTGCTTTTTCTTCAGTGCTTCAGGAAAATGCTTCCTATTCTCAGCTACTGTTCCACATGCACCAATCTGAATTTCTTTCAGCTCTTGAAATAAAGCTGGGGCTGAATAAAAGCTGTCGCAGTAGAGAATATGTCCTTTGTTGCCATATCCATCAAGAAGATCTTTCACAACCCTGGAAGTTGCCCCAACAGAACCTTCATCATTTGCCTTACCAGTATAAATTTTCAATTTCAGGCAGTATTGTGTTTTAGCATCAGTGAGTACAAATACTTTTATTCCCCACTTTGTGGGTTTTGCTGGCAGGTATTGCTTGAAATATATTCTACCCTTGAACCTCACCATCGATTCATCTATTGACAACTCCCGCCCAGGTGTGTAGTGTTGCTTATATGTAGGCAAAATAATATCCAGTAAGGGTCTGAGCTTGAAGAGGGGGTCATACCCAGGCTGCCCCCTCTCAATTCTGTTATCATTATTATTAAAATGGAGATTTCTGTGGAGCTGTTGGTACCTGTTCCGACTCATGACCCTCGAATATGGTGTATCATTCAACCAAAAATTCTTACACCAGTAGTCTGAGACTGCTGGTTTGCAACACATTCCCATACCAATCTGAAGACCTATGAATGCAGAAATTTCAACTGCATCAGTTTTATCCCAAGTACGTTTCTTGTACTTAGCATTTCCTGTGTACTGAGAGAGGTGATTTTCTCCATACCTATTCACTTCGTCAGTGATCAGATCTATGGCAGTGTCGGGGGAAAAAAAGTTTGAAAAAATCAATTGACTTAAAGTCAGTTATGTCTGCCGTGACACCTTGTTGTTTTTCATATGAAGGAAGCATGTCAAGCTCAACAAGTTCGTTTTGAGCAAGCTTTCTCCATCTCCACAGATTATTTTGATGTGCAGTCTTGCTGTGGTCTCTTGTGCCACGCCCATCTCCTGCTTCAGATGTACCTACATCACCTTCATCTAATCCAAATTCGTTATCGCTGCTATCAGTTGCATTTCGATTGAGTGAAACATCTCTACTTAGCCATGAGATATCACTTTCGGCCCCAGATTCGCTGCCAGAGTCAGAATCATCTCTGTTATAAGTCTGGTTTTCATCATCACACATGATGAAAACAAAGAATGGGCTCTTGTACTAAAAATAATGAAATTTTAATCAAAACTCGGCTTTTAAACAGCGATTCACGATATCATTCATGGGCGCAGCCATTTTGGAATGTTAAAAATACCCGGATGAGGCTTGTTTCGTAAAACTATCGATACGGCTGTCTGTTGCGTTGGTAGACTTACTAATTCGACTTTCGTCGAATCTGGTCAGCAAGGGTTTCAACCGGAAATTCGACTATCGTCGAATTTGGTCAGCAAAGTGTTAAAGCCTCTGGTTTACCTTGCTAAGTTTATCCGAAGACATTAAAAATAGACCTAGTCATGATTGGTGGCAAACTTATTATGAATACTGTATGCTTACATTTATTAAAATTTGTGTAACAAAAGTTATCGGAGTAATTATGGTCTGTTTCAAACAAGTTTGCAAAGCAGAGTGTAAAGGAAAAGTACAACACCATTCACCTTACTATTTACTTCACATTTATTCAGTAATACACAGTTTTACTATATTTACTTATATGATATTATAACTCTGGGAAGGTTAAGGCGGCCGGCGTGATGCTGACCACATCACCCCTAGTGTGCTGATGGTCAAGAAAATTTGGGCCTAACATTATATTCCCAATATGCCTCAATGGGAGTGTAACGGGATCCCTCCCCCTTATATGATTAATAAAAATTGACTGGTCTTTTTATGGCAACTTTAAAAATAATTCAACAATAATACACGTAAGGGACCAGTACAATCCTGGCTCCGTATTTCATTAGAAGCCCAAAGCAAAATGATGAAGTTACACATTCAGTCAGGCATCCATATTTTTCAAGGGCTAAAACTGTCCAAACAAAAAAAAAGGACATTTAGGTTTGGATTAAGTGGACTTCATTGTAATTCCTTTACCAGGCATTATAATATTCATAACTGAATAACAAATGAGTTGGTTGTGTCAAAGAATTATGCAAATAATAGTTCTTCGCTATTATATTTTTCAATTCAGTACAAAATATTTAGGCTATTTATAAATATTTTACAACATAATTAGTTTATTATAATATTAAAAATCCAGTATGAGATGGTTATACAGAAGAATTATACTAATACTAATTCTTCTACGAGTACTATTAAAACCATTTCAAAACTCCACATGAGATAGTTTAGCTACAAATGGAGAATAGGGATCAAATGGTGTAAACTTGCTCAAACAAAACAAGGAAAGTATTAAATAGAAAACCATGGCGGTGGACATGTGTGCGTTCAAATGGTATTTCCAATTACAGGAAACAGGAAGGGCAGTCAATAATAAATAAATTGTAAACTTGCCAGAAAAAAATCCTCAATGGCACGTCTCCTTCAAGAAAGAAGCAGTGGTTGTTCTGGTCAAATCTTCCAACACAAAAGAGTTATGTAGATCTTATTTATAGGGAGGGAAAACTGAAAGCAGAATGAAGATGATTTCCTTGAATGAAAGAAAAGTTTCCCAGAGTTTCTGGTATGCCCACACTTAGATTAAACAAGAAGATATAAGAGTAAAGATCTAGGGTTGTTAACCCCGAGAAATGCTGATATCTGTGAAGAACGTCATAAAATGTTTCAAGCCAGCTTAAGTAGTCCTATGAATACCAAAATAAATTGACGTCAAGCACTTAATCACATCTATTTATATAGCCGACCTACAAACGGAGAACTTATTCTCCAAGTGATAAAGACAACTTGCAAACGTTTCTTTGCTTTTAAAAAAATTAGTGCTAGACTACACATAATAAATAACAGCTTTTCTCTCATCATCCACTACAACGCATATAAACTTTTTTATGTTCCTATACTGTGGCATCTAACATCAGAACAGCTCTGATAAAAATTATGAGGCAAAAGTAGAAGTGGTCAGAAGGGAAAAAAAAGAAAACAATCATACACAATGTGTAAATGAAAAACCTTGTAATAGAATATTGTTGTAAAAGATCAAAAGAACCATTAATTTTGTACAAATAAATAAATATGCCAAAACACACTTTTACATTACAACAGAAGAGGAGGGCATCATTAAACAGTAACAACAACTTTTTTCTATTGCTGGATGAACTGATTCCTACAAATGCATCTACAGGACTGCTGGAAAGATTCAAACTAAATGATATTTGACTGAATATTAGCTTCACCTCAAGAAAAGACTGCATTCCTATTTCATGCAGTTTATGATGTCAGTGAATATTTGTAAGTTAGCTCATGAGTTCCATTGGAAATAAGAAAAAATACCTTTAATCATTGGGATATCGTGCTTTTTAAAGCCAGCTGCATATGGCTAGTCTGAAGTTTCACTAGCTAAAACATTCTTTTTTTCTCCTCCATCATCCAGAGATCTACCAAACTATCCCATGTGATTTATCAGTAGATCAGGATCTACCTCATGCCAACCCTCGGTTTAAACTTTTGAATACCTTCACATAGTCAACAAATACAATGAAAAGTGGTTTGTTCCAATTCCACCATAATTTATGACACATTCTGCTTATATGAAAGACTATTACAAAACAACAACAACAAAAAAACTAAAGTTCACAATTGCATTTTTCATGTTTGATACTCATGCATTCAGCTGTTCTTTTAATAGCACAGCACATTTATAAAAACTGACATAGTTTTTTGAAGTTTTTGCTCTAAACAAATTTTTTTTAAATGGGATTAGGTTAATAATAATAGCCCCATGCCCAACCATCCCTAGTCACTTTTTACGACATGCCTAGTAGGGTACAATGTTACTCTTCTTTGCTCCCCTTTTTGGCCCCAGTAATACTGGTGCAACATTCTTATTTGGGTTATATTAGTACTTTGAAAAGATGTACTATGTTGGGTTGGCCACGTCCTCATAAGGGATCCTGATACCATCACAAGAACAGCTATGCTATGGACCCCCGAGGGAAAGCGAAAGAGAGGCCGACCAAAAACAACTTGGCGGAGAACTGTGGAAGCCGAGATGCAAAGAATGAACCAGAGTTGAGGCACTGTATGAAGGATGGTCGCCGACCGAGCAAGGTGGAATCAATTTGTTGCTGCCCTACTGGACGCCACCAGGCGTGATGGCCGCTGACTGCTTTGATGGGTGGCGGTTATGGATCGAAGAAGAGAAGAAGATAGCAGAACTGCTGTAGGAATGTGACATGTTTGAGACCACACTATACTTGGTCTTAGCTTTATGAGATGGAATGACAGTTTCTTTTGCCTGCTCTAAGTCAAGACCAAAGTCAGGTACCCATTTATAGCTGAAAGGACTCTAGCAAAATGCTACCATTTTTTGAACTCAGAAACTTTGCCTCAAGAAGCAAGGCTTCTAACCACTCAGCCACTAAATGCTCATTAAGTAATCCATGAACACTGATACTTATAACATCAGGGAAATAAATCTAGAATCCAATCCCAGAAACCCAGTTACTACTTACAGAGAACAAGTCTGCTGCCCTGACGTAAAAATTTCAAGAACATTCATTTACACTTCATTCATCACCCTTCAGCTACTAAAGGAATATAGGCCTTCAACAAACACATGCCAAGTCCTCCTGTCCTGTGTCACCATCTCAAGTTCTTTCCATGTTTTCCTCATCATCTTCACCTGTCTCTAGTTCTCTTCTCTACATGCTTCTTGATCTACCTCTGCCGCTTTTTCACACAGCTGATAAGGTGCAATATCATGAACATTACTGACATGACATAAGAGACCTGTTTGGCGATGATGATGCTGCAATCGTCACCCAAAGTGGCCCAGAGCTTGATGAATCACTTCTCCCAAGCATGCAAGGATTTTGGCCTCACAATAAGTCTAAAGAAAACAAATGTCAACATACTGAGCGCCGTCCAGATCATATCGTAACTTTCGTACTTGGTATCAAAGTTTAATGTTCCATGCTGGAGCGTTTTAACTTTATTGGATACGCCGATCGCGCACATAATTCCGAGCCGACTGCATCAGAATAGTGTCCATCGCCGGTCGAGGTCGTTTGTGCATCAAATGGTCATGATACCTACTTTCTTGTAAATGCTGATACCAAGTACAAAATAAACGAAAGTCACGATAGGAGCTTGACGGCGCTCAGGGTGAACATTACCTTGTTCTTGTCATCAGTTAGATACTGGTCACCTAAGTTGCGAAAAATGTCAGAGACAGAGGTACAGGTCCATATACTTGAATTTGAACACCCAAAAACTAAAATATTCCAGAAATCTAAAGTATTTGTTAGCTGAATTTTGAGTGATTTTCGAACGCATTTTGGGCTACCTTGGGTAACTTTTTTGCTGTCTCCGAGCATTTCGGATTATAGGATATGGACTTGTACTAACAATTAGTTGACCAGCCTCAACAAATTGCGTGAAGAACTACAGGCTGAATAAATGTTACTCTTTACAAAGAAAAAAAAAGCAGACAATAAGAAACACAGCAACATAACATATAGCAGGACATTAAAAAAACAAGCTGAAAACTTCAAAAGCTCTCTGAATAGTCCAACCGAAAGTGATCAATAGCAGCATCAAACAACACTGCTTGCAACGGCAAAATTCTAATCCACTGCATATGTTCAACAAACGTTTACCTTCTTATCTGAAACTACGCCTGGAGTCTTGAAAAAGGGTTTGAATATCAGGCCTTTCGGCCCTACTCCAGACCAGGCATGTCTGTAAGAAATATGTATATAGCACATAATGTATTAACTTTCAAGATATGCCATACAAGGAAATAATAGCCAATATGTATAATTAGACAGAGAGACAGACAAACAGAGCAATATAAGGCATTTATTTTGAGTTTTTTAGCAATGAAATTCAAAGATATCACTGTGAGGTTGCCAACCTGTAATGTAAAACAACTACCATATAAATCAGCACTGTAGGTAGCATGCATATGTTTGAGGAAGGCTTCTTCTAGAAAATGCTTGCAATATTGACTGTATACTCCATAAGAAGCAAAAGAGTGTTAGCTCCACCATTGGGATCAATAGGGAGAAAGCAAATAGGAGGTGGAAGACCCATGAAACCATTTAAAACATCACTTAAATTTGACTACAAAAAAGAAAAAACAGTAAATACAATTTCACTTCCTTGTCAGCTATTTTCAATTGTAGATACTCAGCAGTTTGTAGCTCACATTTCTCTCAAAATGAGCTTTTATTTTTGACTTATAAGATACATCATGAATGGGTTCAAGTTATAGTTACTGAGAAGATCTATTTGTAATTTGATTCATCTGATGATGTAGCTGGTCTACAAATTGGCCTTTACTTCAAAGATATCAAGGAGATAAGGAACAATAAGTTACTCTGTTGTTGAAGTCATTCGTTCAACACAGGAGCATTTTTTTTTAATGTTTGTAGTTGAGACAGATATTTTTTTTTATTTTTTTATTTCTAACAAAAAACAAAAAACCTCTACACCTCACGGTAGAAGGGGAACGACTAAGTAAGTAAGTAAAAAAACAAAAATAAAGTTCCACTATTTTATTTCACTGAATTGTGTGCCTAAGAGATCAATGAATCAATCATGTTTAGCTCCCCAAGGTGCATAGGCCTTCAATAAACTCATGCCAAGTCTTCCTGCTACATGCCATCAGCTCAAGTTCTTTCCAAGGTTTCATCATCATTTTCATTTTTGTCTCCAGCTCTTTTCTCTGTGTGCTTTTTGGTTTCTTTTACCCTTGTGATTCCAAAACAAGGACTGCCTTGAAATGCTAATAACAGGTTTCTTTAATCTGTAGTTTTTCAATTGCCAGCGTTGTCCTTTCTCTAGTTCCATTGGCACTTGTCCGGTTTTCATGAACTCCACATTGCTGACGCAACTGTGCCATTTCAATCTTATGCTATTCAAGAACCCATTTATGAAAGTCTGTAGCTTTTTGTACAATAGTACTGACTTGATATTTCAGTAGAAGATTCTCAGATGGACTTGATTTCTTTTTATCTCAATACATTTTGCAGTGCAATGGAAACACCTCTTGCCTTTAGTATTCTTATTATTATTTCATTGTCTGTCCTCCAAACTCTGTCTGTGTTGCTGCAAAGATATACATACAATTCTACATCTTGTAGTGGTGTTTCTTCAAGTTCAATCTTGTTATCATTTTCTGCCTTTATTCTCATTATCACTGTCTTTTCCCTGTGTACTTTCAGACACACTTGTTGTGACCTCTCATTGAACATTTTCATTCTGTGCATATCTGATTAAGGTTATGGACAGAAGAGCAAAGTTATCTGAAAAATCTAGACTGTCAAGTGTTATAAAAAAATCTAATTAAAGGGACATTACTGGGAATAGACAAGCTGGGGAAGTAATTCTTGAGTTAAGGGACATAGGTAATAAGTCACATGACATCCACCAGTTTGGGTCTATAAATAAGAGACACACAAGAGATTCATTCTCTCTTCTCCACATTTTTCTATGGCAGATTGCTTGTAGCAGTTAGCTATTTGAGGCCGCCATTATGTTAGAACCATCCAGATTGGACCAGCTTTTATCACAATCGTGCAACAGATTGTGAGACTGCAGCGTGCAGTAAAGACGATGTCCTGAAGCAGTTTTGCTAATGATAGTTCAAGATCAAACTAGATCAAGACGAGAACATGGTATGTAGTATTTTGAGATATCCTCATGCAACGTGTATCAATGATATTCAACTACATTTAGTGAATTCTTGCCCCACGTGTTTATAGAGAAAGTAGAACAATGCTGATTTCAACTGACAGTAATGATATAACAGTATAGGCTGAAGGGTAGAATCTTCATTCCCTGGAGGTAGTCCAGTTAACTATAACCCAAGCCAGTGTAGAGAATTGAAAGTTACCAAGTTAACGAAAGACTTAGAAGAAATCCAGTCAGATATATTCTTCCTGACTATCCAGCAATATACATGAACTAGGAGTGTTCAGCGCGATGAGAACTATATGAGATGTTGAAATTGATGTCCTGCTTCGATGTATTGAACGTTTATATTCTACATGCTGTGCATACGTTCATGATTTAATAAAAGATAGAAAACGTAGACAGCGTCTTGTCAACCTAGAATCAGATGTCAGTGAAGTCATATGTGTTGCCTTGTGATCAACATAACCTCTTAGCATAAGTAAGACAAACACAAAATGATGATTAACTTCACCGGTAGCATATAACTACAAGTTGATGAACCTGGGTCACTATACACATTTATACTGAACTAACTCAAGGTCACTGCCACACAAGCTGTTTAGTTAGATTCCACTGGATTCGATTTCTGTTGGGCGAAGCTAATGTTTTCATAACCCAATATGTTGCAGTAAGAAAAAAAATGGTCACAAGTGGCACTCGTGTCAACTTTAGTTCTTATCCCAAATGTTCTGTAGGTTGTCAATGAAGAACTCTAAATGTCATGTCTTCAAATGTTTTCTTTATTAAGTTAATGATGAAAAATTGTTAATTCTCTTACACGTACACACATATGCATGCATGCACACACTCACATGCAAGCGCACACACATATATTAAACACCATCAATGAGAAAAAAAAGTTGATGGCCAAGTGGCAAGAGATAACAGTATTGTAAATGGGGAAGGAAATAGTTGAGAGAAATCTGTCAGCAAAGCATTAAAGTGAGATAATTATAAGGCATTCTTTACAGTGGATGCTCAATGCAGAGGTTACCCACAAGAAACAATAAAATAAAAAAGAGCCAAAAAGATACGATATATATTTTTATACCTGCAGGCATGACAAGGTCCAAATAAAAAAAGTTTAATTACCTTCACAGTTTTTTTCAAAGAGGCATCGGCGGGTCCTTTGAATTGGATTTTGAAATGTTCGTCCATTATTGATTTTTTCCTGTCTTTAACGCCGTAGAAAGGAGGGTACCCATACATTAGCTCATACAGAATGCATCCCAAAGACCACACATCACTTTTTTGAGATACCTAAAAAGCACAAACAATTTCTATATATCTTATAAGAACATTAATTGATGTAGCAATGTCACTAGACCAATACCTAGGTCAATCGATAATAGAGTACACAAGTTTCAAATGTGTATTAACCAAGGCCAGCCAATGAGAGTAAAGCTAGTTACACCTAAGGCTGTCAAAGCATAAACAAGATGGAGTTTGTAGAACGTAGAATATTGCAAGCATTTCCATTAGCAGTACGGACCAGCAGAAGGATTTTAACTGAAAATACTAGTCTAGTAAGAAATTACAGAACCGAGGCTTTGTTCAGATACATGAATCGTTGCTGGATGTGTAATATATTCTGAGATAATGAAATTTGAAGGCAGTAGAACTTGATTCATTTGAAGTGTTTCACTGTTTCGTCTGCCGTGGCGAAAGATACAAGGGACAGAAGTCAAAGGAAGTTAGAGATAACGACAGCTCTCATTCGCCTGAATTGAACTAGCTTTAAATAAAGAAAATTGGTTGGATAATAATGGAATAAGGCATAATGGAAATTTAGAAACTAGCACAGTATTGTCTAGGAGCTACACATTCTGAAAGAAAATGAGTGAATGATGAATGAACAAAACAACCAATGGGATTAAAGGGGAGACAAATCGTAGACAAGCCCAATCAATACTTAAATGATATATACATAAAACAAAGGAAAACATATAAGATTGGTACTTCAGAAAAGACATTCAACCAAATAGAAATTAAGCAACAAAAACTAACAAATCATTAAAAAAAAAAAAAAAAAAACCACAGAAAAATTAGCACACTTACTAACTACTCATAGGTAAGGAAAGACAACGAGGTTCAAAAAAAACAAACAAAAAAAACACCAACTCAAAAAGAACAAATACTAATACAAATTTAAACCAAGTGCAAAGGACCATAGTTATCTATAAACAATACAAAACTGAAAATAAAATGACAAATACTAATATAAATTAAAACCAGCAACTGCAAAAGACAATAGTTATTTAAATTTAATACAAAATTAGTAAATAAAATGACATTAAATACCCTATTTATAACCAATTTTCAGGTTGAACAGGGTAGACCAAGATGGAACGAGAAGAGGCAATAATGGTCAGCTGTTAAGAGCCCACTCTCCACCCGTCACCTTTTCAAAACAACAACAACAAGGCAAGGCACTTAAGGATATAAAGGAAAACACGACAAATGTGCACACTAAAGTAATAACAGAAATCAAGAGTGTACAAGAGGAAGTTAAAGAGATTAAAATAAAGTTGGCTAAGAAAGAGATAACCAGGAAGAAAGTAAAAAAAAACAGCGCCAAAAAATCAGTCAGATGATTCAACTACATTCTTGGAATGTACAAATGCGCTGAAAAGTGCAGAGGCAATGCTTGAAGAAATGAAAACCATACAGCACCAAACTGCCCAGGATGTAGTAAAATTGATAGTGGAAAGCTGTAGGGGACTCCAAAAATGCTAAGGGTAATAAAACGGAATGGATGGGAAGGCCAGCAACAAAATAATGCTTATGATCTAAAGTCACAGGACTATTATCAAGATTTATTAATTACCAGTTCAAGAGCTACAGAGTGTAAGTGACATTTTCACTATAAGTAACAATTTGAAACAAACTGATATTTTTCAAGAAGGAAAGAGACATGGACATTTTGTATTAAAGCTTGGTTGTATAATTAGTTAATGATTTTGGAAACATCATCATCATCATTTTTCATATCATACTTCTATTTCAAAAGAAGAAAAGAAGCAATTACTGTAAATACAATAAACTGATCAAATTGGACCAAGAGCCTGGAGAAACTTATTACAGTTTTGTTGAAGTTACTTTAACTTTATTCATTTCCCTAGACATACAATCACATAGGATAGTTGTAGAGAGGAGACAATTTAGAATCTGGTACTTCTTATTACCATCTAGGCCAAAATTCTTCACATCTGACTATTACCTATGACAACCATACACCACTGCTCATTTCTGAGAAAGGGGTATTGCTTTTAAGACCAGTACTCTTATCTGGCAGCTCTACTTAGTATCATCTGATACATCTTGTTATCTACTATCATCTACACTAAAGTAACCTCTCACTACACTAGAAAGAGCCTAGAGGTGAAGACAGATCTGTACTTGTGCTTTATAGATTACACTAAGGCATATGACAAGGTGAAAAATGAGCAAATTATCAAAATATTAGAAAGCTTCAACATTGATGGTAAAGACTTGAGGATAATAAAGAACATGTACTGGCAACAAACAGCAGCTGTAAGAATTAGCAGTCAAATAGGAACATTTCAGCAAGTAAAAACGGGTGTCAGGCAGGGATGTGTGCTGTCACCGGATCTGTTCAACCTGTACAGTGAAAATATAATGAGATCTCTAGAAGACATACCAGGAATATCATTTGGCCGACACAATATAAACAACTTAAGATACGCTGATGATACCGTCTTAATAGCAAACAGTGAAAAGGAGCTGCAGGAAATGGTTGAAACATTACTGATAGAAAGGGAAAATAAAGGACTCAGCCTTACTACAGGGTTCATAGCAAATTTCTTCAAGCATTTTCCAGGCTTTTATCAGGTTTTTCCAGGTCCAGCACGTGATTTTCAAGGATGGGAAACTCTAATATTTTCCTCATCTAATTTTCTCAGATATAATTATCACTTTGCTGACCAGCAATCCGGAGCATTACCGTCTCCCATTACCAAGGGTGTTTGCAGATTTCTTTAAAAAGAACATTTTTTTTTTTAATTCATAAAAGATTGAAAAACAGACATCTTTTCCCAGTTTTTAGCGAATTTGTTCAACGTCAGCGCAATAAAATGTTAGTGACATGGATGTCAATGAATAAAATAAGCATGATTGACATATTGATTTAATGATTAACGTATATCAACATAAAAGGCTAATAAAATTGTGAATAAAATGCAAAAAAAAACTATTTTTCGTGTTTGTCTTTTTTGAATGTATTCTGCGTCTGTGGCATGACAATGAGCATTTGTAAATGTTTGAGTAGCTACGTACCTCTAGTTGGAGTCTGAGCTGCTTCCTTTATTAACTGGGATTGAAGTTGTAGCTGTAGGCCTCTGCAAGAGTCTTTGTCTGGATCGTTGATAATCCTTGACTGTGTGGTATAACTTGAAGCAGAATATCAGGCATAGAGGTACATTGCAATCTGGGCAGTACATGCAAGTCTGGCTTCTATTCCCTGCAGCCTTACACACTTTACAGTCTGGTTTGTACCTTGTCCTTTCATACCGTCTGGGGGTTTTATCATAATGAAGTGGTGCTCAGTAAGTCGTGTTGTGACCTGTGGTTTTGAAGGTGTCACATTACGTCGAAGAATAGCAGGTTCAATAAGAGTCATACTGACATCCTGATCTTTGCTTTGATCTTTTTTTTGTAGAGTTGGCAGTGTTGTAGGTTATGTGCCCATTGACCAGGGCAGTTTCAACTAAGAAATGATATAAAAATAGGATATGTGTGGGTAGGGGTAGCTTGCACCTAGTTGGCTGAAGTAGTCGACACCTCCCATACTTTTGCTGTATTTTTCTGCAAGCAAAGGCTTCTGAATTGTTCTGCCCTAAAGAATTTGTCTTTCTGCCTTGTTTATATTATCATTACTGGAGTGAACAGTAGATATAAGGTTAAATCTTTTCATATCATGCCAGGTGACTGTCGGCATGCCTTATCTTCTGTAAAGTTCGTTCGCACAAAACACAGGATGATTTGTCTTTTTCAATTTGAGTTGTTTTTTCTTCAATGCTACAGGAAAATGCTTCCTATTTTCAGCTACTGTTCCAAATGCACCAATCTGAATTTCAGGTCTTGAAATAAAGCTGAAGGCTGAATAACAACTACCACAGAAGAGAATATGTCCCTTGTTGCGTATGAAATTTGAATTAAAACTATGGTGACTTTTCACTGAAAAAAAGAGTCCAAATAATCTCAGCTCTGAGAGTTTCTTCCTTGGTCACAAATGATGTCACATCTGTAGGTCTCCTAATAGTGTTAGATGTTTTTGACGTGTCCGAGGGAATAGTGTTAGATAGTTTTGATGTTTCTGAGGGAAAAACTGCTCCTTAGGGTTGTGTTCTTTTCTGTTTAAAAAACAAACAAAAAATGGAACACACAAATAACTTATAAGTAGGCCTAAGCTATGTATATTTACCAAGTCAAAGTTCTAAACGTATGAATAATATAGTCAAACAATATTTAACTAGAACAAAAGTTAATATATAGTAATTGGGAGGGTGAAGGTATGATGATATCCTTATAACACTTATGATAAGTGAAAATCTATTAAATATCTAACTGGAAACATCAGGCCTTTACACACACACACACACCCCCTCCTCATCTTTACTATTTTTGTTTGATTTTTTTTGTTGGGGTTTGTTTTGTTTTATCGTTTCTGTTTGTTTCGATTTAAAAAAAAAAATTTTTTAATTATTTTTAAAATTTTAAATAACATAGGTCTATGCACAAAATTAGTAATTTTCATTTATCCTAATTACAGTGATTTGACAGATGTGACGCCACTTTCATGCATCGGCGGTTATTCATGTTATCTGGAATTGAAAACATGTAGGCCTAGGCATATCCTAATTATAACCCTGCAGAGCAGAACGGGATATGTCTCTTCATCATAAATATAATGAAAAAGCATTCAAAATATATTTATTTCCCAAAAATGTGGTGAAATGAACAATGGGACACGTCTGATAACAGAGTAGGCTATAGGATATGGAATCGCCATCAATTTCTACTCTTGACCATCTCAAACTGTGTCAAACATATTCTCGTAAGCAGTTGTAAACCAAGAAATTTCATTCAAACACTAATTTTGGCCATGGTTAAAAATAACTGTAAATAGGCCTACATTGTAAATTACGGCCGCAAATACAGTAGGCCTATCTATAAACCGCACTTAGCCTATGTAAATATGTTTTATAAATGAATTTATTACTTACCTCAGTTGAAATGAACGATTTAATACAACATGAATGCGTAGAGACAAGTTCTTGGTGTTGTTGTTGTTTTTTTTTTTTTTTAAGTTTTGGCGAGGCGCGTTCCGTTCAACCTAGTCGGTTATATTAGGGCGCATATCCAAATATAAAAGGCCCTTAGGTCTGAGGTTATAAATACATTTTTTCCCAGTCGTGGGTTTTTGCTCCGCAGTGAATATGTGTAGTTATGTGTCCTTTCGTAGCAGTTAGGGTTAGGTTTAGTATTAGGGTTTGGATTTGGGTTAGCGTTAACCCTAATCCTAACCTTAATACTAAATCTGCAAACCCTAAATGGAAACGTACAAGTAAATAAGTCACGTAATAGGAAAACAATTTGGCTTTATTCAGTAACACCCATCAATGGGTATAAAAACCGACTATGCCTATTGTAAAATATGTTTTATTAAATGAAATACTTACCTCAGTTGAAATGAACGATTTAATACAACATGAATGCGTAGAGACAAGTTCTTGGTGTTGTTGTTGTTTTGTTTTTTTTAAGTTTTGGCGAGGCGCGTTCCGTTCAACCTAGTCGGTTATATTAGGGCGCATATCCAAATATAAAAGGCCCTTAGGTCTGAGGTTATAAATACATTTTTTCCCAGTCGTGGGTTTTTGCTCCGCAGTGAATATGTGTAGTTATGTGTCCTTTCGTAGCAGTTAGGGTTAGGTTTAGTATTAGGGTTTGGATTTGGGTTAGCGTTAACCCTAATCCTAACCTTAATACTAAATCTAACCCTAACTGTTACGATACAAGACATAACTACACATATTCACTGCGGAGCAAAAAACCCACGAGTAATAGGAAATTACCGCTTTCGAGTAACAACAGACACGCGCGCTAAAAATAAATCTGCTTCACATCGTTAACGCAATTCGCCGAAAACGCAAATCACCGAAAACACGAACCGCCGAAAACGTCTGGAAATGGATTTTGTGCCCAAAGGGAAGTAAAAATTCTGCGGTAACTGAAGTTTAACGAAAAATACCATCAATAACCGAAAAATGGAAAACTTCCGATTTTTAATATTTTTTCAAGGTCCGATGCGGGAAATTCAAGGCTGTTAGACATTTTTCCAGGCTTTTCAAGGCCTGGAATTTTTTTTTTTCGTTTTCCAGGTTTTTCAAGGTCGCTACGAACCCTGTTACTAGCAAAAAGACAGAAGTAATGGTCGTCTCAAAGAAAAGGGCTTCCCCAGAATGCACCATCAAAGTGAATGGAACAGTTTTAAAACAAGTCAATAAATTCATATACCTGGGCACAATAATAACAACGGATGGATGATGCATCTCAGAAGTACAGAACAGAATAGCTCAGGCAAAAGCAGCATTCTATGAAATGATGAGTATTTTATGCAACAATTCATTGTCATTGGAAGTAAGAAAGAGAGTTCTTCAGTGTTGTATATAACAAATTCTTACATATGGGAGTGATCATGCACATGCAGGGAAGGCACTAGAGGCCACAGTGGTTTTACAGAAGAATGTTAAAAATACCATGGACAGCCAAAAGGAGTAATGTGGATGTCCTGAAAGATGCCAATACACAAAGGAAACTTATTTCACAAGTTAGAAAGAGGTAATCCACTTTTTTGGGCATGTTATGAGACAAGGAAAGCTGGAAAATATCGTAACAACAGGTAAGATTGAAGGAAAAGAGATAGGGGAAGACAAAGAGAGCAAATACTGGACAGTTTGACATCGTGGCATGGAAAGAAGTTAACAGCAGAATTGTACTGGAGACAGGAAGTTGTGAAGAGACATGATCTCCTATGCCACTAGGCATGATACGTGAAGAAGAAGGAAAAGTTTTATTACCAATTTTGCTGTGGTGAAAGCAATCCTTTTCAACAGAAAGAAAGCCCACTTTCATTTTTTTTAATTACTGAAATTAAAAGTTAAATAATACAAAAATTATCTTCAAGAAATAAAAACAATCATGAAAAATTACACTCCCTATCATGGAGTATTATCTTGAACTTAAAATTTATAACAGTGGTGAAATGTACTGAAAGATTTTTGCCACATCTAAACTTAATTTACCTGTGAAATGTGGCTAGCATTATGCTGCTTGCTAACTTCTTCAACTATTTCTGGGCTGCAGTAGTCTAAGTTGGAAAGAATGTTGTTATGCACTGCAACACCAGCTTTTATAAGAGAATGGACAGTTAGTTCTGTTATCTTCATCTTTCCCCTGACATACGCAAAACTGGTGGGGGTCAAGTTGCCGTGTATCAATCCTGGGGGGAACAAATATTTAACAAATTCTATTAGTCTTTTTGTATGATTAGATTAATTAACATTTATACTTTTTACCTTGATTTATATCAGAATTACCCACTCAAGATAGCAAATCAATTACTTATGTTATCCAAGATACAAATATTTGTAAACTACATTCATTTTGGAAATAAAATACATATGGTTCAAGTTTATACTCTAACTACTTTTCAATTGGCTTCAAGAAAAGGAAAGACACTCTTTTGTCACAAATTTTCTGCTGCACAGGTTTTTCATATAGTGTTACCATGTAAGTGTAAATTATTTCAAAGTTTTTAACAAATATAGTCATGTTATATATATTTAAAAAGGAAAATGAATGTGGATTCTGAATATGTTCAGTTTATAAATTTAAAAAAAAATTTGTATGAGTATAAAATAGTTGGAGACTGTGAAGAAAAAAATTTTACAAAAAAAAAACAAAACAAAAACATATCAGAATTACCCACTCAAGATAGCAAATCAATCACTTATGTTATCCAAGATACAAATATTTGTAAACTACATTCATTTTGGAAATAAAATACATATGGTTCAAGTTTATACTCTAACTACTTTTCAATTGGCTTCAAGAAAAGGAAAGACACTCTTTTGTCACAAATTTTCTGCGGCACAGGTTTTTCATATAGTGTTAACATGTAAGTGTAAGTTATTTCAAAGTTTTTTTACTGAATATAGTCATGTCATATATATATATTATTTAAAAAGGAAAATGAATGAGGATTGTGAAAATTTTCAGTTTAAAAATTTAAAATTTTTTATGAATATAAAGTAGTTAAAGACGAGCCAGAAAACTATTTTACTCAACAAAAAACAAAACAAACATATCAGACTTACCAATTGAAGACAGCTAATCCACCATCCAATATAGAAATCACTGTAAACTATATCCATTTTGGAAATAAACCACACATCAAGTTTATACTCTAACTATTTCCATGTGTCATCCAGAAAATGAAATACACTCTACTGTCACAAGTTTACAAATAATTGAAAAAGATCACAAAATGTGATATATATGCTGAACTGCTCTCACAAAGAACACTCATTACACCCCAACTTATCTATACAACTTAGCTTTAGTGTGCCATTTTAGGAAACATTCATCTATGAGCAGATGGGGGTGGCCAGTGCATCTGGCACAATAATAGTTTGTCCTTTTCCTGTCGTCAGGTGTACTGCAAACTTTACACCTATTGAACTTAGTGCTTCTTTGCATTATATGTTTTGCACCCTCCAATCTTTCCAATGGGTTATCTGATAATTTACTTGGCCTTGGAGGATTTAGCATGCGGCTGATTTCAGGCATTGAGGATGCGGCCGAAGCACACAATTCTCTGATCAGTGTTTGTTTGAACAACTTTAACGTAAGCTGCGATTTTCCAACTCCAACTGGTCTTGTCAATTTGTACAAAATGTAAGCGTTACAGGGATCGCAGAGGGAAGGCAAACCCGGTCCCAAAAAATGCCGTACTGAAGTCGGATGTGTCGACCGAAAGTGCAGATATCTATGGCTTCCACCACTTCAAGAACTTTCTGTTGAAGAAGCCGTAATACCCTATCATCTGATCTGCCTTCTTGCAACCATTCATGTTATGGTTATATTCATGAATGAAAAGAGGTTTCTCCTTTCCATTCACCATGACAGGCGCAGCAGACCCATTTGTGGTAATAATTGTGACAGGTTTTTTAGCTTTTTTGTCCTTCCAAGCAGCAACTAGCATCTTTTGCTCAGAATTGATATAATACTTAGTCTCCATATGTTTTAGGTTCAAAGACTTCAGCTGCTGTGGGAATCTGACTCTGTTCGCTTGAAGTGTCCCAGTGTAATATCGTTTCCATTTAAGCATTTCATTTACTAAAAGTTTTGTAGTGTACCACCTGTCAGCATAAATGTGATAGCCAGTTCCCAGACAAGACAAAAGTGTTCCAAAAATGTTTACGGAATTGGCACCAGCAGAGTCCCTTCTGACTGAAGGATCATAGGAGGTGTCTGATCCAAAATATGTTAGCAAGTTTAGCACATAACCTGTTTCACTGTCCACTAGCCCAAAACTTTTAATGTGGTATTTGTGTGGGTTTTTTTTGCGTTATATTGCTTATATTTCCACCGACCTTTCCATCCTATAATCATCTCATCAATAGCTACGTCTTGGTTCGGAGTGTATGCCGCAACAAATTTAGAGCATAACATTTGAACGAAGGGCTCTATTTTATTTTTCCCTTCTGCAACAGGCTCACAGATATGCAACATAGTTTGCAATATAGACAAAAATCTGTCTCTCTCCATCATTTGGGAATAAAATGGAGTGTCTTCTTCTTCCTCGTTCGCCCTGAAAAGGACGGTGGTTGCGTTGTGTCTGTTTACGCCTAAGCTGTGATATCTGCACCTTTCGGTCGACACATCCGACTTCAGCACGACATTTTTTAGGGACCGGGTTTGCCTTCCCATTGCGATCCACACTCGCTCAGCCAGACTGCACTGCTGCAGACTGTTTCCAGGACCACCACATGGAGGTGGAGTGTGGTCTTGATCAGCTCTGGTTCGCTGGTCCTGATGCAAGCAGTACAGCTATGGGTCGCTGACTGCATTCACTATTGCTGCATCTTGGGGTCCCAAAATGGAGTGTGAAACGTAGGCTTTTGTGAGGAGAAATAATCTTTTATGCTTTGCCTTTTGTCGATACCCATTGCTTGATGCAGAGCAAAAAATTTTAGCAGCTCATAATCGCTTCCTGGATTCCATCGATTATATCTTGATCTTTTCAGTGACGGTGTATGCTTCTGTACTTCAATTTCTGCAAAGCAGTTTATGAAATCTAAAGCTATTCGTTGTTAGTGCACCCAAGTTTGCTTCCTGCCATTCTATATTTCTGACACACTCCTGTTTTCATCTTTCCCCTTCTTGTAAAACTAAATTAGGTCTTACTGGGTCTGATGTTGAAGAATCAATGTTAGGTGATGGAACTACGCCCACTCTTCCTGATATAACACCTTCATTCTCTGAATCCACATCGCTGGAAGATGAACTAGACCTAGAATTATTAACACTGAAATCGCTACTGCTGTACCCATCTTCATCTTCGCTGAAATGTTCTAGCAAACTAAGGGCCTGCTGAGCACTTAGACGAGCAGGTCGCTTGCGAGAATATGAATTAGATGCCATAGAAAATATGTATCAAAAATAGGTAACCCAAATTTTGTAAAACTTAAACGTGGTTGCAATCGTAATTCGCTTGTATTTACTCGAAAGAGTAACGCTAGAACTCTCTCACGTCAGAAATAATTATAAAAATGGCTATACTTCCGCTTCCCAGTCATCGAAAACTTCTAACTGTGATGAAACGAAACAAAAACTTAGTTCAAACATGTCGACCAAGATTCGTGGCCTCCCGTCTTTAGAGGCTAGAAATATCGACCAAGAAAACTGGTTGATCGTCCTTTAAGAGTTAACCTTCCCAGAGTTGCTATATTAAAGAGTACTGGGAAAAAATACACATGATGAAGATGAATAAAAAAAGCTATATATTAAATAGTAAAAATAAAAAAACTATGCGATTAAGAGCAATTTTAAAAAAACTTATTCTACTTTCAAGACTGAATCCTATCATAAATTTTAAAAATTACCAATCAGTCATCTTATAATAAGTTTTCACTTTTGGCCAAATATGGCTTCTCCATGTTTCATTTTTTAAGTTTGACACATAAACCACCAATGCAATAAGCCCCTTGAAGTCTGCATCAGTTCACTTCCTGTGCTCTTACAATGATAGTTTCTAGCGATATGTTTTTTAACCTAATGAAGTTGCTAGACAATAAGCCAACATTAAAGATACGAATAAATGGGAAAATCTTAGAACAAGTCAAGAGTTTCACATATCTTGGTCTAATAATGATAGAAGAAGGTAGATATGAAACAGAAATGAAGAAGAGAATAGGAATGGCCAAAGCTACATGCAACAACAACAGGAGATAAATACCAACATTTAAACAGTTAACTTGCAAATTAAAATTGAGAATTATAAAATGTTATATATATTCTTCATTACTGTATGGTGTCAAAATACGGACATTCAACAAGCAATTAGAAGAAAGAATTGAGGTTTTCGAGAACAGAAGAAAACAATAATAATAATAGCCCCTTCAGTCATAACTGACTATGGGAATGCGCCTGTGAGGTGACAGCCTTCAGCTGCTTATTTTCCTGGTGTTCCTTTTCTCTCCTCTCTTCTGCTTGCAGTGCCAGCTTCTTTTCATCCAATTTGAGGTGGTGCCATAGAGAGCATTGCCACTTGGTGTAATCGGCAGCTTCATCCTCCCAGGTTGCTGGATTTATATCCAGTGGCCTCATGTCTCTCTTGTACACATCTGTGAACCTCAGCTGTGGTCGCCCAACTGTTCTTTTGTCATCTGCCAGTTGGTACATAAAAGATATCTTTTGAGATGTGACCATCTTCCATGTGGTGGACATGACCAAACCAGTGTAGTCTGCATTTTCTAAATAGTGTATACATGCTTTGAGGGCCAGCAAGTGAAAACACATCAGCATGTGTCACTTTGTCCTTCCATGAAATACAGAGGATGTGGCGTGGACACCATAGATGGAAAGTATTGAGCCTTCTTTCTTGACTAGCTTAGGTTGTCCAGGTCTTGCCATCATAGAAACTAAAAGAGGTTCTTTAAACCCAGGAATAAATTAATGGAGATAAAAGTTACTAAAATATTTTGATAAATAAAAAGATATAACACCTTGCTGAAGACCATAACAGAAGGCAGAGTTGAAGACAGATGAGTAAGAGAAAGACAGCACTATAAGTGGGAAGTTAACATCAAGAGATGGACAGGAAAGAGTCTATCAGAGTGGACCATCAAGAGATGGACAGGAAAGAGTCTATCAGAGTGGACCATCAAGGCAAGAGATGGACAGGAAAGAGTCTATCAGAGTGGACCATCAAGACAGAAGACAATGCATATACATTACATCTGACCTTTGTTGTGGAGATGGCAGCTAAAGATAAGGTTGCTAACACCATGTATATTGTTCTTATATTAACAACATGAATTATGAGTGCAAGTGATCTTTGCCCTACTTCCACATCTACTCATATATCCAGCACTTTGACCACTATCTGATGAGGCATAATAATGATTTAATGAAGTGGAGACAGATGGTTAAATACACAAATAAATATGTGATAACCTACCTTCTCTGTGTAACCCATCTGTGGCATTTATCATCTGTAGCCATGTATCTTTGATGGACGCACAATAAAGGAACCTACCCATCCGATTTTGTTCATTTATTGATGTGTCATAGTGTTCGCAAATGAGTGTCAGGTGATTGTTCTTGAATTCTCTGAAAGGTCCAAGATACAAGGCACTTAGAAAGGTAATCTGAAATCTTAATATAATAATCTTAGTATTATATTTTAAAAAATAAAGGTGTTCAAGCAAATTATGATTAGGTGAAACTAGTGATCCCTATTTTTAGGAGGATGAGTAGTTACAAGGAGGGCAGAGGAGATCCAAGATTTTTTTTTTTTTTGAGGGTCTTGCTCAGTGCATAGCATAGATATTGAAGAAAGGAGCTGAAACTTCATTTGCAGAACCAAAGCATAACATATGCTGAAGTACAGTATACTGTAATATTGAAATAAGGGTTATTTAATTAATACAGCTTGCAGAGGCACTGAAGCGCCTTTCTGATAATGACTATGACCATATAGGTTTATTTACAACTTTTGCCTCATTTTGGCAAGGCAGGCCTGTCAATCTAATTATAGTAGGGCACTTGTCCAAAAATAAAAGACCTTGAGGTCTATAATTTAACTATTGAAAAGAGATTCCTGACCTTCACTAGCTTGATCACATGTTGTACTAAACGTTCAAAAGGAGGAAACTAAATTAGAAATCTTGTTCTCAATGGTAAGGGTGCGCTGAATATTCATACCATAATCATGTAGCAACTGCAAGAATCACATCTAAACCAACAATTCTACCACAATAAATAAATAAATTGATCAATGCCGTTTAGCTCCCTAAAGAGCATTCTTCTTCTTCTTTGATCCTTAGCCGCCGACCGTCAAAGCAGTCAGTGGCCATTACGCCTGGTGGCGTCTTGTAGGGCAACAACAAATTGATTCCACTTTGCTCGGTCGGCGGCCATCATTCGTACAGTGCCCCAACTCTGGTTCATTCTTTGCATCTCAGCCTCCGCAGTCCTCCACCAAGTTGTTTTTGGTCGGCCTCTCTTTCGTTTTCCTTCAGGGGTCCATAGCATAGCTATTCTTGTGATGGCATCGGGGTCTCTTCTGAGGAAGAGCATTAGCCTTCAACAAATGCATGCCAAGTTCTCCTGACCTGTGCCATTAGCTATAGTCTTTTCCCCATCATTTTCATTTGTTTCTGCAGTTCTCTTCCGTATTTGGCCTCCCTCTCCTTCTTACCTTGGGGATTCCAGAAACAAGAACTGCCTTGTACTGCTATCAATAGGTTTCCTCAATGTGTGTCATATCAAAAGTCAACTTTGTCTTCTACTATTTTGTGGCATGTTACTTTTACTGGCCTCCCTGACTCCAAATTCTTTGTGACGAAGATATTCTATATCATCAAAGATTTCCTGCTTTCTTTCCAAGTTTATCTGCATCAGTTTCATATTTACTTACTTGAAACGTGCTTAATCCAGATGTTAACCAATCCTTTTCACATTGGCAGGTGGAAACTTAATGGCCACTTTGTCAAAGTGAATGATCATCAGGCAAATCAACCTGAATATTCTGTGCTGCAGCTGAAATCTTCAAATGTCTTTCTATAAGAATAATCGTCTGTTGATTTATACTGTTGTTGAGCCCACACACCCCTTTTTCATTCAGTGAATTTTCATGCCTCTTTCAGGAGAGCATTTCCTACCACAGGTATACAGAAATTCCAGCTGTTGATCAGAATTTACAAGTCTATACAGTTAGCCTGGTCAATTCTGGTAGGTAGTGCAGGCAAACATTGTCTCAAAAGGTTGTGCATGGTGTTCTCAGCAACAAGCCCTCCCAGACTAAGATAACGAGAATGGGTTTGTGCCTATTCAGCTTGGAACAATATTGATTAGATCCAGATATGCAGTGCCCAGACAAATGCCTATTTGTGAGTAACCACACAAAAAAGGCACAAAAACATAGCTGACATTAGGGAAGCAAGATATCATGGATGGTACAGGCAGAGGTAACGATTAAGCAGGTAACCATAGCTGAAAATATATTCAAAGAGGAAGAGTGCAGTAAGTCAGATGAGAACTGGACAAATTACCAACAAGTCATCATCAAACCAGGCTGAGTGTGCAGAACTTGGGGCAATTGGGAAACAGCTGGAAATTAAATCAACTGATAAATGATCATGGTGGGGAAGAGGAGGGCCACGTGTGCACTGGTGGGTCTGCATTCTATGGTAAGAAATCAGGATGGGGCTTCTCGGCCAGAGTAAAGGGCTGGATCGCTGTTGAACATGGCAGGGCTTACATGTTAACAATCTCCAGCATGAGAATGGCAGCTTCTGCAGCCTTAAGATGGCTGTCTGAATTTCATTAACAAGGGCACTTATTGTGTCAGACTCTCAGTCCATACTTCAAAAAGTCCAAAATGGATGACTTTGGCATGAATGGATAACTTCCATAGAAGCCTCAAATCTCCAGGACCTGGTGTGAATATACTGTCCTGGTCATGCAGATGTACGTGGCCAAGAAAGAGCTGACTGATTAACTTCAAGATCACCCACACTGGATACAATTAATATGAACAAAGGAGAGATACTGAGGACAATTAATGATTTCCTATTAGAGAATAAAACTGCAATCAATGAATCAAGGCTAAGACTGCTGGAATGGACATTTGAGAGGATGCATCCAATGCAAACACAACCAGTGTGCAAAAGGAACAATTAGCAATTATACACATTCGACATGTGCTGAAGGAAACTGATCCCCTATGGGTTTGCCCAGAGTGCAATGATGTCGATTCTGATCAACAACAACAATTAAAATAAATTACAATTTAACTTGTAAGAAAACAATAAAATAAGAAAATTGTTAACTCACTGATTTATGATTTTTATGACACTTTCACACTTCTGTAGTTCATGCAGTACAAACAGGTAAGAATTGATGGTCCCAACTGGAACATTTAACCTTTTAACTATATTCATTTCACCATGTAAGGGCGAGAAAACTTCGTAATCGGCATTGCTGTCTCTGGTGTTAATTCCTTTTTTCTTGAAGTACAACACATCGTTGTAATTCTCAAACTCCATGTTTTGCTAGAAATAAATAGTTACAATGATTTAAAAATGCAATTTTTCAACTTGTACCAAATTAATATGAAGACAATAGGAATCTCTTTGAGTGATCATCATAATCTGTAGCATAAATATAGAAAATTTAAGAATTATGGGTTTAACATGTTAAGGGAAAAAGCAGAAGCTGGAGCAAAAATGGAGAAAAGACCTCATGAATGTATCCTCTTCACTAATTATGGATTAAATTTGAATAGTTTCAGGAAGCCGAATGTATTTATGTGCAGACATTCTTTCTCTGTACATGCAAAATTGTTTGCAAACAGGAACAGCAGCCACTTTCAGGATAAGATTTTCCCACCAGAACAAATTCTTGAAACTCTAATTGAAATACCTAAAGACAACTGCATTTTAGTGCCGTCTAACAGACATTCTGAAAGATGACGGTAAAGTGAGACAGATGCGAGGAAAGGAAGACTTGGAAAAAGACAACAACTTAAGAGTTAACTGACCAGTTAGGAGAACTATCAAATGTTTAGTCAAAGCAAGGGACACTACTCAAGACCTGGCCATTGTCATGATAAACTTAGCATGTTCAAAACACAGAACAGAATTTAGAGGATGTGTCACAGACTAGTAAAATTAGCAGTAAATCTAAATTATACACCATCACCAAAAGCCTTTTCCGTGTCAGAAATACACAATGGTCAACTGAAATAGTTCAAGTAACTAACAAGCACTGCAAAGAGATTAAATCATATAGAAAAAAGTGCTAGCTAGTAGAAAAGATCAGGTTAATACAGCATTCTAAAAGCTGCAAGGTAATTAATCCATAAAGGAGTCTGTGGAAAAACTTAAGGCCAAACTGGACAGAAGAACTGGGGAAACTCATACCTGTCAACATACCGAGATGAAAACCTGTATGCTGAATTAGTAAAAACCCTACACTAAAAATGTATAAATTGTACACAATATGTGGTTTTAAAAAGACAAAAGAGGTATGGAGCTGTTAAAAAATTACATGTAGAATATCTCCATGTAGACCCTGGATGAGAATCTTATCTGTGAATTATGGTTAATCACTGAGACCACAACCTTACACTAAGTCTGAAAATTTATGTAAACATGTATTCCAACACATCTGGTCCATGCTATACAGAGCTTCTACAAGTCTTGCAGATACTATGTGAGGACAGCAAAAGTCAGAAGAGTTCAGGACCACCACTGGTGTAAGACAAGGTAATATCCTGTCACCTTATCTTTTCATACTCCTCATGGATGATGTCATCAAGGCGTGTAAGGAGAGAACAAGAAAGTATTCAGTGGGGTACTGGAAGATGAGACAAGTCTGTATTTCAGAGCTGGCATTTGCTGATGTTGCCCTGATTGCTAAATCAGAGGTACATTTTTCAATCCAACCTGCAAGTCTGGAAGGAAGAGCTGGAGAGGAGAGGGATGGTCATAAGCAGCTCGAAAACAAAAAACCATACTGATATCACAAGAAGAAAGAAGGTATCAGATTAGGCTGGGAGAACAGGTCCTGGAGCAGGTTGACCACTTTAAATACCTCAGAGCTATCATAGACCGGAAGGGAGGCATCAAAGATTTGGCTACCTGAAAAACAGCAGCTGGGAGACTTTTACAGGCCATAAATCGAAGATTCCTCAGCAAAAGAGAAGTTGGTTAGAAGATGAAGATGGCTGTATACTGCTCCAACTATACTACTAGACAAAAGTTAAGGGCCGCCATTCAGTTTAGACAAGGTTTATATAATTGATTGGCAAACTGTAAAGACAAGTGAAAATGTCATTAAAACTGAGCTCAGAGAAATGTGTATTTCTGTGTGCACTAGGTTAATTTTTTTTTAAATGTCCAAAAACTGGGTCACTTTAACCCGCACGTGAAAATTGCCATTGTTGCTGCAAAAACTTGTGGTTTTTGCAACACGCCCCACTAGTTCAAAAGGTGAAAAAGTGAGTTGAATTTCTTTTTGTTAGTAAGTCACACATTATTAAAAAAACTTGACTGATCTTTTCCACGGATGAATCAACTTTATTTTGTAATAAATTGTTTACACCTGGTTGCATTTATTTGGTCCATAGTGGAGTTTTTCTTGGTGGCCCTTAACTTTTGTCCAGTAGTATATGTCCCAGTCTTGACATATGGATGCGAGTCATGTGCAATAACTACAACCCACAAAAGCCAAATCCAAACCGAAGAAATGAAGTATCTGAGGAAGGTGGTTGAAGTAACAAGAAGAGACATGATTTGCAACCAGACGATACGTCAAAGCCTAAAAGCCAAACCCCTGCAGTCCCAAGTAGAATAGTCCCAACTGAGATGGTTGGCCATGTCAGCAGAATGGGAGAAGATCGGCGACCACGACAAGCATGGGAAACTAAGAGTCAGGGATCCAGACCTCTATGACGACCCAGAGTCTGCTGAGAGGACAACATTAGACAGTCTTTGAAGGGCAGAGGACTAGAATGAAACCAGGCCAGGAGGAAGACAGCCGATAGGATAGTAATGGCACTCTCTCTTACAAATCTCTACACTTCATGGTGGAAGAGGAATGTCTAAGTAAGTAAGTAAGCGTATTTGATAGTAATAAGTATTGTATAAAATTCAGAAATCATTTACTAAACAAGTGATTAGTCTCATAATAATAAGTGATAATACTAGAGATTTGATAAATGGTTATGAACAGGTCTACGCACAAAGGAGTCAAACAAATGAAATTAAAAATAGCACTCGTAGGAAATGCGTAGTTTGAGAATTATTTGATTAGTTGTTTTTAGGTAACCTGACTTTAGTGAAATCTCATCCTAAAAGCGAACAGACATCTAGGATAAATTTAAGTAATAAAAAATGGCCAATAAGAATAAAGTGCAGGTTATAGTCAGCTTTTTTTTTTTTTTTTTTTTTTTAGAATTAAATCTAGTATAAATACATGTTGACATGCATGGAGACTTTAGGATGGTCTGTTGGTTGCTAAAAAAACAGAGTTATAACAAACCCTGAGAAAAACATACTTGAAGAATTCTATGGTGCTTTATGGTGGGTAAACAAACATTGGTACATCTTACTAGGACACTGCTTAACAGAAATGGTCTACATCATAAAGACAAAGGTCTTTGTCAGAGACAAAGAAATGAAATTAGGGAGTTGGAGTGGCTAAGAGGTGTGTGTCTGCCTTGAATTCTAAAGGTACCAGGTTCAATTTCCAGTAGAGAGAATTTAATTTATGGACTTTTTTTTCAGAACCAGTGGTTTTAATTATGTCATTACCCCCTCCCCCTTTTCTCAAAATGACAGTTGTTTAATCATTAACCATAACTCTGGGTAGATCAATCATAACTGTCAACTATTTTATGTTTATTTTTCTATTCTTGTGTAAACCTTAACTATTGTTACAACAACAGCAACAACAAAAATGGTAAGTGATGGTTTCCACATGTGAAAAATGATCAAAGAAAAAATATTAGCAGTCCAATCCTGGTTCCCTTCCATTAAAGTGTATTAGTTATATCAGCTATTACTTTTCTTTTCAAAATGTCATTCCTAAAGGTGCTCTGTATATCAGATTGAGATAACTCTTGGGTTTCTTTCTTCCGTTAGCTATAGTCTAGGTCTGCTGAAGTGAAAAGTGTTAAAAAGGTCAAAACATACTCATTTATTTTTACTGCTTTCCTTTGCCAAAAATGCTTACTAATTCTTCCTCTGAGAATCTGTGCTAGTTGTTTGACATAAAGTCATAGGTAAGGATCATAGATATTGACTGTATAAAGCAGTTTCAGGAGAAAAATGGAACACATCAGCAAGGTCGGATAGCTTAGAGAATACCGAAGAAATGGTGGTATCACGTTAATAATATTATGGCCACAAAAGAAAGTACTAAGATAAAAATGGAAACTGGATATGAACAATTTAGATATGTTGAAAAGCTGTTGAAGATCTTAATATGATCATAACATGCACTGGATGCAAAATGCCGCTATAATCGTGAAAATGGACTTGACAGCTTCTTGTAATGTTATTATGTATGTATATAAGCTTTACTACGTCCTCTTCACACGCACACATAAGTTTCACAATGCACGCAGTAACGCTTGATCAGCTTGCCGCCATTCAACTTTATTTTCTAATGCTCATACATGTGTAGTGTCGTATTTTAATGTATTATATTACATCCCCCCTTTGTTGAAAAAAAAATGTGTGCAAACATTTCTATTGAAAAGGAATAACACATATTTAGGATAACTCGCAGCAAAACTAATAATGCTAATATAGATATAGAATGTTCACTCAAAAACAAGAATCAGCTTGTGTTAAACTACGTTTGAGAAAAGCTGTTACACAAAATGTTTCATGTGAAAGAAGATATGTATGTGTAATGTTCAGTGTGAGTATATGTGTCACTGCCTGTATCAGCTGGGAGGTTTCACTGTACGGCCAGAACGAGTCGTGTAAAGGGTTGGTGGTTCTGCTGAAGTTCCTGGTTTAGCTAGAGTTGGTTGTGATTTCGTCCTTGGTGGTTGTTGGTTTTGTGGGTTACCAAGGTCTGGAGTTACTGCATTGCCTATTGAAAGCATGGGAATTTTCTTCTCTGTTGATCCCCACACCACATCCAGAGCTCCCATTTTCAGAAATTTCAATTGACATTTTTGACTTTGAAGGTATCCAGTACTTGATTATTATTCAAGAGCCATTCAGGTAGAAAAATGGCCAAGTATGATTGAAATGCTTAAGAAGGTCTTCACATCCATGGTATACGAAGTAAAATAAGATCAGACAGTGGCTCACAGTTCACAAGCACAGAATTCCAACAGTTTTGCCATGACTACTAAATCAGCCATACTACGACATATATGCACTTCCAGAGTTCAAACGGACTTGCAGAAAGATGCATTCAGACAGTCAAACCACTGTGGCTGAAATCAACAGACAAATACTTGGCTCTCCTGGACTATAATACAACTCCCCTGGAAGACACTGGGTTGTCACCTATAATACACTTGCTCCTGGGTAGAAGACCAAGGAACCTATTACCTGCCCAAACTGCCATTATGAAACCATTTTCAGCAGGTGGTAAGTGTATGCCAGGGACCGTTCTGACTAGGCATGAATCACCACATTCGTATAAAGTAACATCAAATCACACCAACTATCGATGCAATTGCAGACATTTGATCCCAGTACCACATGCGGCTAATACATCCAATCAAGGTGGAGGGTCCAGTGGATTTTCATGATGACTGGAATGAAACTATGGAGGACACTCCTGAAGAACAGCTCAGTACACCAGACATAGAAAGGTCTACAGAATTAATGCCCAGAGAAGCAACAAGGCCTACAGAAAACACAGTGGGTCATCAAATTACCCGAAGTGGAAGGGTCATCAAGAAACCAACCAGATACAGAGACTAAACGTGCTCATAGTGCATGACAAAATGAACACGCATATAACGGTTTTCAGATTAATTTGCTATCATGTTAATTAGCTAGTGTGTAGATTTTCTTGATTTTGTTTACGTAACATTTTGTTTACGTAGATAAATTGTAAGGGAAATGGGGGATAGTTTAGTTAAAATGATTGTTAGCAACATGTGAATATCTATAATGCATGACTCAGCAGTATAATGTTTTGGGGAGCAAAGTCTGAAAACTTGTACAGGTCAGAATAATTGTAGTGGAACTGGTAGACAGAAATAACAGAGTGAAAGGTTTACATTCTTAAAGAAAGGCAGATGTAATGTATTGAGTATTAGTTTCCACTTTTTAGAATGACCAATCCTAGGGGAGGCTATGCTGCAGATTAGTCAGCTGAGTGACTTGTTAACGTTATAGTGAATTGTTAACGTTTCATCTCGTGTTATGAATATGCTGTTACAGTTGATAGCGCAGAACCTGACAGAGGCAACTATTAGACAGGTGACCAGTGTTGAAAATATATTCAAGGGAGAAGAGGGGAGTGTAGTGGGATGTCCTTGATACACCCCGCCCAAATATAATAATATTACCGCATTTGAATTTTTTTTCACTACGCCAAGATAAAATTTTCTACCCCTCCTGACACTAGTACCCTACCCGCTGCATATTTGAGATTTTTCCACTATTGCCGGAAAAGTTATAAATAAATTCTATAGGTGACCTTGTTTTGAAGGCCAATGCTACTAGATTTGAAAATTATCAAGGGTCACAATAAAATCCAACCGTTAGAAAAATAAAACTAACTAACGCATTCTTAGAATCTATTAATAAAAACAGCCTAAGCAACGGTTGTTAGGGCACATTTTTTTCACTACCGCCAAGGTTTAAAATAAAGCATTTGAATCTTTCGTTAGCCAGCGGGCAAGTCCCGCCCTCAAACACCAACTTTTTCTCTACCCCTACTAATTTTAGAAAACAACCGATAGACAATTGGCAGCGAACCAATTTTTTTATCATGTTTGAAGTGAGAGGGAGAGGGGAGAGGATGGTTTAAAGTGACAGAAAAATAAAGCCTAAACTGTGTATTTGAAAAGAAACTTAGATAATGAAAATGAAAGGGATGGTTGAAGAAAACGATGATAGTGATTACTATTATATCATAAAGACTTTTTTTATACTAAATTATCTGGGCGTAGAACATTTATTGTATTAATATTTTAGTTCAGGGATAAGAGCACCATAAATTAAGAAACAAATTACCAAGATGAAAACTAAGACACATAAGTAAAAGAAAACTATATAGGACGAAAGAGGACAGTCGTCTGTGTAATAATCACTTTGAATTTTTAAAATTGCCCCATAAATAACCAAGATATTGTAGAAATAAAATTGCGACCAGACTAGCATACGCACTTGTAACCCTGCTCCATTTGATTGCGAGAGAAATTGAAATTTCTAGACATGTGATTTGATTGGTTGGGGTAGAGTAAGTTAGTGGGATAAAATATAACGCCAAGTTAGTATAGACGGCTTTTTGAAAATTGTGAGAACCCAAGACACAGTGAAAGCAGACACAGGGCTTCAGTGACCAAATGCCTTTGCTGTCTGGACGAGAGAGAGAGCAATCTTCTGTGCCCATTGATTGTTAGTCACTTGTGTATTATTATGGGATATTCCTTTACTTGGGGTAAGAAAGAATATTTTATTTGTATTATACATTGTTAGTATTAAATATATGACCACCCAGTGTGTGTGTGCAGAAGGGAGTGCGACATTTGCTAATGGAAGCCAGTACGATGCCAGTGTAGAAGCAGTCATGATAGGAAGAAGGTTATGTCATGCCGACCTACGTAGATGCCAAATGCAGTATTATATGAACAATAAATAAAAAGAGAAAATATATTGGCTGGTGGCTTTCCAACTTTTGCGAATGCTAAAGCAGTAGACCAAAAAGGAGGTTGGCTTTGCAGAGCCTTACATGTTTAAATAGTATGCAAAATCATGCATAGACTGTTTGAAAGAAAGAAATAAACAGGTCACGGGACTTGTGCATCCTCACATGTTGAGTTATGGAAAGAAATCACTACTTGAGAGATAGTGGTTTTGAAACTTATTGAAAAGAAAAGAATGAAAACACAGACCTGACTGTGTATATAATGAAGTTAAAGTTTGGGGCCTAATGTTCAGCCCACTTGTATGACTCAGTTAACCATAATGTGTGTTGTTGTGGCATGAATCTAGTTTAGACCAGTGCTACAGGGAAGGCTATTTCGCTCTTGTTTCAGGAACGATATCACCCGATCTATAAATATTTCCAAGAGATCTGTAGAAGACTGCATTTCTGAATGGATGCTCGTCAGAATGAATGCAGCTACATTCTTTACGTCTTCATGTCAAGAAAGATGTGGTGAATCAACACTCTTCTGGAGCCTACAATAACGTCAGACCTATTCTGAAGATAAGTGCCTATATTCCAGGCACTTGACAGTTTATTCAAATATTCTAAAATAAAAGAACAGCCACAACTTATGACTTTCCATACTGAGAATGATTAAAACTACAAACTTTCAGATACAAGTACAGAGTTTTAAATAAGTTTCAAACCAGACTTGTGAAAATATTTGTTCCCAGTGACTTTTTGTAGTTAGTGAAATTTTATGGACAGAGATCCAAAAACTATTTATGTACAGACTGTAACCAATAATTTGTTGTTTTGTGTTGAAATTCCTGCCCAAAAGATAAACGGGGACAGGAATAACAAATTATTGTATACATAAAAATATCCCCTATATACATAACCCAACTTTAACAAACAGTCTTGTTTCTTTTAATATTATTGAGTTGCTCAGTTCTGTTTGTCTCTGTTCAGTCATAGTCTTACATACTTTCCCCTAGACACACTCAGACAGACAACATCACAGAGCCTAGAGTACACATAGTGAGATCTTAGAGGTGGCGGATAGGAACCCTGAGAAGAACTCAACCTCAACAGTTAGACTCAGGGAACTTACATAGCTTGACCTCACTGTGTTCATCTTTACCTTGTCTTACTCTTCAACCTCTTTACGACAGGGAGTAAGTCAGGTGAGAACTAGACTAACTACAAGCTAGTCATCATTAGCCTTGGTAGAGATTGCAGAACTTAGGCCAATGGGAGGACAGAGCTGGAAATTGATCAGCTGATATATGATCATGCTGAAGATGATGATGTCATTGTGTACACTAATGGGTCAATGCTCCACGGTGAGAAATCAGGGTGGGGCTTCTATGCTAGAAAGGGCAGAATCATCACTGAACATAGCGGGGCTTACATGAGAACAACTTCTAGAATGAGAATGTAAATAGAGGTAGCTACTGCAGCCTTAGGCTGTTGGATCACTTGTTATTTGTTGGATACTGTGACCGTAAATGTGTCTGCTTCTTAGATGTCCATTTCAAGTTCTTTGCAAAACATGAATGGCATCAATGAAACTGCCCATGTAGTTCTCAGGGGTTTCTGAAGAAAGAGTAGGGCCAACTGCACTCTCAGGCATGTTGCACAATGCAACTAATATGATGATGTGCCAACGTTGAGCTGGATACCTCATGTAAAACAAACTACTATAGAAACCACTGCTGCAAGAACATGTGACTGCTTGGTGCAGGCTACATAACCAGTGCAAAATAAAAATGATGATGAATAATCATCAATGAAAGTATAATAACTGCCTAAGGAAAATTCTTCACATTTTCTTGCAGAACACCACCACCAAGAACTGCTAACTCAGAGCCACCAAGAAGACATGTGCACCATCATTTCAGGTAGACGCTAGAATTGGGTTGGCCACATCCTGAGAAGAGATCCTGACACCATCCTCAGAATTGCCATGCTATGGACTCCAGAAGGAAAGCAAGGATGGCCAAAAACCATCTGGTGGAGAACGAACGAACGAACGAACGAACGAACGAACTTTATTTTCAAAGGGTTAAGAATTGGGCACGCAGGCCCGTCTGACATTCTGCCCTTCCTCTCTCTCTCATCATGTATACTATATCCTTTCATCCTCACATTTACTTTAAGCATAATTAAGGCATTTATCATTATAAAAGTAATATTACATTTGCAATAATCATCATAATTAAAAAACGTTTTTTAACATTAAAAAAGAATAATAATAATAATAATGAATGTAAAAATAAAATAAATAAAAATAAAAATAAACATTAATGCATAGATTAGATAGATAGATAGATAGATAGATAGATAGATAGATAGATAGATAGATAGATAGATAGATAGATAGATAGATAGATAGATAGATAGATAGATAGATAGATAGATAGATAGATAGATAGATAGATAGATAGATAGATAGAACGAACGAACGAACGAACTTTATTTTCAAAGGGTTGAGAATTGGGCACGCAGGCCCGTCTGACATTCTGCCCTTCCTTTCTCCCGTCTTTTATACTGATTTCATTTATTCTCACATACAATTTACCCATCAATTCAAGGAATTCAACGTTGTACAGGTAAAATAATAGCATACTCACATTCACAGTATCTAATTATAAACATGAAATAAAATATGTTGAAAAGTACAAACTAAGTATTACCATGAAACAAAATATGTTGAAAAGCACTAACATCATCATTAAACCTACACTCGATATTATACCATTTGTTCGGAAAAATAATCATATTAGGGGGGCAGATAATCAGAACTCATAAAGTATTCGAAAAGTTTACGATTGTATGAATAGGGACTGAGGTTGTTATGTTTTAGATAATGTGGAAGATAGTTCCAAAGATGAGCAGCAGAGTAAGCTAAGCTTTTCTTGAATAAGTCAAGCCTAGGCTTGGGCACTTGTATTTTGTTAAGGCGTTGACTGCGTCTTTCACTGTATTTGAACATTGGCCACAGATATGTTGGAGCATTCTGTGACAGGATTTTTGTGAACAAATTTAGCTTTGTTGAACAGAAAGCGCTTTCTTAGAGGCAGTATTTTGAGATATTTTTATATAGATCTACACACTGTGTTTGGCAGTTGTCAGAAACTAGACGCACTGCACGCTTTTGTAGTGAATGGAGTCTTTTTGTGTTGGACATAGAACAACCATCCCAGATTGTGGAGCAATAGTCAAGGTTTGTTTGTATGTGAGATACATAGAACAATTTTCGTGCATCTTCATCTAGGAAATGTTTGATTTTAGCTAACTGGTAAACTTTCTGTGCCGTTTGCTTAGTCAGTGCATGAACATGTGAGTTCCAATTAAGATGCTGGTCAACGACTATTCCTAGAGTTTTTATGTTCATTAACGTTTTCAATTGGTGAGGTACCAATATAGATCTGAAGTGTTGTTTTCTCAGAATTTTGTAATTTTTGTCTAGTTGATATTAACATGCACTTTGTTTTAATTATATTAATTAGCATGCGATTTCCGATGCTCCACTTAATCAGATTGTCTGTATCTTTTTGTAACGATAGTTCGAGTGTGTTGCAACTCGTATCACTCGTGTAGATAGTACAGTCATCAGCAAATAGGTCACAGGATGCGTGTTCGACGTGTAATGGAAGGTCATTAATGTATATGGCAAAAAGTAGAGGCCCAAGAATAGAGCCCTGAGGAACGCCGGTATTTATTATGGTTGGGTATGAGCAAGAGTTATTGTAAGAAACTACATGTTTTCTGTCTGACAGGAATGATTTAATTATCGTCACTAGTTGAAGGTTTACTTTTGATGTTTCTAGTTTTCTAATTAAAATAGCGTGATCTATCATATCAAATGCTTTTTTAAAGTCTACAAAAACTGCCCCACATATGTTATCGTTATTAATATTTAAGTGCCAGTTGTCAATCATCTTAGTTAGAGCTGTGTGACATGAATGTTTAGGTCTAAACCCCGACTGACTATCAATTAGCAAGCCGTTGTTAACTAGGTGTTGTAGTGTTATTTTATGTATGTGTTTTTTCTAGTGGTTTGGATAGCGATGATATTAAGGAGATTGGCCTATAGTTACCAAGGTTATTATTGTCGGAAGAGCCAGGTTTTAAGAGAGGATATACCTTAGCGACTTTAAAGTGCCACGGAAAGTAGCTCCGTGCGATACATTGATTGTATATGTATGTAAGCGAATCACTAATAGCTGGAGCCGCATAACGCAGTATTCGATTACTGACTCCGTCAAGTCCTGAAGAGTTATTATCTTTAAGTCCTAGAAGATAGTTATACACTTCATTAACTGTCATAAACGGAATGTTGGATGGGATTGTGTTGGTACATTTGTTCTCACAAAATACTGACAGCCTGCCTAAGTCACAAGGTGAATTTGGTATTGTAGATTTAAGACTGTTTATTTCTGCCTGAAGGTAATTGCTGAAGTCTGTGGGAGTAAATGAAGTATTAGGGGTTGACGAGACTGACAGATTTCGCTTGTTCGCTAAGGTATTGATTGCTTTCCATATATCTTTACTGTTTGTTTTGTTCTGAACCAAATTTTTAACTGTGGAGGCAGAGATGCTAAGCACGAACCAGAGCTGGGGTACTACATGAAGGATGGCTATCGACCGAGCAGAGTGGAGACAGTTTATTGCTGCCCTATAAGACGCCACAAGGCGTGATGGTCACTAATTGCTATGTCACTGTCAGTCACCAGCCACGGACCGAAGAAGAAGTAAAATGAAGGAAACAATACATTTTTTTATGTTTCAGAAAGAAGCCAAATCATTCACAATTATAAAATTAATGAAGTAGACAAAACAACAGTCAATATTTTAATTAACTTTAATTGTTATTATTATAAACAAGTAACATATTTAAAACTGACAATCTTCACTTTTGTGTTTGCCCATTGCTGTAATTTCAACATGCAAAATTCCCATTAAATGCTCACACACACCAATCACTTACAAGCTGGGATAATGTTGGGTATTCAGCATTCCTCAATTCCACCTTGTGTATAACAGTTCTCATGCCCTCTTCCTCTTTGATATTTTCAATTTCCTCTTTCACTCTCTTTTTTTTTCTCCTTACTGACACTTCCTCAGTTTTGTTCTTTATATCCTCACCAAGAAACGATGAGTTATGAAACTCAACACCAAATGTGTCATTTACCTGAGGAAGAAAATTGAAATAATTACTGATGTAATGAGTTATTTAAAGCCGTAATCGGTTAAGAATAGAAGCCAAAACCAAAGTTTTCATCCAACCACATCTGAAATAAAGGAACAGGTGACACAGCATTTTTGACAATTTTACCTACAACACACATTCATTTAATACATAAATTTATACACAGCCGTATCGCAGTTTCCCAGACATACATGAATGAGCTCTTTATGTCCAGGATGCTAGAGTCTGGTGGGGGCCAGAGATTGGAAGTGATCACTACCTGCTAACAATTAAAAGAACAACTGAAAGAGTTGCTCGGCCTAGGAAGAGCCTAACATCACACAAGAAGCTAAGCAAATGAACAAGAGAAATGAGCATTAAGACCTACAAGCTGAGAAAGCCAGAAGTTAAGTCCAGATATCAGGGGATTATTGCTACAGCCGTGAGAAACACAGAAGAATAACCTAATGAGCTGGAAACCCTCAGGCTTAAATTCAAGGACATCATAAAGACAGCTGCAGCAGAAGCATGTGGTGAAGTCAGACTTGGGATGATGAGAAAGAGGACACCTTGGTGGACAGAGGAAGTTAAAGAGAAAATAAGAGAGAAGAAACAAAAAAACAGAGAAATATAAAGAATATGTGATACTCAGAACAGAAGCAAAGAACAAGGTGCTAGCAGCAAAACAGAAGAGCCTGGGAAGAATTTGGAGAAAAGCTAGAAAATTGTGCTCCAGAAAACCATAAATTGTTCTATAAGACCCTAAAGAACATGAGGAAGGAAAAACAATGCCCTCTCAAATTTATAAAGGACAAGCAAGGCAAATTGCTTACTGCCCCAAAGGATGTAATGGAAAGATGGAAAGAATATTTCTCAGAACTTGATGGTTAGCAAGGTTGAGCATCAGAAATGATAACCACTAATACAGAAGAGGAAACCAATGGTGAAGATGGCAGAAAGATGGAAGAACTGAAGGCAGCACTGGAGAAAATCAAGATAGGCAAAGCAGCAGGGCATGATAGTATAACACCAGAAATGGTTAAGTACATGGGAGCAGCAGGCAACCTATTACTCCTGAAGGTCCTACAGGCAGCTTGATGCAACAAGAACACACCAAAAGATGGGAGATTGCCATCATAACACCAAAAAGGGTGACAACCGACAATGTGAAAACCATAGATTCATATCCCTTCTCAGCGTACCTGGTAAAATCCACTCTAGAATCTTGGAGCAGCAGACTCAGGCCCTAGCTGAGCCACACAATGGATACATAATATATTTGGTATATTATACCACAGCTAAATGGCAATGCTATCAGATATATAGTACACACTGGCTTCCAAGCAAAATTGAAGACTCAAGACCTAATATTCATACTCAGACAGCTGAGCGAAAAGGCGCTTAAGTATAAAAGTGAGATTCATCTTTGTTTCTTAGATCTGGAAAAGGCATTTCACAAGGTCCCCTGGAAAAAAACTTTGGGTCTGTTTGGAATGGAAGAACATTTCAGCACATCTGATTCATGCTATATAAAGCTTCTACAAGTCTTGCAAAAATTATGTGAGGACAGCAAACCATAAATCAGAAGAGTTCAGTACCACCATTGCTATAAGATATGGTGATATCCTGCCACCTTAACTCTTCATACTCCACATGGACGCTGTCATCAAGGTATGTAAGGAGAGGACAAGAAATATGCAGTTAGTTACTGGAAGATAGACAGGTATGTATTTCAGAGCTGGCATATGCTGATGATGTTGCCCTGATTGCTAAATCAGAGCCACAGCTTCAATCCAACCTGCAAGTCTGGAAGGAAGACCTAGAGAAGAGAGGGATGGTCATAAGCAGCTCTAAAACAAAAACCATGGTGATATCATGAGAGGAAAGAAGGCATCAGATTAAGCTGGGAGAACAGGTAAACTACTTTAAATACCTCTGAGATATAACAGACCAGAAAGGAGGCATCAAAGAAGAGTTGGCTACTCAAAGAGCAGCAGCTGGGAGAATTTTTCAGGCCATAAATTTGAGGATTCCCCAGCAAAAGAGAAGTTGGTATGAAGACTAGATGGCTGTATAATGCTCCACCTATGTACCAGTCTTGACGTATGGATGCGAGTCATGGGCAATGACTACAACCCACAAAAGCCAGATCCAAACCTCAGAAAAGGTATCTAAGAAAGGTGGCTGAAGTAACAAGAAGAGACATGTCTGCAACCGGATGGTACATCAAGGCCTAAAAACCCAACCCCTGCAGACCCAAGTAGTACAGTCACAAATAAGATGGTCTGGCCATGTCTGCAGAATAAGAGAAGACTGGCTACCACAACAAGCATGGGAAACTAAGAGCTAGGAATCCAGATCTCCAGGATGACCCAGAGTCTGCTGGGAGGACAACATTAGACAATCTTTGAAGTATCAAGGACTAGAATGGAACCAGGCCAGAAGGAAGCCAGCTGATAGGATAGTCTTGTGCTCTCACTCCCAAACCTCTGGTTGCGGACCATGTCTCTTCTTGTTACTTCAACCACCTTCCTCAGATACCTCTTTTCTGATATCTGGTCTTAATTTCTGGCTCTCTCAGCTTGTAGGTCTTAATGCTCATTTCTCCCGTTTGTTTACTTAGTTTCTTGCGTGATGTTGGGCAGTTCCTAGGCTGAGCAACTCTTTCAGTTGTATGTAGGTAGTGATCACTTCCAATCTCTGGCCCCCTCCAGACTCTCATTAACGATTACAGAAAATTTCCGATTTTTGCAAATGTTTATAACTTCAAGTCGCTCAAAATGAGAAAATACCGTACTGCATCACACAGGCAGCCTTTGTGCGCTTCAGTGACATTTTGTTAGCAATTGTGCTGTCTGGAAATATCTGCTTGCAACATTCAATCAAATGATCAGCTTGCGATAACGGAGTATTATGTTCTGCCATGAAAGCCGACAACAGTATCTCCATTTAGCAATTTTGTCTTGGAGACAGGGCTCTTTTGGTCTCATAAAAAAAAACTTTTTTAATGTCAGCATTTTGCTTTTGGCTTCGAAGTTTTTCATGTGCTTCTGTGTGCGTTTATTTTTAAATAAAGCTGATTTGTTGGCATTAGTTAATGTATAAAAACAGACTGTACAAATCACAGCATAACAATTGCTAGAGTCTAGCTTTATCCAATCTTTCAGTTCACTGTCTGTTAGCCATTCCACACAAAAAGCCTCCTCAGAAGCTTCACTTTTTTTTACATGGTGGTGTGTGTGTCGTCATGTTGCTACAACTACCTATTGTACCTTCATCATCGCTCATTTTATAATCTTATAATAACAAAAAAAACAATATGCTGTTTATCTGATCAAGTCTAAAATTTAAAAAAGAATACTTTAAAACACACCGCAAAAATGAGTATTGTATATGACAGCCATTAACAAAATAACAGGAAATAGTTGATGTAAACAAGTCAAAAACAACGTCATCGATGTGGTTAAAAACAAGAATTAAATATAAATAGAGTCACAGTATATTTGTTTGACAAAATATTAAGTTGGTCACGCTGAAGAGTGACAACCCTGATACAAATTTCAAACCCGTTTTAGTCATGTGACCTGGACAGAAGCGCGCACCAATTCGGGCGCTAAAGGTTAGTTGAGTTTCTGGCCATCGACCAGGAGAGGTCGCTTTGTTGTTCCCTATCAGCATTTTGCTGGGATATTGGATGCCATATCTGTTCATTGAGGGTGCTTGTCATTTGTTCAGGTGGTCAAGATTAGTGTACGTTTTTCTAGAACGGTGGTGTAGTTTCTAGCAACATTTTTCGTAGACCATTGATGAGAAGTCATTTGTATTTAAGTATGGCTTTCTTAGAAGGCAGGACTTAGCCGGTGAGTGAAAGTCATTGTGTTGTTCACTCGGTATGACATACCCGCGAGTTTTGATGATGATATATTTGATTGTTGATTATTGCAAGTTATAGTGGCATTTCTGTTGCATTGTATTGCATATGTATCTCTAGCAGTGTGCGGCTTCATTGTGTGCATGATTATTAAAGGGAACTTAACCTGTTACGAGTGTTATGGTGAATCTATGTCAGCTATTGCATATTGTGGTCATATCCTTAGATAATGAGCCAGAGAGTATAGATCACTATGTGTAAATCCAGTGTGAATAGGTTGTTTCTGACATATAGCACATAACTTTTTACATTTAATTATAATATAATGTATAATGCTCAGTGCACAGAATATACATACATTGTCTTCTTCTTCTTGCGATCGCATCTTTGATGTTTACACCATCAGACGAGTTCTCATGATGAATTCGACTGTTGTTTGAAGTTCCTCTTTAGCTCCATATAGCTTTGAGTTTAGTGTTGAGTCATTGGGCCAGTATATCTTTCTTAACTGGTCATACAGAGGACAATCCCGTAGAACATGCTCAGCAGTTTGTTCGTTTAATCCACATGTGCACAGTGGTGAAGCAGACAATCGTAGCTTGTGCATGTGTTTATTCAGTTTGTTATGCCCTGTCCTGAGGCGAAAAATAGTTATCTGTCCCTGCCGGTCGAGAGTGTGATAGTCGTCTTTGGGTTGGTTCTGTTCTCTTCTGATAGTCTGGATAGCTCTCTTTTCTCAAAGTATGTGACTTCATTATCTTCTTGTTCACATTCTCCTCCCTTTTTTGCAAGTTTATCTGCCTTTTCATTTCCGGGTACACCACAATGAGATGGTACCCACTGAAGTATGGTTCTCTTTTTGGCAGCTACCTTGTTTAGTTCATTTCTCAGATGCGGAAGTTTACCACCCTTGAGAGCTTGCAGGACAGATAGTGCATCTGTGAGGATGACTACCTGGTGGCAGTCAGAGTTGGTGTTATAAATCATATTTGCAGCTTGCTCTAGAGCTTGAACCTCAGCTGTATAGTTGGAACAGAATTTACCAGTGGGAATGTGCCTAGTCTCATAGGGGTTGTCAGGATATGAGATAAAGATACCGGCACCTCCATTCCTAACAGCATTAGTTGCTGATCCATCTGTATAGGCATGTATCCATGATTGATCGGGATAGCTTTCTTGGATCATACTCAATGTAGCAGTTCGTTTTTGCAGATCATTATACTCACATCCACTTGTGAGACCACTGACTGATGTATTAATTTGGAGGGCATTGCTGGCCTGCTCCCATGGTACAGGGTATAGGGTGGGCTTCAGTGGTGTTGTCTTCATGGATAGGTCTTCTTGATGCTGTCTTTTAAGTCTTTTTCCCCGATGCACAAAGCTGCTACTCTTTAGACGTCCCAATGCCAGATCATCTAGTCTTGCCTTCATTGGGTGCGTTGGCATACTGTTGTACTTTTCCATCTGGATCATGGTTTTTTGTGTCTTTTCTATGGGACAATGTCTGTAATCCAGCAACCTTCTGCATCTCTGTTATTGGTGTAGTTTTCATGGCTCCTGTAATGAGCTTGAGAGCTTGATTTTGCACCTTGTCCAAAGACTGCAGATGTGAGTTAGCAGCTGATGACCATGCTGCTGAGCTAAACTCTAAGTGTGGTCTTATTACTCCATTATAAATCTTCTTTAGATTTCGTTCATTTGCTCCCCAGTTGGTACCTGCTTCTTCTTCTTCTTCTTCTTGCGATCGCATCTTTGATGATTACACCGTCAGACGAGTTCTCATGATGAATTCGACTGTTGTTTGAAGTTCCTCTTTAACTCCATATAGCTTTGAGTTTAGTGTTGAGTCATTCGGCCAGTATATCTTTCTTAACTGGTCATACAGAGGACAGTCCTGTAGAACATGCTCAGCAGTTTGTTCGTTTAATCCACATGTGCACAGTGGTGAAGCAGACAATCGTAGCTTGTGCATGTGTTTATTCAGTTTGTTATGCCCTGTCCTGAGTCGAAAAAATAGTTATCTGTCCCTGCCGGTCGAGAGTGTGATAGTCGTCTTTGGGTTGGTTCTGTTCTCTTCTGATAGTCTGGATAGCTCTCTTTTTTCTCAAAGTATGTGACTTCATTATCTTCTTGTTCACATTCTCCTCCCTTTTTTGCAAGTTTATCTGCCTTTTCATTTCCGGGTACACCACAATGAGATGGTACCCACTGAAGTATGGTTCTCTTTTTGGCAGCTACCTTGTTTAGTTCATTTCTCAGATGCGGGAGTTTACCACCCTTGAGAGCTTGCAGGACAGACAGTGCATCTGTGAGGATGACTACCTGGTGGCAGTCAGAGTTGGTGTTATAAATCATATTTGCAGCTTGCTCTAGAGCTTGAACCTCAGCTGTATAGTTGGAACAGAATTTACCAGTGGGAATGTGCCTAGTCTCATAGTGGTTGTCAGGATATGAGATAAAGATACCGGCACCTCCATTCCTAACAGCATTAGTTGCTGATCCATCTGTATAGGCAGGTATCCATGATTGATCGGGATAGCTTTCTTGGATCATACTCAATGTAGCAGTTCGTTTTTGCAGATCATTATACCCACATCCACTTGTGAGACCACTGACTGATGTATTAATTTGGAGGGCACTGCTGGCCTGCTCCCATGGTACAGGGTATAGGGTGGGCTTCAGTGGTGTTGTCTTCATGGATAGGTCTTCTTGATGCTGTCTTATAAGTCTTTTCCCCCCCGATGCACAAAGCTGCTACGCTTTAGACGTCCCAATGCCAGATCATCTAGTCTTGCCTTCATTGGGTGCATTGGCATACTGTTGTACTTTTCCATCTGGATCATGGTTTTTTGTGTCTCTTCTATGGGACAATGTCTGTAATCCAGCAACCTTCTGCATCTCTGTTATTGGTGTAGTTTTCATGGCTCCTGTAATGAGCCTGAGAGCTTGATTTTGCACCTTGTCCAAAGACTGCAGATGTGAGTTAGCAGCTGATGACCATGCTGCTGAGCTAAACTCTAAGTGTGGTCTTATTACTCCATTATAAATCTTCTTTAGATTTCGTTCATTTGCTCCCCAGTTGGTACCTGCTAATTTTCTGAGTATGCCTAGTCGTCTTCGGGCCTTTCCTTCTGCGTTTTCAATATGCTTATTCCATGTAAGCCTTTGGTCAAATGTCACCCCAAGATAGGTGGGGTAGCTTTCTTCCTTGATCACGGTTGTCCCTAGGTGTATGTTAGCTGATTTGTCCTTGTGGGCGAGGTAGAACAGTGTTGTGGAGGTTTTGTCTGTGTTTATTGTGATAAGCCATTTCTCTGCCCATGACACTAGCATGTCTGCTGCCCGCTGCATTCTATAATTTGCTGTGGTGACATTTTCATCAGCGCACCAGAGTACTAGGTCATCTGCATATAAGGCAGCTTTCACTCCTGCAGGGAGATCTTTCACCAGGTCATTGATGTAAACAAGGAAGAGTGTTGGGGAAATTACTCCTCCTTGAGGTACCCCCTGATGGAGCAACACTTTTCTGCTCTGCAGACCGTCAAGAGTGACTCTAGTTCTCCTGTTATGCAAGTATGACTGGATCCATTTCATCATGTTGCCTTGGATTCCACTTCTCCTAAGTTTTGCAATGAGGCCATCTTTCCACACCTTGTCAAAGGCCTGCTTGAAGTCGACCCAGATCGTTAGGACCTTTTTCTTCTCCTGGAAGGCATCTTCTATTGCTTGAGACAAATAAGTAACTTGGTCTTCTATACTGTAGCATTCTCTAAATCCAGCTTGTTCCGGCACCAGGATCTGCTCAGACTCTAAATACCATTTCAATCTGTGGTTGACTATTCGCTCCATAGTCTTCCCAACACAGCTTGTGAGACTGATTGGCCGGTAACTTGCAGCCTCGGTCTTACATTTCCCTTTCTTTAGTATGGGTATTGTGATGGCTTCTCTCCATACTTGGGGTACTGTTCCTTTCAACCAGCTGTGGTTGAATATCTCAAGCAGTTTTGTCTTTGCTGCTGAGCTCAGATTTACTAGCGTTTCGTTGCTGATTTTGTCTGGGCCGGGTGACTTTTGAAACTTAAGCTTGGAAATAGCCTTCTGTAGTTCTCCTAGTGTGATGGGTTCCCTCATTGGGGCAGGAGTATCTGTCTGTCCCATGGTTGCCAGCATTTCTTTTCTTATCTCTCTCTGATGGTCTATGTTAATGGGTAAGTTGCTTTCTGAACTGTATCTTCTAGCAAACAGGTCTGCAGCTTGTTTTCCTCTGAAAAGTTTGCCACCTTCATCCAATGTGATAGTCTGCCTAGGGGAGGAACGCTCTTCATTTAGTGAATTGACTAATCTCCAAAGTTTCCTGCCGTCTTTCTCAAGGTTCAGCGATGCCGTTTTAGTTCTCCAGCTTTTCCGTTTTTTCTTCTAGCTTTGTTCTCTGAAACTCTGCTACAGCCTTTTTCCATTTGTTGTGAGTTTCAAGTGAAGGCTGAGACTCTGCATCCTTTCTAGCCCTGTCCATAGCTTCCTGACGTTCTTGGAGTGTGCTGGACCAGTATGGTATGTAGTTACGCCGGCATCCTTTAGGAATGGTTTCTTTTGCAGCTTGTAGTATGCATCTGTTGAAGTCTTTTACCACTTCATTAATGTCTCTGTTCTGTACCTTGAGGGTAGACAGCAGCGTGTTCACCTGATGCCTGAATAAACTCCAGTTGGCTTTTTTGTAGTTCCATCTTGTAATGGCTGGGCCTGTACTGAGAGTTGCACTCTGGACAGTAAGAAAGATTGGGCGATGGTCGCTTCCCCCTAGTTGGTCTCCTACTTCTCTACTAATAGATCCAGCTATATCTGGGGTGGCGAAGGCAAGATCTGGTGTTGAAGTTGTGTGCCATCCTCTGGAGTAGAAGGTAGGAGTATCTGTGGCATTATTGACTAGGATTAGGGAGTGATCATCTTGCCATGTTTCAACCTCTTCACCTCTGTGATCTAGATGGTTATAGCCCCAGCTCTGGGAGTGGCTATTAAAGTCTCCAACTGCTATAAAGTTGGTGGCTGGTACCTGTATAGAGCTGAGACTCAGGGGGTTTGTTGTTTGGACAGTAATAGTTCAGGAGTTTTATTTCCATCTTGTCTACCTTTATCTGCAACAGCTGATATTCTGCTCCATCCATGTAGGTTTTCCTTTCGTGTGCATGAATGTTATTCCTTACAAGAGTAAGTACTCCTCCTTTTCGTCTATCTTGTCTGTCGGATCTGAAGCATTGATATCCCCTTATTTTAAAGGTTTGATCTGCTTTCAAGTGAGTCTCTTGGATACAGCAAACACTGACTTGCTTCTCATACAAGATGTTTTCCAGCTCTGTCTTTTTGCTGTATCCAGCCTGCTTGCTGTTCACTCCCTCTGCATTCCAGTGCATCATGACAAGTGGCACTCTGGGTTTCTCTTTTTTCTGTTTTGTTTCGGTCAGTAGTTCTCCTCCGCCGTCTGCTGACTCCACAAGACGGTCTAGAGGGTCCTCCAGTAGCTGAGGGTGGGCTCTGTCGAGGCTCAGGGCCCGGCACTGCACCTGCCTGGTGGAGCTCCACAGGGCGAGCACCAGTACGAGATTTATTTGATGGTGTACTCATCTATAAAAAAAAAAAAGCGAGTTGCATGATACTGTGGTTTCCGGTGCGCCTTCTGGCCCAGTATCTACGACTTTAGCACCTCTTCAACGGGAGAGTGGGCTCATCCCTAATCTGTTTATGTTCCCAGTAGTAGACTATTCGCAAGCAGCCTGGGGGTGTCACTGCTCTGCGCGGACCTTGTTTACCGAGGCGGCGTCCGAGCTCGTATGGTGAAAATATGGTTGCGTTATCTTCAAAATAGACCTGTCTTCCCCGTGGCTTTTCTGCCATCCTGCAACTTTGAGTTAGGGAGTTCTGAGCTCCAGTCTCTTTCCCAGGCATTTTATCCTGGCCTGGCACGCATACAGAGGACCCCACTTCTGGTTCTAAGTTAGCAGTTGGGGATAGGTGGGGTGGCACACTGTGCATTCCCCGTCATCCAGGGGGCTCTCCAACTATGCAGAGCTTGCACAATGCTGTGCTCTGGTTCTGGGCTCTCCCAAGGAATCCTCACGTCCTGTACAGAGCCACTTCCAGATACCCACCACCTGCCATCTCTCCATTGCAGAAATCTCCTGCATGCAGCCATCCAGTCAAGAGCCAGTATTAAGTCTGGTGCCCAAGTGATCCCCCCAAGCTCAGTGTGCAATACTGGGTTCTCATCATACTGCAACACAGGGGGAATTGTGATGCTCAGCCATCTCTCTCAACTCTGCACCGATAAGTGACATCGGGGACTTAACTGTGTCTCAGTACTGAGAGGCCCCGTTTCCAGGTACACCACACTCAGCCAATTGAGGCAACGGTCGTCGTGGGCGTGTCTTCAGTGGGGAAGTTGTGGAGTCTTCCTGTCCATGTTCTTGCACATCCTAACACTGCCCGCAAGACATCGGAGGTTTGGAGAGTGGCCTTCTCTACATACATTGTAAATGCCAATTGTCAAATTTACCCAGATTAATGCAGATTTGGAAATAAAAAAATACCCACATACCCAGATTGAAGCCAAAAAAAAACCCAGATCCAGTAAAAAATATACAGATGTGGCAACACTGATTATAGTGCCTATTCCATTATCACCTTTCTGGCAGAATTTTCCATTCTCTTCTCCTAGCATTGATTTTTATCGCTGACATTGTGGCGCTACATCTCATTTTCTGTACTTGTTTAATAAAATAAAAAATGAAGAAAAAAAATAAAAATTGGTAGCACACAGCTTATTTGCTCTAGAGTTGCACTAAAAGATTGTGCAAGCATCGTCTATCCCATGTATTTGAGGCATAAAATAATCTGGCTATTTCTGGGTTTTTTAAAGAACAAAATCTGGGTTTATCTCTAGAACTTGAGTGGCAAGCTTGACTATATTAAAATTTCATTCATTTGTTCAGTGGGGCCAGAATGACAGCATAAAAAATAGTAACACTGTAACCTATTGCGCATGTCATAAGAAGCAAACAAGGAAGTGTGGACATGAGGCTGGGAATCTTCTTCCTTCCTCATTCGTCCTGAAAAGGATGTTGGTTGCGTTGTCTGTTTAGTGGTGCTGCGATATCTGCACTTTTCGGCCGACAAATCCGACTTCAGCACTGCATTTTTTGGGACCAGGTTTGCATTCCCTCTTCGATCCCTACTCTCTCAGCCAGACTGCAGTGATGCAGCCTGTTTCCAGGACCACCACGTGGAGGTGGAGTAGGGTCATGGTCAGCTCTGGTTCGCTGACCCTGACGCATTCTCTATTGCTGCGTCTTTGGGTCCCAGGCTGGGAATGAAGTGGATGAAGAGGATATGGAAAGACTTTGAGCTAATGGTACAGGACAAGACGACCTGGCATTAAGTTTATTGAAGGCCTGTGCTCCTGTTGTATCCTGGATATGAAAAACTTGTAATATGTCACAGTATTTCTCTGTTCATGCTCAGTTTTTTGTGGGTTTGCCATTGGTCAAGCCATCATGTCTATTTCTCCCTATTGCTTATATAGCTATATTGTTTCAAAATTTCTATCATAGGTCAATGATGTCATAGGTCATTGATGTCATAGGTCAATGATGTCAGTCTGTTTATCATTCTTCCACAGATCTTTAGCCCTGCCTACTATTGCTCTATATGAAGTGTTTGGATGTTCATGTGTGTGGGTGAAGATGGTAAATAGGCATGGGAATAATACTCACCTTTTCCTCAGTTATATATCATTGGCAGAGTAGTTAGACTGTTTGCCTCTTACTGTAAAGTTACCAGGTTCTGGGATTGAAACCTGGTAGAGGCATGATCCAGTCTAACCTGCTGTGAATGGGTACTTGACTCTGTTCTTGAGTTAGGGAAAGCAGCAAGGAAGGAAATTGGTCCTCGGTAAGTCTCTAACACTTCACTTCCCTAAAGCAGTATCTGTTATGGAACTACCTTTACCCTTGTTTCATCAATATGTGGTGAACAAGCTTGTTACTTATACAATACATGGTGTTTTGAGCTAAATGAAACTAATACTTACAAGTTATCAGCTCACACTCACCTCTTGAACTCTTTCCTGTTCAAATGGTAGACTATGGTCTGTGACGTGCACACTGCTGCATGGGCCGTGTTGTGACAATAACAGAGAGCCTCGCAAATATGGTACAGCAAATTCAGACCTGAAAAAAAATTACTGTCAAATGAAGTACTCGCCACAATTGAGAGAGTGAAAGAACAAAGGAGAAAAAGTGAGTAAGGAAAATGAGAAATTGAGAGAGAGAGAATCAAGGAAAAATTATAACAGATAGGTCAACAACAAAAAAGTATTAAAGGCAAGGATCTAGGAAAAATGATAAAATTTAAAAAAAACAACAAACAAAACAAAACAGAGGGGGTGAGGGATTCCGACAGAAACATATAACATGCAAATCCACTTACATTGGCATTAAAGGGTGAGCCTGTATTGTTGTAGCTCCATTGCAGTGTGTTGTATCCATGACTAGCCACCTTGGAATACAAAGAAATAAAAAATTAATGGTTCAACTTCTTCTAGAAATTAAACTACACACAAGTACTTCACAACAAAGAATGAGAAGTCAGTGATCGACTATGCCATTGTTAGGAGGAGCTCATTCAAATATGTCCGGGATGCTAGAGTCTGGTGGGGGCCAGAGATTGGAAGTGATCACTACCTGCTTACAATGAAAAGAACAACTGAAAGAGTTGCTCAGCCTAGGAACTGCCTACCATCACACAAGAAGCTAAGTAAACGAACAGGAGAAATGAGCATTAACTCTTAGTATACGAGCTAATTTCATGACTACCATTACAGATTTTGCAATAAATAATTTATTTATAAAGATAACATAAAGTGTTATATATCAAAATGTGAAGAAATAAAACTCCTATATCATGCACGTAACTAAATTGTTCAGTGGTTTTAAACATGCATTCACCTATACATTTTCGCTATTGACGGGGATCGATCATCGGCCTTTCTAAGAGGCCGCTCGTATACTAAGAGTTAAGACCTACAAGCTGAAAGAGCCAGAAATTAAGACCAGATATCAGGGGCTTATTGCTACAGCGGTGAGAAACACAGAAGAACAACCTGATGACTTGGAAACACTGTGGCTTAAATTCAAGGACATCATAAAGACAGCTGCTGCAGATGCATGTGGTGAAGTCCGACTTGGGAACAAGAGAAAGAGGACACCTTGGTGGACAGAAGAAGTCAAAGAGAAAATAAGAGAGAAGAAAATGGCATGGAAACAATACTTAGGAGCTAAAAACACAGCAGGACAAATAGAGAAATATAGAGAATATGTGATACTCAGAACAGAAGCAAAGAACAAGGTGCTAGCAGCAAAACAGAAGTCCTGGGAAGAATTTGGAGAAAAGCTAGAAAAGGATGCGCAAGAAAACCAGAAATTGTTCTATAAGACCCTAAAGAACATGAGAAAGGAAAAACAATGCCCTCTTAAATTTATAAAGGACAAGCAAGGCAAATTGCTTACTGCCCCGAAGGAAGTAATGGAAAAGATGGAAAGAATATTTCTCAGAACTCCTTGATGGTGAGCAAGGTCAAGCATCAGAAATGATAAGCACTAATACAGAAGAGAACACCAATGGTGGTGAAGATGACATAAAGATGGAAGAACTGAAGGCAGCACTGGAGAAAATCAAGATGGGCATGATGGTATTACACCAGAAATGGTTAAGTACATGGGAGCATCAGGTGACCTATTACTCCTAAGGGTCCTACAGGCAGCGTGGTGCAACAAGGCCATACCAAAGGATTGGGAGATTGCCATCATAACACCGATTTTGAAAAAAAGGTGACAATCGACAATGTGGAAACCACAGAGGCATATCCCTTCTCAGTGTCCCTGGTAAAATCTACTCTAGAATCCTAGAGCAGAGACTCCGATGCCTAGCTGAGCCACAATTGGATGAAGCCCAGTGCGGATTCCGAGCAAACCGAAGTACTCAAGACCTAATCTTCACACTCAGGCTGCTGAGTGAAAAGGCCCTTGAGTACAAGAGGGAGCTCCATCTTTGTTTCATAGATCTGGAAAAGGCGTTTGACAGGGTCCCCTGGAGCAAACTTTGGAACTGTTTGGCAAGGAAGAACATTCCAGCACCTCTGATTCATGCTATACAGAGCTTCTACAAGTCTTGCAGAAATTATGTGAGGACAGCAAACTATAAGTCAGAAGAGTTCAGGACCACCACTGGTGTAAGACAAGGCGATATCCTGTCGCCTTATCTTTTCATACTCCTCATGGACGATGTCATCAAGGCATGTAAGGAGAGAATAAGAAAGTATTCAGTGGGGTACTGGAAGATGAGACAGGTCTGTATTTCAGAGCTAGCATTTGCTGATGATGTTGTCCTGATTGCTAAATCAGAGACACATCTCCAATCCAACCTGCAAGTCTGGAAGGAAGAGTTGGAGAAGAGAGGGATGGTCATAAGCAGCTCTAAAACAAAATCCATGGTGATATCACGAGAAGAAAGAAAACATCAGATAAAGTTGGGAGAACAGGTCCTGGAGCAGGTCGACCACTTTAATATCTCAGAGCTATTATAGACCGAAAGGGAGGCATCAAAGAAGAGTTGGCCACTCGAAAAACAGCGGCTGGGAGACTTTATCAGGCCATAAATCGAGGATTCCTCAGCAAGAAAGAGGTTGGTAAGAAAACGAAGATGGCTGTATACCGCTCCATTTATGTCCCAGTCTTGACATATGGATGCGAGTCATGGGCAATGACTACAACCCACAAAAGCCAGATCCAAACCTCAGAAATGAGGTATCTGAGGAAGGTGGTTGAAGTAACAAGAAGAGACATGGTCCGCAACCAGACGATACGTCAAGGCCTAAAATCCCACCCGCTGCAGACCCAAATAGAACAGTGCCAACTAAGATGGTTTGGCCATGTCTGCAGAATGGGAGAAGATCGGCTACCACGACAAGCATGGGAAACAGAGAGCCAGGGATCCAGACCTCCAGGACGACCCAGAGTCCGCTGGGAGGACAACATTAGACAATCTTTGAAGGACCGAGGACTAGAATGGAACCAGGCCAGGAAGAAGACAGCTGATAGAATAGTCTGGCGCTCTCTCTTCCAAACCTCTACACCTCACGGTAGAAGGGGAACGACTAAGTAAGTAAGTACAAGTTACTTCAACCTTTGTGCATTATTTGGCTTATACTTATTAATAAGGAAAGTTATAACGGGTGACTGGCTGGGTTGTTTTGAGGTTCTATATTCCAAAGGTCCATATAGTGCAGTTTTTCTTAACCTTTCAGCACCCTTTTACCGCATCTGAAAGAGCCTTGCACCCTTTTAAAAGCATTTTAAGAAGCCTTGCAACCCCATTTACATCATCTTAAGAAGCCTCGCACCCTTTTATCTTCTAAAAGAAGCTTAGTGTATTCTTTCTGTTTTACAAGTGCCTGCCAGTTACCTACATTTCTTTAATAAATACAAACATCAAGGTTGTTACTCTTGGACACAAGTGCAAATACATAATATATTTGGTATATTATACCACAGCTAAATGGCAATGCTATCAGATATATAGTAGACACTCCTTGAACTGTGCTAAGTTTCCCCTATGACATCTCTCTTTATAATAATATATATATAATAGCCCCTTCAGTTCTAAGTGACTATGGGAATGCGCCCCTGAGGTTACTGCCCTCAGCGGCATTTTCCCTGGTCTTCCTTCTGACGTTTTCTCCTCTCTTCTGCTTCTTTTTGCCCGGTGTGAGGCGGTGCCATAGAGAGCATCCTCCCAGGTTGCTGGATTTATGTCCTATGCCCTCATGTTTCTCTTGCACGCATCTTTGAGCCTCAGCTCCTGTTTTCTTGCAATCAGCCAGTTGTCCATAGAAGATATCTTTTGGGATGTGTTACGGTATATGATATTAACGCCGTCTGCTAAAGGTTATCAGACGTGCAATTGTAAAGGTTAAGGCACTTAATATATTGCGATAGATGTTTCAATTATTGAACGCTCCATACACGATCGATTATGACGTGTATAGCGTTGTTTGGGTCACAGTCGGTAACTAGGAAACGCTACCCTTTGCTACTTGACCGCCAAGCTGAATAGCTGCGTTTTGTTAACCTTCCAATTCAATGGCATGATATAGCCATTTATATGTGCATTTATGATGGACCAGGGTCAGTCCCAGAACTCTACATGAGAGGAAACTTATGGAGGTTAGTGATTAACTAAATCCTTGGAAGGAGAAAGATAATCGTCTACTTTATACGAAGTAATTAGACTCACAGTCTCACTGTCGGCAGGTAGCCATTCTATCTGCGCGTGCATATAGCTGTGATGTTCTGACGACAATTACTGCATTGTATCCTTAAACGGACATTGACACGTAAAACAGCAGTCTACGCTATTGATTGATTGATGCATGTACCTCATGTGTGAATTGAACTGTTTATGTATGTGTGTAATCCATATTAAATTGTTAAGGACTCGAACCGGAGGCATTATTGATTGAATCACGTTACGCCATTCAATCTTATGAATTATGCATTTTATATCAAGTTGCTGAGTTAATAAGATGAACAGTTGTTTACATCTTGATGCCAAGTTCAGACATTACGACAAATCAAAAATGAGGTTCACCCCATTCGCGTACGAATATTAGCACGATCAGAATTCAAGCAACACAACCAGTAACCACACACGAAAGTCCTTCAACAAAAGTGGCGGCCGAATGCGGGGAACGACAGAAAAAAGAAACAACAAGTTACGGTCCCGTATACTTTTAGACGGTACATTCTTCAACATGCACATGACTCACATTGTGCTGGACATATGGGATATACTCGAACACGATCTCGAGTACTGTCTTCATTCTTTTGGCCAGGAGTGTCAAGAGATATTTCGCAGTATGTACGTTCCTGTACTACATGCCAAGAAGTGAAAGCACGTGGAGCTTTTCACACGGCGCCTATTCAGGCTTGCGATATCTCAGTAAGACCTTTTGACAAGATGGCCATAGATATTATTGGTCCATTGCTACCATCGGCCAGAGGACATAGATTCGTCCTTACGTGCATTGATTTGTGCACACGATGGCCAGAAGCTATCCCATTAAAGACCACCACTACCACAGATGTAGCTGATGCACTACATCTCATCTTTTCTAGAATAGGGTTTCCTAGAAAACTTTTATCAGACCATGGGTCACAGTTCATATCTGACACCATGAAGGAAGTCATGAAAACTTGGAACATTGATAGGAATTTAAGTAGTATTTATCATCCTATGAGTAATGGTGCGGTTGAAAGACTTAACCGTACACTTAAACAACTACTACATAAGGTTACTGTTAAGCACCCTCATGACTGGGACAGAGCACTCCCAGCTGTTCTATTTGCTTATCGGAAGGTACCGCATGAACAAACTGGCTTCTCTGCCTTTGAATTAGTTTTTGGTGCTCCCCCAAGAGGTCCTATGGGACTAATAAAAGACTTATTAATTGACGCGGAGATGACTCAGGACACCCAGTCATCTTACGAGTACGTGATTAATCTTCGGAAGAACATTATTGAGTCTTGCCAGTTGGCAACAGCTTCTTCTGAGGCTGCAAAAGCTAAGGCTCGATCTCTACAAAATAGGTCTCGACGATTACGCCAATTATTCCCAGGCGACGAGGCTTATGTGTTACTTCCTCACAATAACAATAAATTATTGATATCTTGGAATGGTCCTTACAAAGTCATTGATAAAATTTCCGACGTTGATTACGTCTTAGATATCAAGGGACACAAAAAGATATTTCATATTAACATGCTCAAGCAATTTCATACACGTCCTGAACACTTACAGTCAATTTTTCATGAACTAGATGACAACACAGTATCTACTTGTTATTATTCTAACTTATCTGTCATCCAGGAAGAAGAATCTTCTTTTCCTGAGGTACAGTTACCGTTACCGGTACCAGTAGTTCAACCTACTGAATCTTGGCGGGATGTAACCATCTCTTCAACGGTTACACCGCAACAGCGTCTACAGATTGCTAATCTATTACAATCTTATCCAGATGTGTTGACCGACGTCCCGGGTCGCACATCGGCTATCAGTCATGACATTACTCTCAATGATGATACACCTATTCGTGTACATCCCTATTCGGTTCCTTTACATTTCCTTGCTAAATCTACTAAGGAACTTGAACAGATGTTGTCTCTGGGAATCATTGAGACTAGTAATTCGCCATTCTCTTCTCCATTAGTGATTGTCCAGAAGAAGGACAATAACATCAGACTATGTGTTGATTATAGAAAATTAAATGCTAAGACTATAGTTGACAGCGAACCACATCCACTTATCGACGACTTACTGCCACGTCTATCCAACGCAACTATATTTAGTAAGATAGACTTAACTAAAGGTTATTGGCAGATACCACTGACCGAAAAGGCTAAGTACTACACCGCATTTTCCACTCCACAAGGTCTATACCAGTGGAATGTGATGCCTTTTGGGCTTGTTAATGCGCCAGCTACCTTCATTCGCCTGATGCGACAAATTTTATCAGGTAGACCAGACGTTATTACATATATTGACGACATATGCTTGTTTAGTTCGTCGTTTGAGGAACATGTTTCGGGACTTAGATATGTTTTCGACACTCTAAGGAATTATCATCTAACTGCTAAACCTACAAAGGTGCAAATCGCGTGTAATGAGATAACCTTTTTGGGACAAATCATTGGATCGGGATATATCCGAACGTTACCTATACAGTCTCCAAAATTCTAAACATAGCAGTTCCTCAGACGAAGAAACAGGTCAGGAGTTTGTTAGGACTTGTTCAATATTACAGTAGATTCATACCAAACTTGTCATCCATCACGGCTGTATTGTCTTCATTGTTAAAGAAAGACATGCCGGTGAAGGTGACATGGACTGGTACATGCAATGAAACTTTCAACAAAATTATAAATTTGTTCTCGCATGAACCAATTTTAAGACTTCCCGATGCTTCCAAAAGATTTTTCTTATGAACAGATGCTAGTAACTACGGCATTGGTGCATGCCTGCTCCAGAACCATGATGGCATTCTACATCCTACCTTATATATTTCAAGAAAGCTAAAGCCGGCAGAAACAAAGTATTCCACAGTGGACAAGGAACTTTTATCTGTGATATGGGCAATAACTAAACTTGAAAAGTTCTTGCTTGGTGCTCCCTTCACCATACAGACGGACCAACGTGCTGTAGCATCTTTGCGTCGATCTAACCATAACAGCCAAAAACTCGCCAGATATGCAATCATCTTACAGCCATTTGAATTCTTCATTGAACATATTCCTGGCACTGAAAACATTGTGGCGGATGCGTTGTCACGTAATCCTATTGACGACGAATAATCAACATTAACATTCCTAAAACATATCAACTATAAGGGAACTAACCTTGCCTTCAATTTAAACTTTATAAACACTATATGCATCACAGAATTGAACTAACGACAATCGGGGTATACATGTTGACATTGAGGCTTCGTCTAACGTCCATACACGATATATGAATATTCGTTGAACAATCATGGAACAATATCTGACGACAAGTCGAACTTATTATCCTATGTGCACTTAATTCTTGGATGCTGGGATAAATGACATTTCTTTCCAACGTAAACGTTTGAACATTTTTGCCTAAAAGAATTCATCAGGATCAAGACTACGGATGGATCATCATATCCTATACTAATTAATTAGTTAACTTAACTTCTTAATTGAATTATTATCAATAAAATGAAATGTGAGAAAAAAATGAAATGAAAGAACAAAAAAAAGAGAACGAAATATAAAAAGAAGAAATTATGAAAAGAGAAAATAAATCTCACACAAGTATTAGATTAATATTTTTTTTTTTTTAATGTACCTATACGTTATTTAGTTAGTTAAATTAGATAGTTATTATTCACTAACACTTAACACACACAATTAAGTTAAACTTATATTCGAATTTCTTTCTATTTCTTCTCACTTATTTTGTTTTTTTCTTCTCTCATAACATCGCGTTACATTAGAACCTTAATAATTTAACTCTTAGTTTAATTAATTAATTTAATGTTAATTAGTCAAATTAATTCCTATATGACATACTAATACGACAGACCTTACTTTAATTTAATTCTATCATTCACTATTAACATTGGACATTTATTTAGTTGATATAATAATATGTATAATATTGATATATAATATGATTAATGTTAGATGACTATGACAAATAGTTAGTTGACATGACCGCAACACGGTTCTACTCAGAACATCGTCGGCCATATGTCACAATTGTGTTAAATTTTTTGAAAAATTGTTAAGTCGGATAGATCTTGAAAAAAAAAATCTATCGATTTTTTTTTTTTCCCCGGTGTACAGGGAATTGTTACGGTATATGATATTAACGCCGTCTGCTAAAGGTTATCAGACGTGCAATTGTAAAGGTTAAGGCATTTAATATATTGCGATAGATGTTTCAATTATTGAACGCTCCATACACGATCGATTATGACGTGTATAGCGTTGTTTGGGTCACAGTCGGTAACTAGGAAACGCTACCCTTTGCTACTTGACCGCCAAGCTGAATAGCTGCGTTTTGTTAACCTTCCAATTCAATGGCATGATATAGCCATTTATATGTGCATTTATGATGGACCAGGGTCAGTCCCAGAACTCTACATGAGAGGAAACTTATGGAGGTTAGTGATTAACTAAATCCTTGGAAGGAGAAAGATAATCGTCTACTTTATACGAAGTAATTAGACTCACAGTCTCACTGTCGGCAGGTAGCCATTCTATCTGCGCGTGCATATAGCTGTGATGTTCTGACGACAATTACTGCATTGTATCCTTAAACGGACATTGACACGTAAAACAGCAGTCTACGCTATTGATTGATTGATGCATGTACCTCATGTGTGAATTGAACTGTTTATGTATGTGTGTAATCCATATTAAATTGTGAAGGACTCGAACCAGAGGCATTATTGATTGAATCACGTTACACCATTCAATCTTATGAATTATGCATTTTATATCAAGTTGCTGAGTTAATAAGATGAACAGTTGTTTACATCTTGATGCCAAGTTCAGACATTACGACAAATCAAAAATGAGGTTCACCCCATTCGCGTACGAATATTAGCACGATCAGAATTCAAGCAACACAACCAGTAACCACACACGAAAGTCCTTCAACAGGATGTGACCATATTCCACGTGGCGAACATGGCCAAACCAGCATAGTCTGCGCTGTCTAAGCAGACATGATTTGAAGGCCAGTACGTGACAACACCTCGACATTTGTCACTTTGTCCTTCCACGAAATACAGAGGGATGTGGCATTGACACTGTATACGGAAATTATTGAGCCTTCTTTCTTGCTTAGCATAGGTTATCCATGTCTCGTTGCCATATAGAAGTATGCTGGTGATACAGGCATTAGAAGTCTCCTTATATTTACACTTATAATGCCCATGGTAGTGTCAATCATTAATAACTTTTCAGCTCCATAAGGAGCACAGACCGCCAACAAATTTATGTCAGGTACTCCTGTCCCATGCCATCTGCTCAAGATCTGTTCATGTCTTCATCACTTTCATTTGCATTTCAGTTATCTTCTATATGCTTTTTTTGTCTGTCTCTATCTATCTTACTGATGACATCGATCTTATAGCTGGAACAGGATCAGAACTTCAAGACCTTACCTCTAGACTGGAGAAAGTAACAAGAATGTATGGGATGGAAATTAATATAGAAAAAAGCAAGATATTGGTGAATAGCCATAACAAACATGTTCCGATCAACATTATGTTAAATGGGAAAACGTTAGAAGTTAACACCTTTAAATATCTGGGGTCCATTATAATGTAGTGATGGAAGATCAAGTAAAGAGATCAAGACAAGACTTTAGATGGCCTCAGCTGCCATGACAAGGCTGAATGTGATCTTGAAAAGTAACATCAGTTTTCCTGTGAAGATCAAATTATACAAACCACTTGTACTATTTATTTTCATGTATGGGTGTGAGGGCTGGACACTCACTGCAGATACGGAGCGAAGGATTCAGGCTTTCGAGTATAAATGTTATAGAAGAATTCTGCGCATTTGCTATAAAGAGCACAAAACAAATGTCTATGTTAGAGAGAAAATAAACACGTATGCTGGTCACCAAGAACCACTTTTGTCAGTAGTGAAACGTCGAAAGCTTGCCTGGTTTGGGCATGTAACCAAGAATGGGCAGGGCAGTTTTTCCACACTTGTACAAATTGCTGAGGATAGAGAGCAGTGGAGGACCCTGTCTGCTGATGCTTCCACCATTGCACCCCTACGACCCATGATGGGTTACAGGTTGAGATGATGATCTATCTTACCCTGAGGATTCAGAACAAGGGCTGCCTCGTAATATTATCAACAGGTTTTCTCAGTGTGTCCTACTCATCATCAGTGTCTTCTTATCATCTCTGGTTCCTTTGGCATCTGTTTGGTTCTGATTAGTTCAATATTTCAATCCTTCTATTCTACACAAGTACCCACTAATGAAAGTCTGTAAGTTCTTAGTTGTCAATCTTTTTAATTTCTACCTTTTTTTTTGGTCTTTCACAGGTGACTTGTAGCTCTTTTTCCATGAGCCATACAATAAGATCGACTTGAAGATTCTGGTTTTTGTTTTGGATTTATTCCTTTTAATTTCCACAGATGTCACAGATTTTCAGCTCCTACTGCTTTTTGTGTTTTTATACTTATTCACTTTCGATGCGGTGAAAAAATTGGCCCTATAGCAGATGATACCATAGGTGAGTGAAATGTGAGAGACTTCAATTTATTAGGTCCAGCTTTTGAGAGGCAAGGTGACCAGTTTTCTTCCTCACTACTCTTGCCTTCCTTAACTCAAAAAAGTCAGATACCCATTTACAGCGGGTAGACTGGGCCATTATATCACTGTGCTTTGAACCCAGTGCCTTTGCTGCGAGAGGCCAGCACTCTAAACAATCTGCCTATCGGATGCTCTTTGATACAGTATTACTGTAAATTCTTCCAAATCTGTCTATACTGTTGCCAAGATATATGCATGATTCTACATCTTCTAGGGTTTTTTCCTTAAGTGCAATCTTGACATCCTTTTAGATATTTATTCTCATAATCTTTATCTTTTCCTTTTGTAATTACATAGCATACTGCTGTGACCTCTCATCAAGCATTTTTATTTTTGTCTTGGATCTGGTTAAGGTTACAGGACATTGGAAGTATGGTCACATACAGGAGTATGGTCATTGGAAATATCTAGATCATCTAGCTGTTTGGTCAGAGTCACTGATCTTTGTTTCTGTTGGCCGATGTCGTTTTCATAACCCAGTCTACAGCCAGCAAGAAGAGAAATGGTGACAAGTGGCATCCCTGCCGCACTCCAGTTTTTATCTTAAATGGCTCTGTAAGCTGTCCTTAGGGGGACTCCATAATACCTCATCAGTTTCCAAAGTGATTCTCTGCCTATACTGTCAAGTGCTTTTTCATAGTCCAAAAATTCAATGTACAGCAGCGAGTTGTATTCCAGACTTTGTGCAGCTATTATCAGCAGTATGGCTATCTGGTCTATAAGGATCAGTTCTGCCAAAATCCTGCTTGTTCATGTCTTAGTTGAGATGAACATATTTAATATTTTCCCTGGCACTTACAGTAACATTATTTCTCTGTAATTTGTACACTTCTGTAAACCTCCCTGTTCAGGCAACTTGACAACAAGAAACGTCACTTTCTGCTTCGATGGCTTCTGCATCTTTTACACATTTTAATGGCAACTTTTAAAAAAATTTCTACCTTGTTTGGTCTTTCACAGCTAATTTGTAGCTCTTTTTTCTGCTGGCAGGATACCTGGACGATCTTATGCTGGTCTACTTAGAAGTGTCTCAAAATATTCCCTTCATCTCTTGACTTGCTCTTTTATATTGCAAGGCAGTTTTCCAGCTTGTCCTTGATTTGCTTGTTTGTATTTCCCTGTTAGCTTCTTTGACCTGCTCTTGAGTTAGGGAAGGCAAAGACAGTGAGGAAGGGAGCTGGTTGGCACATTTCATAAAGTGGACCTAGTATAGTGAAGTCTCTCTAACACTTCACTCCACTGTAAAGTTTCTGTACTTCCTGTGGATTGGCTATAGAAGGAAGCATGTTTCCACATAGAAGATAATTTGAAGCAGCATGGATATCACCAGACCACAGAGCAGAAAGTCAGATTGATCGTATATGCATAAAAAGAAGTTTAGACCATCACTACATGATATAGAATCAGATCACCATTTTTTGTTAGCTAAAATAAAGATGAAACTCAAAAGAAGAAGGCACGTAGTTATGGCCAACATTTTAATGTAGGATATCTTAGAAATAAAAGATGAAGAATCAAATTTGAAGCTACATGTAAGATGTAGCAAATATAAATGACTGGTAATCTATGAAATAAACAGTTATAGCATGGATAAAAGACAGAAAACACACAAGAAAGCATATTTAAAAGGAAAGCAAAACCAGAGGTTCCAGTACCAAGGCTCGCGAACTACACTTACTTTTCATTTCCCTCTATGCCAACATGTGAATTGAAAATTTCCAGTAATAAGAAACTTCTGACTACAGATGGGAAACGGCTATCAGAATAGAAGAACCTTACTGTGCAAAATGTCTTCAAGACAATAAAATGTAAGAGGTATGAACAAATGTGAATCCCAATACTAGATTATTTGAAGGCATCAAATTTACCTATAAATATAGAAGAGGTGTTAAGAAGACAGACCTGGGAAACTGCATAATATAGTCAAAACAGTTTTTAACAAGAACAAAAGTTAATATATATTGTAATTGGGAAAGTGAAGGTCTGTCTGGTGATGTTCTTACACTACATATGACTTATGGCAAGTGAAATATCTAACTACAAACACCAGGCCTTTAACCCCCCCGGTTATTTTTGTTTGCTTTGGTTTTATTTAGTTTTTGATTGTTTTTTGTGTAGGCCTACATACACGCTAAATTGGTAATTTTGATCTGCCCCAGGCCTATTTACAATGATCTAATAAGAGTTATGATGCCACTTTCAAGTATCAGTTGTTCATATTATTTGGAATTTAAAACAATATATATCCTAATTATAACCCATCAGAGGTTGAATGCGATATTTTTCATTTTCAAATTTAAAAAAAATATATTTCTCAACAAAATTTTAGAAAAAAAGGCAACGACAGACAAAACTAAACAAATGTGCTGCTTATTATAAAAAGTTCAGAAAGAGCAGAAACAAACTGGCAAAAAAAGCAAATGTCCACAATTTTGACATTTTCATTTGCTATATTTACAATAGGGTGACCATATGCCCGGCTTCTTACAGCAAAATTTAGTGTCTGGTCGGCTTTTTTTTTTTAAATTATGATTTGTCCAGCTTTTAATTAGAAAAAGAAGAAACAAATCGATGCTTTTTTTCTTCATGCAAAAAAAAAAAAATGAAAAAACAATATTTTATATTTCTTGTTAATACAATGCAATTATCAGACTGAATGGGCTGATCACCCGTTTGCCAGTCACTTCGATTACAGAAACAACAGCAAATGGATTGATTTGCCGTTGCCCTAAAGACGCCAATAGGCGTGATGGGAAACAATGGCAAAGAAAACCTATCTGCTGTTGCCCTAAGACGCCACTAGGCGTAATGGCCACTGACTGCTTTGACGGTCGGTGGCTAAGGACGGAAGAAGAGAAGAAGAATCAGATTGAATCATTATTGTTTAGTAATAGTACTAAATACAATTATAATATATTTACAATTCAGGGCCCTGGTTTATTAGGCGACACGTTGTATAAGCAGTGCTCATTTGTTCAAATTCTATTCATATTTAATTCATTTAGTTCATGATTAAAGACTAAATGAATTAAATATAGAAGGGATCAAATAAAAAAGTTAGTATTTATGCTGCTTAAACAAAGAATAGTAAACCGGGTCCCAAATGGTAAAGATATTCCGCTTTTTAGTTACTGGTTTAGTGTGATGACAAATAAATTATTTTAAGTGTGTGAATCCATTCTTTAATTATTAGTTTACAGAAAATAATATAGCTTATTGGTAAACAGCTCTATGTACATATTACCATAATCATTCAGTTTTTTTATTCATACAGTTTATAATTTTATCAGTTATAAATTTATTGTCTGAATTAATAAATATGGAATGCGTCCGAGCTCATTTTCTTAATCCAACAAGTAATATTACATGTTCAATACAATTATAAGAATGTTTAATGTACAGAATCTCATGAGTATTTAGTTGGAAATTCAGACTTACTGGGAAAAATAATGTCAAGTAAAAAATACAATGCTAAAGAATGAATATTTAGTGTTGTTGAAAAAAATAATGCTTGATGGAAAAATTATTAAAACATGCATTTTATGAAGATTTTTTTGTTTAATTTTATATAATTGAAGTATTTATATATATTTTATCATGATTCTTTACATGTTTTAAACTAGTGAAATTAATGTGTCCTCCATTGTGTCTCCGTTCTTAAAAAGTGTCCCCCTTTTTAAGTAGGCTACAAAAAATTAGAAAATCTTTTTAAAAAAATTATGTAGCCTAGTCACCCTAATTTACAATGTGATAACGTCAAAAACTGAACACAAGTTATATATACTATAAACGCAGACTGTGGACCGTGAGTTCAATATGGTAGGGAAAACAAATTCAAAGACGCAGTAATAAGAGTTAGTAGGCCCTAATCCTAAACCTGGAATCTCCAAAAGAACGTTGCTATTCCTTCCAAACAGAAGGAAAGTCTCTGAAATAAATAAAAAAATAAAATAAAATGGTAGCCTATGCCCTATATCAGTTTTATAAGTTAACGGTACACAGGAAACAAAGGACGTTTCGGGTTTTACCCTTTGTCAGCCACAGTTAAGGGGAGGTTTAACCCCCAAAAATGAAGAATTTCATTGAAAATATCAAATTTTAGATAGGCCCCTATATATTGCACTGGAAAGTACATTCATTTGCCCACATTTCTGTATGTTTATTTTCACTAAAACCTTTGTGGATGATTTTATATAAATTTTTAAAGTATGTCAGGTGTGTATTTTTACCTAATTATATATACAATATATACAAATTGGTATATCTTCGCTTCTAATGCATGGATTTTAATTTTATGTATTCATTTCCCTGAAGCAAACAGAATTAAAGTTTTTCAAACATAGTTTCATGTGTAAAAATAATTTTGACTGGCTAATTTTTATTAACCATGGGGTCCTTTGATGGGTCGTCCAAATAATAACGTGGCTGGAGGTATTCCAGTAGAGTGGTAGGGTACCTCCTTATACGCAAATAAAGCTGCAGGTAAGAACGAATCACAGGATTCTGGTTTCTCCTGTGCGAGCTTCCGTAAAATTGTAAGTAGAGTCCCGTTATATCTTTCCACTTGTCTATTGGATTGTGGATGATAAAATGTGCGGACGAGTATATTTTTAAAAATACTAAACACTTCCTCCATCAGTTTCCCTCTGAACTGTGAACCATTGTCAGTTAATATCTGATAAGGGTATCCTAATCTTGTGATTATTGAGAGCAAAGCCTCTCCTACATGTACTGAGTCTGCTGAGGGTAGAGCAATCGCTTCCCCCCACATAGTACATGTCTACCAGAGAAAGGATGTATTTTTTCGGAAACTGACGAAAAGCGCATACAGTCTGCTGAAATGAAGAATTTAATGAAAAGTAAGCTGCGAAGTATGACACAGCCCATGGAATCAATAAAGGAAAATACCAGAGATGATTCCTACATAGCAGGGGGATACTGAGATGAGTAAAGTTTGTGTAAAAGTGTAATTCCTCCCTTTTTTCTTAATTTTCTCAAAACCTCATTTTTCACACAAATGTGGGGACGTTGCCCATGATTTTTCAAAAACTATTAGTGCTACAGAAGTAAATTTTGGGTCACATGCTGTACACGCAGTGCTCATAAAAATAAACTAAAATAAAGGATCCTATATGTTAACACACTACAAAATTGTTAAGAAATAGCTAAGATACCCCCCTTAAAAATTGCAACTATTTTTCGATTGGTATGTTAAAATCCAAAAAAACTCAGATATCAAAGCAATCAAAATTATTTTAGTACAGAATCATTATCATATATTACCAGATGAAACAGCCAAATTTCATAACTCAAGTTGTATTCACATTTGAGAAATCTTGGGCAACAAAATACCCAAAAAAGCTAAAATTTGCCTATTTTCCACTGTTTTTCCGCCATAGACTGCAAGTTTTTAGTAGGCCCTATACCTCAATTTTTTTTTTTTTTTTTTTCAGTCATTTTGCTTGTATAAATGACCAGATATAGCTATTAAACTTATAATTCTGTGTTTTTCATTTTGGCGGTTTAACCTCCCCTTAAGAACAGGTGACAAGGACAAGAATTACATATATGTACTACAAAAATATATGATGATGAAGAATACACCATGTGAGCGATACAAGCAGATGGAACAACGGTGTTGGGCGAAACGAGAACAATAATTAGCCTACTCATTCATTCTTAGAAATAACTCATATTCTGTGTGGAACGAATTACAACATTCTTTTGCAGATTACTCCTAATTATAGCACTTCATGATACTCCCACACAAAAATAAATAAATAACTTAATACCCGGAGACAACCAAATATTTGTAACAGCCGTGTGGTATCCTTTGGGTATGACGCAGGTTGCCAGATCGAAATTTTAATTTAAAGCCAAACAATACTAGAAAAAAAGCCAAATAAGAAGCCAAACACATTTTAATATATTTTTCATACTCACATCACATGAAAAGCTCCAAATCCAGGTCATTACTATCCTCCCCACTGGAATAAGTTGAACACACGGCATAAACCTTGTCCGATGTGAAGTTTTTTAGTATTTCTGGAGATGCAGTGAAGTCTTTGCAACATTTGTTTGAAAGCAATAGTTCTTCCCTGATTCTCACAATTGCATCAAGAAGATTCAGCTGCATTCTGTTTCTTGCCTTCGTTTTAACGGAGGATACAAAAGAAAATATCCTCTCAACTACAGCATTGCTGACAGGGGTTATTATTGTACGTGGGATGCCAGCCTATAAAAAGAGACCGCGGATATTTCAAAACACACTTACACCTCATAAAGACAAAGGGCGGAAGCTAGAGAGACGCTTGTTGAGGCTAAAACCTTACCATCTGTGGCCGGGCAGCGCATTCTCCACCATAGCCCGTCTTTTCTGGACTTTATAAGATCCTGAGAGGGTATGTAGAATTACTATGTATATTTATTACATTAAATATGACTGTTTATTTCAGGATTTGGTTAGTTGATAGACATAATTTTGTTATGAAGGTATCATACAAAATAGTTGTGTTAGTTGGTATGATTGTTGAAGATGGAAGCCGCTAATATAACCGCACAGTAACTAAGTAGAGTCCTGTCAACAGTCCTTAAGTTAAAACACTTTTATGAGTACGTGAGTTATGTGTACGGTACGTATGTGTTTCACTACGCCAAACAGTGTGCACGTGGAAGAAAAAAACAATGACAAACATACCTAAATGGGAGAGAGAGAGATGTAATGCAAACATAACACCGCTGTATGAAATATTTTAACTTATACCATAATGAGAATTATAGAAAATGCGATGGTTGTCAACATGTGCTATTGGTGAAACACACGCAATGACTCATTCAGCGATCGTGCACTGATACACACACCGCAGAAACCATGCGACAAAGCATTCTACCTAATCGATTAAAGGAGTACCCCGTATGGTGATTATGCAACGAGCAGAACAATGCTTTTATCAGGAACCGTATTACTATGGGGTGTAGCATACTGGCCAAACTACATGAGTAAAGAAGGAGAAATTCTACTTAAAGGGAAGGTCCATCCCTAGTACACAAAGACTGAGCGAGGTGGAAGAATCTGAAAAGATCAACGGCTCACGAAGCTGCACCACATGATAGCGGTGTATTATGGCACATACAAATATCTGGTTACCTTGAAAATGGTTGGGGCCTCACAATGTATATACAAATGAAAGCAAAAAGGTTTATAACACTTTTCAGAGCTGACTTGTCAGGCAGAGACAGTAAGGGTGCTAAGACTTCATACCATAAGTGTAAATAATTGATGTGTAAGCTGTATGGGTTGGCCATGTCCTCAGAAGAGACCCCGATGCCATCACAAGAACAGCTATGCTTTGGACCCCTGAAGGAAAACGAAAGAGAGGCCGACCAAAAACAACCTGGCGGAGGACTGTGGAGGCTGAGATGCAAAGAATGAACCAGAGTTGGGGCACTGTACGAAGGATGGCCGCCGACCGAGCAAAGTGGAATCAATTTGTTGTTGCCCTACAAGACGCCACTAGGCGTGATGGCGAATGACTGCTTTGACGGTCGGCGGCTAAGGATCAAAGAAGAAGAAGAAGCTGTATTATATTCTTGTTTTATCTTATTTTAGAAAATGTTCTGCAGCTATACACCTGTCTTGTCTTGCTATCGCTAATCATACGGATCCATGTATCCTCCATATACATGCATACATCTGACAACTTTATCATCTCATACACACTAGGCTTGTGGACTTTATTTTCAAAGATAGCCACATGTCTAAACATTGTCCTCAGGTTCCTACGTGTCATCATAAGTCAGAGGTCACTGATCGAAAACTATACGAGCTATCTTGAAATAACCAGAAGTCTTTATAGTGGTTTCAAGATCTCAGCTGTAATCCCTAGCAGTGTCTCGTTGGCAAAAGCTAGACCTGTCTGAAATACTGTGAAATACTAAAGCAACCATTCATAGAACTGACCAGATAAGTAGCATCTGTAGAAATTCGTGCACCAGAGTGACAAGTCAAAGACTGTGTTTTATGATGAACTATAATTGTGATAGCATAGTAGAGACAAGAGTGAAATTAGAACGTTGAGGAATTTTATTTTTTTTTCAATTTCTTGGAAAACCCAACAAGGGCAGTCTTAGTTAATTATTTAAAATTTAACTTCATCATCACCAAGTTTTGTAAAATATTTCTTCATTGATCTCATCAGCATACATTCATAATTGAGCACAAGCAGGACAGATGTCAATAAATAATTCAGTTATACTCAGCAGACTTATTAATTTTATATTGTTGAAGTTGAGTTTTTTTTTTTTTCCCTTGAATTGTTTACTTATCACAGATAGTTACTTAGCGGAAGTGGCACCGTAGACTCTGACTATACTTTGAATTCTTTCAGTGGCAGAGACCTTCACAGCCGTGACTATCCTGTGATACCAATGTTCCTCTCCTACACTGGGACCTCACACTTTCTAGAGAGAAGAATTCTTCAACTCTAATACTATCACTACACACAATAAAAACCTTTCGCTACAGCCTCCTGTTAGCAGAAAATAGGAGTGAATTAGAAAGCTGCAACCAAGGTGGAGTGGGTTCAATTCTCTGCACAAGACAACAGGAGGCTGACACTTGGGAGTCATGACCCAAGTGGGCCCGCTCCCCTTAGAGTGTAAAGGAGATTAAGGGGCCGAAAAACTTGATTGACACGGGGGTGGGGAGGGGGAACCACTTCTGATGATCGTATTGCCTCCTGTTGTATCGCTCTGTGTAGAATTTCCTCTCATCACTACATTTGTGTCCTTCTCAGTCGAGTCGGAAAGCCTGGTATCCTCTGACTTAATATCTGTGGTTGATGTTGAGGTGTGTCTCTTGGATGGAAGCCACGTCGATTTGGTCTTCATAAAGGCGAGTTTCGGGGGGGGGGGGGGGGGCTTTTTTTGTTTAAAACTCCTGTATTCCACGGTAGAATGTTGAGTGTTCTTTGTTTTTGGTCAATAACTCTTGCCCGTTCCCTGTGACTATGCACAATGAAAGCATTGTACACTCTGTGATCTCTGGGTAATATCGTTTTATACAAAACCATTTTCGTGTTTCTCCTAATTAATAGTGCATTATGAATGAGGACGGCGAGTCGGTTCAAACAATATTTAACCAGAACAAAAGTTAATATATAGTAGTTTGGATATGAAGTATGGATATATGGTATATAGTAGTTGGTTCCAAAGGTTGTCATAGCCGGGAGCTGTAGTGAGGATAAGCTCTCACTGCAGATAAATGCTTCTATGGTACATGCCTCAAATAACCTCTGACAACCAAGCCCAGCTCCCGGCCTTCATGTGTGGCTCAATTTGAGCCCGGCGGAACTGTTTCCATTTACGGGATAAGGAGCGAAGGCGAGTCACTGACGCCGTAAAACGAGCAGCTTCGCGCAGATACGGCTCGTGATCCTTGGTTGATAGCCTTAGAGAAAGTAAATCTATAAACTCAAACCACCGCTGCATTGCGAGAATATCCGTTTATGGGAAAGGCTTCGTGAATAAACTCTGAGGATAAGTCCGGAGTCGGAGTCCCCAAGGCAGGCAAATGTTGATTAGATATTATTCTGGCAACGCCTGCGACGTGGTTGGTACCAAATTGTATGGCTTGATCTCCATATAACTGTGTCCAAGCTCGCGCCCTGGAGAAGACACTCCAGGTTTGCTCTATAGGTGTTGTCCCGCCACTGTCTGTTTTCTCCACTGCACGCATGGGGATTAGAGTCAAACCCGAGCTGTGGACAGAAAATTGTGCACCAAGCAATTATCACGCAACAAGAAGTATTAGAAATAAACAAACTATCAGACTGGGATGCTGGTACGTCCGGACTATGTTGACTGGAAAAAAAAAATCAACATGACATAAACGATGTAAGGAAGACCGCCGTAATCAATGACGAGCTTAAACGACTTCAGGTGGATATAGCGGCACTTCAGGAAACGCGCCTGGCAGGCTATGGAATGGTGAGCAAGAAGGACTGCCCATTTTATTGGCAAGGGAAAGACCATAATAAAACTAGGGAACACGGAGTGTGTTTTGCGGTTAAAAAAATCGCGAACTAAAATGGTTGGGGACCCAAAGATGCAGCAATAGAGAATGCAGTCAGCGACCCATAGCTTGACTGCTTGCATCAGGGTCAGCGAACCAGAGCTGACCAAGAACCTACTCCACCTCCACGTGGTGGTCCTGGAAACAGGCTGCATCACTGCAGTCTGGCTGAGAGAGTAGGGATCGCAGAGGGAAGGCAAACCCGGTCACAAAAAATGCCGTGCTGAAGTCGGATGTGTCGACCGAAAGGTGCAAATATCACAGCTCCGGCGTAAACAGACACAACGAAACCAACGTCCTTTTCAGGGCGAAAGAGGAAGAAGAGGAAGAAGAAGAAATGGTTGAACAAGGTGAGAATGGATCAGAACGCATGTTAACGCTCCGCCTGCAAAGTAGCTCAGGTCCCATCAACCTTGTCAGTGTCTACGCTCCTACTCTATACTCTGCCTCAGAAGGTAAAGACGAGTTCTACAAGAATCTAGTAGCAGTCATCAACAGCAAAAAATCGCGAACTAAAATGGTTGAACAAGGTGAGAATGGATCAGAACGCATGTTAACGCTCCGCCTGCAAAGTAGCTCAGGTCCCATCAACCTTGTCAGTGTCTACGCTCCTACTCTATACTCTGCCTCAGAAGCTAAAGACGAGTTCTACAAGAATCTAGTAGCAGTCATCAACAGCACACCTAGGCAATAACAGCTTGCTCTCCTTGGTTACTTGAACGTTAGAGTGGGTGCCGATAACGTTTCATGGCCTTCATGTCTGGGCAGGTTTGGTATTAGCAAGGTGAATCAAAATGGAGTTGTGTGTCCATCATGATCTCTGCGTGACCAACACCTACTTTCAGACAAAACCCCTGCATAACGTGTCATGGAGACACCCACGATCCAAGCACTGGCACCAACTGGATCTGATTCTCGTCAGAAGGCTACTTCTTAGGTCTGTGCTCTTCACGCGCTCGTACCATAGTGCAGACTGTGATGCAGATCACTCCTTGGTTTGCTGCAAAATCAGAGCACAACTAAGAAAACTCCATAGTGTCAGACATGAAGGGAAACCACGCATCGATACCAGGAAGATGTCAGACCCTATCATTATCAATTTACTGAGACCTTCAAGAAAGTGCTCAGCAGCCCTCAACATGGTAATACTGTTACAGAGAACTGGGAGCACCTGCGGAACACCATTCAAAGTACTGCACTTGCCACCTTTGGTAAGAAAACGGCGAAGTCAAATGACTGGTTTGATGCTTCATCAGATGTGATGACACCTGTCATTGAAGCTAAGCGCAGTGCTGCGATTAAATACAAACGTTCACCAAGTGCTAGAACTCTACAGATCCTGAAGGCTGCGGGAAGCAAAGTTCAACAAACTGCTCGACGTTGTGCAAGTGACTATTGGCTCCAGCTCAGTGAAAGCATCCAGACCGCAGCGCTATTAGGCAACATTAGACAAATGTATGACGGTATAAAGAAAGCCCTTGGTCCCCAAAAACGTTAGATGGCACAGATAAAAACCATCAGCGGAGAGAAGCCAACTGATAAGGGTAAGCAGATGGAGAGGAGGGTCGAGCACTACTCTGAGATTTACACTAGAGAAAATACCGTCACGCCTACAACCCTTGATGCTATCAAATGTCAGCCAACTATGGAGGAACTGGATGCTGAACCAACATTGGAGGAACTCAGCGAGGCAATTGATAGCTTGGCCTCTGGCAAAGCACCAGGCAGTGATGGGATTCCTCCTGATTTAATCAAATGCTGTAAGAGTACGCTATTACATCCCCTGCATAGGGTGCTGTACCAGTGCTGGGAAGATTCCTCAAGACATGCGAGATGCCAAGATTGTATTGTTGTTGTTATTAATCAAGCGGCGCTTGGGTTCTCGCCCTTCCGCCCAATGCCATGTAATGATAATCTGCATGTTTTCGCAAGTTGTTCTGTTTTTCCGTACAAGGTGTTCCACTTATCTGGCCTCGGAGGAAGGATCATTTTCCTAACATCATCTAGTGCTGGGCACTCAAAGAGGTGGTGGTCAACAGTTTTGTAGGGGTAGTTACATAGCTGGCACTCTGAAGAGTGTTGTGGTTGGATTCTGTTAAAGTGACTGTTGAGTGGTATATGTTGTGATCTGAGCCGAAAAATCGTGCTCTGATCCCTCCTTGTAAGATGACCAATGTTGTCATTAGGATCAGGACCAGCCATGCGGCTGTAAACGTCTCTCCCGGTGTTTCCCATGACCCATCTGTTCAGCCAAGTTTTGTTTGTTTGTTGTTCGTATGAGTGATATGGCTGTTTGGAGAGTGGTTGATGTATGTATTTGTTCTTGTCTCATTCCCTTCTTTGCTAATCTGTCTGCTCTGTCATTACCTGGTGTATTTGAGTGGCTAGGGATCCACAGCATAACTATTCTGATGCCATAGGAAGTGATAAGCTAATCAGCATCCAAGATTAGTTTGGCTAAATCAGTTCTACAATGCCCACTGCCTTCCATAGCTTGGACGGCAGACATTGAGTCAGTAAAAATGTTTTGAGCCCTTGGTGGAAAGGCATCAAATACAGTCTTCAGATGGTATAAAGCCAAGATTGTAACACTGTAAACAAAGAACCATGGATCCAGATCACAAGGACGACCCATAGTCCGCTGGGAGGACAACATTAGACAATTTTTGAAGGACCGAGGAATAGAATAGAACCAGGCCAGGAGGAAGACAGTCGATAGGATAGTCTGGCTCTCTCTCTCTTCCAAACCTCTACACCTCACGGTAGAAGGGGAACGACTAAGAAAGTAAGTAACTCTGTATAAAAATAAAGGAGACAGAAGTGATTGCAATAACTACAGTGGCATCTCTCTTCTTAGTATTGTTCGTAAAGTTTTTGCCAGAGTCATCTTAATGTGACTACACAAGTTAGCTGAGAACGTATGTCCAGGGTCACAGTGTGGGTTCCAAGCAGGTAGATCAACAACAGACATGATCTTTTCTCTCCGCCAACTTCAGGAAAAATCAAGAGAGCAGAAAAGGCTTTTATACATGTCGCATAGAGATTTATGACCAATAAATTTTTTATTTTCTTTTTCTATTCGTGTCCTCTACTTTATTATCGCTCTTTTATCCTTTTCCTGTTTTTTCGCATTCGTTCGTTTGCGTAAAAATTTACTTTCCCATTCTGACTTTACCGTTTCTTTTTCTCATACTGGAAACGCATCTTATTACATCAGATGTCAGTCACTGCACTAGACGAATAACTGTGAATAGACGCTCTGGTCAGACAAAGATGCAGACAATTGTCTACATTTTCATCTGTCACGCGAGTTTCCTCGGCTAAAGTTGTCGGCGAGGTGTGGAAACTGTCATCTGCATCGCTCAGAAATCAGACATTCGTCTCGGGATTTCCATGACACTCACACTCTATGGTCAGTCCTGGGCGTGAGGTGTGAAGACGCGACGTGGCAGTTTATGGCAGTCTCTTGGTTTAACGTAAGTGTTAGATGAGAAGGGGAGATACCGGCGCTGTTTCGGATTTCGAAATAACGTGGGATCTTTTGTCTGTTCCATATATCTACACGAGTAGCTTAGACTGGCCATTCAATCTCCAAGTTGCAGTAGACGTGATCGCTTCGTCTAGATACTTATTTACAAGTGAAACTCTCAGTTTCGTTGTGAGGCCCGTAGTTCTGTTTGGAGGTAATATTTGATATCTATAGGTTGATTGATTAAGTGTTAAATCGTCTATTATATTTCACCAGTTAGATTTTTGTGCAGAGAAATTAAGTTATAAGTCTGTTTCATTCTCTTGTGACGTGTTTCAGTGGAAAGCAGAATAAATGATAATTTCTAGCGTAAACTCATGCAGCTATAAATAAATTTAATTTAACTGCTAAATACTCAGTCGAGAATATTTTTTTAACTAACTTATAACTGCACTGATTCATCATTGAGTATTGACGAAATACGTATGTATTTCTAATTCATGATGATTGATTTTATAAATATAATTTACTTCACGGGGTGAATATTTTTTACGCGTAGGATTAGATATACTATTAGGGTTGAGTATTTATGTGTTTCTTTCTTCCCTATACAGTATCTGGGTCATAAACCCTAAATCTTACCAGCGGTTTTCAGTACCTATGTAACTGAGAAGAACATTACCTAAAGAACATTCTGAATATAATTACCGGGGTTTTGCAAGTGACCTGTCTGGCCTAGTGTTTTACACCTAGAAGAACGACAGAGTGCTGGCCCAAACGTAATATTAAGAATAAATGGTAACTGGACTTACTAATATCCAGATTTCTTTTCTCAAGTTCATATATATTTCGCCTGTGGTGGCGACTGAAATAACATTTGACATTTCCCAAATAATACCATTGTGTTGTGAAGGAGATTTATCCTAAACCGATTTATGTACCTGACATTCAACTTACCGAGTGAAGTTCTAAGCTATTTTACCCCTGTGAACATTAGATATCATAAGTACTTTCCTAACGGGACAAAAATTGAAGTGACCTTCATCAGCCTCCTATTACAACAGTGAGACGAACGTTTCCCAACATTTTGATTAATTAGTCTTTGGAGAAACTGGGGTTTGACTCATCAGTAACTCAAGCTTGGATGGCTGGTGAGTGACTGAACAATTTGTTCCAGATGTTATGAAAAACAACGATTAGGTAAGAGTGCGCATGTTGTCTGTGTACACAGCTGTCAGAGCGAGAGAATAACAGGGATGAATAATTCGTTTATGATATAACCCATGTAATAACTATGTATTTTCTCTTGTATGCAAGTTTTTTCTAATGCTGTTTTCCTCTTAGGATAGATTAATATATATAAACTCTGTTCTTTTACTGAGAGGGGGAAAACCTTGGACCTTAGCGTATAAATCTGGGACTCTTTGGGCTATAACTTCTCTTATAACGGGATCTTGGCAACCGAGGGGGAAAGAATTTCACCTAGGAGTCTACCTCTTTAAATTTATTCTTAACCTATGTTTATTGTATTTTGATTTGATATTCAATATTGTCGATGTAAAGTTTTTTTTTAAATGATAAATAAAAATTTACATAACTTTATTCACGTGTGGCGGTCAGCTTGTGCAAAAAGATCATTATTTTATAGATATAGTTTTTCACGTATGTGCGTCTAACTGTCGTCACTTATCTGTGTGTGTGTATATGTGAGTGGTTAAATATCTCAATATATATATTTATAGGAAACTGTCTGATTCAAACTCTCAGTCGTAATCGACAGGCTGGTTTGATTATTTATCAAAATCCAGGGACAGATTTTACCTTTCACCATTTCACTTGTTAAATTCTATTTATTTACCTTAATTCTCACTGAGCTATCACCTGTACTAGTCCTATTCAGTCCTATTCAGGAGGGACCAAAAGTGATCTTAATTACCCTATCGAAAATATACGACAAAATGGGTGCTCGTTTTTCCGGGAATTGAATTCTAATCCCGAGTAGAGCGACAAGAAATTTCTCGTTTACCGGGATTTTGGATCTGTAATCTTTATAGACTAGCTAGAGTAAGTGTGATTGTATCGTAGGTTTTGGTATTTAAAAAAAAAAAATTTCCCCTAGACAAACGATCTTATATTGACTTGCTGACCACACATATATATCTACTGTTTTTCCACAGCATTATTGGAGTTATACAATTGATTACAGGGTGATTTTTGTCAGAATATGTTATGTACTGATTTTGTAATACAAAGCCGCTGGTAAAGTTTGTGATTGTCTAACAATCACAGGGTTCTGAAGAAGTAGGTGTTTGAGCTAAGCTAAGGAGTGCGTTCAGACAATTAAGTCTTGTTAATTGCCTCCCTTACCCTAACTAACTTCAGGGGGAAACTTGTAGTGGACTTAAAATTAAGGGAATTTTTTTTCTCCTTAAAACTTTTTTGAAATAATTGTTTTGTTTCTACTGTAGCAACTTATTTTTCAGTGAGTATATCTTAAATACCATTTATTTGGCGTAGTCGTCTGCATTAGGTGCTTTATTGCCGATTAATAGCAGCGATAGTTAGACACTATATTTTTGGAGGAGGTATCCCAGTATATAAGCATATCATCTTTTGGTTTGGTATTTTCTCGCAAGTGGTAGGAACCAGTATATCCTTTTTCTTCTTGTCTTCCTTGAGTAGTCTCAGTCACTGATTTACTATGGCAGAAAGGGCGAAACTGAGACAAATGCTCAGACAGGAAGCAATGGAAGAGGGACTGGACGGCGACGAAGCGAAAGCTTTCGTCAGGGACGAACTTGAGAGATATGATGCGGAGAGGAAAGCAGCTGAAGCTAAAGAGGAAAAAGAAGAAGCTAGGAGGAAAGAAGCGGAAGACCGTAAATTAGAGCAGAAGAAGATGGATGAGGAAATGGAAATTCGCAGGATGCAGCATGAGAAGGAGAGGGAGGAGAGAGAGGAAAGAGAAAAAGAGAAACAGAGACAGCACGAGTTGGCGCTTAAGACTCTAGAGTTCCAAAGCCGTGGTGCTGCCTCTACCTCCAGCAATGGAGAATCTTCTCCTCATTCTTCCTTAACTGATCCTTCTAGCACTCAATCTACTCATCTCACCGCTATGTCTTTTGCTCTATAATCTTTCCCTTGTCCTAATGAGAAGATTGACACGTATCTAGAAAAATTTGAGAAAATTGCAACTCTGTACGGGTTAGAGAGGTCGCGTTGGAATATGAAGCTTTCCCAGGCTTTAAAATGTTCTGCGTATGATGTTTATGCCAAACTGGAGAGCAGCCAACAAGACAATTTCGACGTCTTGAAGAAAGCGTTACTGGAACGTTTTGAAATGAACGCGCGCAAATTTTTGCAACTGTTTTGCAACAGCAGAAAGGAGAATTCTGAAACTTTTCAGCAGTTCTCCTCTCGTCTAAAGGGATATCTGACAAAGTGCCTAGAGCTCTCGCAGGTCCCCTCTACCTATGAAGGTCTGGAGGAATTTGTTATAACAGAACAAATAAAGAACACTTTGTCTGCTGATACCCGGAGATTTCTAGCTGAGCAGGGTGCAGAAAAGCTTGAAGACATTTTGGAAAAGTCTGAGCGTTATCAAAATGCGCTGGCCGAACTACCGGCCACAAAACGTAAACCGACAGAAGAGCATTTTCGAAAGAATAATCTAGACCAATCTTTTCAGGTTTCTAATCAGAATAACCACAGAGAAACTGGACCTCAAAACCCCCCTCCTGAAAAATCCAAGTTCTACAAGAACAAGTACCCCAACCACCCCAAACAGTCTGATCAACCCGACCGCCCTACATGGCAGCGTAGCCAGAAAGGACAAGGTGGCAAAGGGAGAACCCCTGAGCACGGGACATATGATCAGACCGAGCACACCGAGCCGAAACGCATCGGATGCTTATTAACAGTCTCGCAAGGTGGAATTATTGACAGTGATTCACAACCTGAGGGAGAGAGACCCTCAACGCGAGGTACTGTTACTTTGAACGGTTCTCAAACTTTTTGTTTATTTGACACGGGGCTTTCTTATGATTGCATTGTTGCCAGACACCTGGTTAAACCCGGTCAAGAGACAGGAGAGACCGTCGAACTTTGTGGAGTTCTTAAGAGTGAGGCACCTACAGCGATTCCCATCGCATTGGTGGAGATACACTTTGATTTTGTCAGAGGCGTGATCAAAGCGGCTGTTATGGATGACCCCATCTACCCAGTCATACTTGGCGGTAGATACGTGTCTATTGGGAAACCGGAAGAGCCGATTGTGGCAGCAGTAACTACAAGAGGGCAAACCAAGAAGGAACGGGAGCCTGCGCAAAATTTGTTACCTATGGAACTTAAAGAAGCGCAACAAAAGGACCCTACTTTGGAACCCTGCTTTAGGAAACTGCCCATGGCCAAGGACCCTAGACAACACGGGGACATTTTTTCTAAGGATGGCGTACTTCATCGCAGAACGGGCAAGCCTGATAAGGTTACAACCAGCTCCTAGTACCGAAACAGTACAGAAGCCAAATCCTAGAAATGGGGCACTCTCTTCCCTTCAGCGGACATATGGGACAGAACGCCACAAACCAACGGATAACCACTCATTATTGGTGGCCAGGAGTGAATACTGATATTATCAGGTATGTCAAATCCTGTGCCCAGTGCCAACGTGTACCACCCAAGCAACGGACACCCCCAGTCCACATGGGTGAAATGTCAATAATGGGAACACCATTTGAACGGGTAGTGATCGACATTTTAGGACCCTTAGAAAGGACTAAACGAAGGAACATGTTCATCCTCACCTTAGTCGACACATGCACTTTATGGGCAGAAGCTGTACCGCTAACATGCGCATATGCCAAGCAAGTCGCAGAAGCCCTCGTGCAAACTTTCACTCGGTTGGGATTCCCTCAGCAAGTGTTGACGGATAACGGATCTCCATACCGAAACCTGTTAATGGATGAGATCGTTAAGATCTTGAGGGACCAGCACATCTACACTAAGCCTTATACTCCGGCCGGAAATTGGCTCGTGGAACGTGTTAATGGAAACATGATGTTAAGTAAACTGGCACAAGTGAAACCTGAAGATTTGGATCTTTGTATTCCTGCAGCTTTATTTAGCTACAGAGAATCTCCTCATACTTCCACAGGATTTCCGCCAGCAACGCTTTTATTCGGCAGACCCATTAAGGGCCCTCTTGAAGCCTTACTTCAGTCTCTGACAGACGAGAAGGCGGATGAGACAGTCGTCTCAGCAAGTAAATATGTGTCGGATTTAAAGGAAAGGTTGAAACTAGGATGGAACCTAGCAACGACCAACTTTTAAGCGAGCACGCGCAAAGCACGCTAACCGATACAGGAAAGTCGCGAAAGAAAGAGAACTGGAAGCAAGAGAGAAAGTTTTGGTGTTACTCCCCACCGGGAACAACAAACTGAAGATCGGATGGTAAGGGCCGTTTACCGTCCTGAAAAAGATTTCTAAGGCTAACTACCAGATCTCTATTAAAGGAAAGGAGAAAGTTTTCCATTTAAATCTGTTAAAGAGATTCTTGGAAAGACCGGTGCCAACCTCCGACCATCTCCTGACGATCGCCAAAACTGACGAAGATGACGATAGTGGCAGGGAAATTCCACTGCAATCACACGGAATCTTTCAAAAATGTCAGAAGCGGCGACGCTCTTTCAAGCGCGCATGGGAGACATTCCAGAGAAAGGAAACCTTGGGAGTAAACGTGAGTAGGAATTGGAGAGAGACGGAGGGGGAGATGAGAGGGAAGAGGACAGACACCCTGAAGCTACGGATATAGGAAATTTATTTCCATAACGTAGGCGTGAGGTGTGAAGACGCGAAGTGGCAGTTTATGGCAGTCTCTTGGTTTAACGTAAGTGTTAGATTAGAAGGGGAGATACCGGCGCTGTTTCGGATTTCGAAATAACGTGGGATCTTTTGTCTGTTCCATATATCTACACGAGTAGCTTAGACTGGCCATTCAATCTCCAAATTGCAGTAGACGTGATCGCTTCTTTCTAGATACTTATTTACAAGTGAAACTCTCAGTTTCGTTGTGAGGCCCGTAGTTCTGTTTGGAGGTAATATTTAATATCTATAGGTTGATTGATTAAGTGTTAAATCGCCTATTATATTTCACCAGTTAGATTTTTGTGCAGAGAAATTAAGTTATAAGTCTGTTTCATTCTCTTGTGACGTGTTTCAGTAGAAAGCAGAATAAATGATAATTTCTAGCGTAAACTCATGCAGCTATAAATAAATTTAATTTAACTGCTAAATACTCAGTCGAGAATATTTTTTTTAACTAACTTATAACTGCACTGATTCATCATTGAGTATTGACGAAATACGTATGTATTTCTAATTAATGATGATTGATTTTATAAATATAATTTATTTCACGGGGTGAATATTTTTTACGCGTAGGATTAGATATACTATTAGGGTTGAGTATTTATGTGTTTCTTTCTTCCCTATACAGTATCTGGGTCATAAACCCTAAATCTTACCAGCGGTTTTCAGTACCTATGTAACTGAGAAGAACATTACCTAAAGAACATTCTGAATATAATTACCGGGGTTTTGCAAGTGACCTGTCTGGCCTAGTGTTTTACACCTAGAAGAACGACAGAGTGCTGGCCCAAACGTAATATTAAGAATAAATGGTAACTGGACTTACTAATATCCAGATTTCTTTTCTCAAGTTCATATATATTTCGCCTGTGGTGGCGACTGAAATAACATTTGACATTTCCCAAATAATACCATTGTGTTGTGAAGGAGATTTATCCTAAACCGATTTATGTACCTGACATTCAACTTACCGAGTGAAGTTCTAAGCTATTTTACCCCTGTGAACATTAGATATCATAAGTACTTTCCTAAGGGACAAAAATTGAAGTGACCTTCATCAGCCTCCTATTACAACAGTGAGACGAACGTTTCCCAACATTTTGATTAATTAGTCTTTGGAGAAACTGGGGTTTGACTCATCAGTAACTCAAGCTTGGATGGCTGGTGAGTGACTGAACAATTTGTTCCAGATGTTATGAAAAACAACGATTAGGTAAGAGTGCGCATGTTGTCTGTGTACACAGCTGTCAGAGCGAGAGAATAACAGGGATGAATAATTCGTTTATGATATAACCCATGTAATAACTATGTATTTTCTCTTGTATGCAAGTTTTTTTCTAATGCTGTTTTCCTCTTAGGATAGATTAATATATATAAACTCTGTTCTTTTACTGAGAGGGGGAAAACCTTGGACCTTAGCGTATAAATCTGGGACTCTTTGGGCTATAACTTCTCTTATAACGGGATCTTGGCAACCGAGGGGGAAAGAATTTCACCTAGGAGTCTACCTCTTTAAATTTATTTTTAACCTATGTTTATTGTATTTTGATTTGATATTCAATATTGTCGATGTAAAGTTTTTTTTTAAATGATAAATAAAAATTTACATAACTTTATTCACGTGTGGCGGTCAGCTTGTGCAAAAAGATCATTATTTTATAGATATAGTTTTTCACGTATGTGCGTCTAACTGTCGTCACTTATCTGTGTGTGTGTATATGTGAGTGGTTAAATATCTCAATATATATATTTATAGGAAACTGTCTGATTCAAACTCTCAGTCGTAATCGACAGGCTGGTTTGATTATTTATCAAAATCCAGGGACAGATTTTACCTTTCACCATTTCACTTGTTAAATTCTATTTCTTTACCTTAATTCTCACTGAGCTATCACCTGTACTAGTCCTATTCAGTCCTATTCAGGAGGGACCAAAAGTGATCTTAATTACCCTATCGAAAATATACGACAATATATCGCCTTTATAGAACTCACTAAAGCATTTGACCTGGTTAGTAGGGATGGACTCTTCAAAATCCTCCTGAAAATAGGCTGCCCAGCTAAATTGCTGGCAATGATAAAGTCATTCCATTGCCATAATAGCACCGATGTTTAAAAAGGGTGACAACCGACAATGTTGAAACCATAGAGGCATATATATCCCTTCTCGGTGTCCCTGGTAAAATCTACTCTAGAATCCTAGAGCAGACTCCGACGCCCAGCTGAGCCACAAATGGATGATGTCCAGTGCGGATTCCGAGCTAACCAAAGCACTCAAGACCTAATCTTCACACTCAGACAGCTGAGTGAAAAGGCCCTTGAGTATAAGAGTGAGATGCATCTTTGTTTCATAGATCTGGAAAAGACGTTTGACAGGGTCCCCTGGAGCAAACTCTGGGACTGTTTGGCAAGGAAGAACATTCCAGCACCTCTAATTCATGCTATACAGAGCTTCTACAAGTCTTGCAGCAGCTCGAAAACAAAAACCATGGTGATATCACGAGAGGAAAGAAGACACCAGATTAAGCTGGGAGAACAGGTGCTGGAGCAGGTCGACCACTTTAAATATCTCGGAGCTATTATAGACCGAAAGGGAGGCATCAAAGAAGATTTGGCTACCCAAAGAACAGCAGCTGTGAGACTTTTACAGGCCATAAATCGAGGATTCCTCAGCAAAAGAGAAGTTGGTTAGAAGATGAAGATGGCTGTATACCGCTCCAACTATGTCCCAGTCTTGACATATGGATGCGAGTCATGTGCAATGACTACAACCCACAAAAGCCAAATCCAAACCACAGAAATGAAGTATCTGGGGAAGGTGGCTGAAGTAACAAGAAGAGACATGGTTTGCAACCAGACGATACGTCAAAGCCTAAAAGCCAAACCCCTGCAGTCCCAAGTAGAACAGTCCCAACTAAGATGGTTTGGCCATGTCTGCAGAATGGGAGAAGATCGGCTACCACGACAAGCATGGGAAACAAAGAGCCAGAGATCCAGACCCACAGGACGACCCAGAGTCCACTGGGAGGACAACATTAGACAATCTTTGAAGGACCGAGGACTAGAATGGAACCAGGCCAGGAGGAAGACAGCCGATAGGATAGTCTAGCGCTCTTTCTTCCCCAAACCTCTACACCTCACGGTAGAAGGGGAACGACTAAGTAAGTAAGCTAGTGTCCACCCAAGTAGTAAGTTGTATGGTAGTAAATTGTGTTCAGCGGGGCATGTGTAATGAATTCATGGGGTTTTGTGAATGTTGATAGCGGGGAACGAATGGGCAGGGAGTGTGCTGAAAGGGGCAGTTGGCGGTGTGTAGCGAGTGGGAAGAGAAGTATTACTGAGAGGGCTGGTGATTTTGTGAAGTGGTATTTTGTTCATGAAGCAGATTGTTGAAGTGGTTTTTCGGATTAACCAAAATTGCTGTCAAACACCACGGATTCTTGGTGTGTCGCTTGTGACTGTATTGACCCTACTTTTATTATTACCTTTCAGCACCCTTTGAAGCAAAAGCTTCATCAAATATGTAAATTAATATGAAACAAATATGCACAAAGTCTTTTTGTTGTGTGCACCCAGTCAAGGTCTTTCAAAATATATTTTTTATTATGACTTGATTTAATACACAAACGTGTGGAGACTGAACTAACAGTTGGGGTGAATTTATTATCATACATTATTATCTAGACAGTGAGCTTGGTGAACACCCGTGTGTTACCGGGGCCCGAAAGGGGAGCAAAGAATAGTAACACTGTCCCCTACCAAGCATGTCGTAAAAGGCGACTAAGGAGGGTTGGGCATGTGGCCGGTTACACCATCCTGTAAAAAAATTTAAACCACAAAAAACTTCAACAAATATGGACAAGTCAAATAAAGAAAATAAAACACAGCCATCCAAGACAGGGGAAGGTCCTCTCGCGGGGAGGCGTATGATGCAACACAGAGAAAGCCGAAAGGAGTCTGTGTTGCTGACTAACCTTCTTTCTTCTAGGAGAACTTCCAGATTTGGCACCTGGAATGTTCGGACATTAAACGAACAAGGGAAAGTGGCGCAAGTAGCAGCAGAAATGAGGGAATACAAAATCGAGGTTCTGGGAATGTGTGAAACAAAGTGGAAGGGGGTAGACAGGAAGAAATTCATCACAGGTGAATTGGTGCTGTCCTCAGGACATGAAGACGAAAGTTCACACCACAGTGAAGGGGTAGCTCTTATGTTATCTAAAGAAGCACAGAAAGCACTAATTGAATGGGAAGCTGTTGGACCCAGAATAATAACAGCTTCTTTCAAAACAGCTAAAAAGAAAATTCATGTAAATGTCATCCAATGTTATGCACCAACTAATGACAAAGAAGAGTCTGTGAAAGAAGCATTTTATACTAAACTACAGGAAATTATGGATAAAGTAAAAAGAAGAGACATCACAATTTTGATGGGTGACATGAATGCAAAGATAGGTACAGTCAACACTGGATTCGAAGAAGTCATGGGAAAACATGGGCTAGGAGTAATGAATGAAAATGGAGAGCTATTCGCAAACTTCTGTGCTTCATATCAACTGGCTATAGGAGGAAGCATGTTTCCACATAAGAGAATACACAAGGCAACATGGATATCACCAGACCATAGAACAGAAAATCAGATTGATCATATATGCATAAACAAGAAGTTTAGATCATCATTGCAGGATGTAAAGGTATATAGAGGAGCAGATGTGGCATCAGATCACCATCTTCTGATAGCCAAAGTAAAAATGAAACTCAAGAGATATGCAACAATGCAAAATTATAGACAACAGTTTAATGTAGGACAGCTAAGAAATCAAGAAACAAGAGACAAATTTGCGGTCACAGTATCCAACAAATTCCAAGTGCTCCAACAGCTGGAAGATGTAGAGAATACAGAAGACTATTGGCAGCAGGTCAAAACAGTATGGAAGGAGACATGTGAAGAAATACTGGGGAAAAGGGAAAGACAACAAAAAGCATGGATAACAACAGAAACCATCAATAAGATAAAAGACAGAAAAAACAAGAAAGCAGAGTTAAACACAAGCAAAACTAGAAGCTCCAAAGCCAAGGCTCAAGAAGTGTACACAGAAGCAAAGAAGTAAAAAGAAGTATCAAAAGAGACAAGAGGAAGTATATTGAGGAGTTGGCAAGAGAGGCAGAAGATGCTGCAGCCAAAGGAAATATGAGAGAACTGTATAGCAGCACAAAGAAGCTAACAGGGAAATACAAGCAAACAAGTTGCCTCATAAAAGACAAGAATGGGAAACTGCTCAGCAATATACAAGAGCAAATGAAGAGGTGGACAGAATATTTTGGGGACCTTCTCAATAGACCAGCTCCACAAGACCCGCCGGACATCCAGCCAGCAGAAGAAGAGCTACAAATTAACGGTGAAAGACCAACGAAGGAAGAAGTAAAGAAAGCCATAAAGCTTCTAAGAGAGGGAAAAGCGTCTGGACCTGATGGCATTCCAGCAGAGGCCATCAAAGCAGATATCGACACGGCTACAGAGATGTTATATAAATTACTTGGTAAAGTCTGGGAAAAGGAAGAGATACCAGCAGAATGGAAGGAAGGATATCTGGTTAAGTTGCCTAAGAAGAGAAATTTACAAGAGTGCACAAATTATAAAGGAATAATGTTACTATCAGTGCCAGGAAAAGTATTAAACAGGATTATCCTTGAGAGATTAAAAGAGTCCATAGACAAGAAACTGAGAGATGAACAAGCAGGTTTTCGACAAAACAGATCATGTACAGACCAGATAGCCACTTTGAGAATAATAGTTGAACAAAGTCTGGAATGGAATTCACCACTATACATCGGATTTGTGGACTACGATAAGGCATTTGACAGTGTAGACAGAGAATGACTTTGGAAATTGATGAGGCATTATGGAGTTCCCCTGAAGATCATTAATTTAATAAAGAAAACATATGAAGACATGACATGCAGAGTTCTTCACGAAGGACAGCTTACAGAACCGTTTGGGATAAGAACAGGAGTGCGACAGGGATGCCTCTTGTCTCCATTTCTTTTCTTGCTGGCAATAGATTGGGTTATGAGATCATCGACAAGACACAACAGAAATGGAATCCAGTGGACTCTGACTAAGCAGTTGGATGATCTGGATTTTGCTGATGACTTGGCTCTTCTGTCCCATAACCGTAATCAGATGCAGGACAAATTGAAAACACTCGATGAGAGGTCACAGCAATTGGGTCTGAAAATACACAGGGAAAAGACAAAAATAATGAGAATAAATGCAGGTAATGATAACAGGGTTGAACTTGAAGAAACACCAATTCAAGATGTAGAATCATACACATATCTTGGCAGTAATATAGACAAAGTTGGAGGGACAGACAGCGATATCAAAATAAGAATACAAAAGGCAAGAGGAGCTTTCATTGCATTGGGAAATATATGGAGATCAAGAGAAATCGGATCCAACACGAAAATAAGAATCTTCAACTCAAATGTGAAGTCAGTCTTATTGTATGGCTCGGAGACATGGAGAACAACAAAGACAACAACCAAAAAGCTACAGACTTTCATAAATGGGTGCTTGCGTAGAATAGAGGGATTAAAATGGTATGACAAGGTTACCAACGTGGAACTGATGACAAGAACTAGACAAGTGCCAGTGGAACAAGAGATGAGAAGAAGACGATGGCGATGGATAGGACACACACTGAGGAAACCTGTTGATAGCATTACAAGGCAGTCCTTGTTCTGGAACCCCCAGGGCAAGAGAGGCAGACCAAGAAGTACATGGAGAAGAGAGTTGGAGACAGAGGTGAAATTGATGAGGAGAACATGGAAAGAACTTGAGATGATGGCACGGGACAGGAGGACTTGGCATGTGTTTGTTGAAGGCCTATGCTCCTTTGGGAGTGGAGGGTTATGAATGAATGAATGAGCTTGGCGAAGGTGTGTGGTTGTTGCTGTGAGTACACTTCCATATCTTCCCGATGGAGTGACTCGTGCTGTCACATTTCTTGTAATTAAATATCTAGTTAAACACCTCATGCCTTTACACCCCTCCCCCTATTATTTTTGTTTGGATGCTTATTGTTTGCCTTTTTTTTTTTCTATGGTTTGGTTTTATCTCTCTTTTATGTTTTTGTTTGTACGTTCCGTTTTTTTGTCTACATGCATGCACAAAGAGCCAGGGATCCAGACCTCCAGGACGACCCAGAGTCCGCTGGGAGGACAACATTAGACAATATTTGAAGGACAGAGGACTAGAATGGAACCAGGCCAGGAAGAAGACAGCCGATAGGATAGTCTGGCGCTCTCTCTTCCAAACCTCTACACCTCACGGTAGAAGAGGAACGACTAAGTAAGTAAGTCTACATGCATGCACACGTGGTAATTTTGATTTACCCTGTTTACAATTTTTGAACAGGAGATGCGATGCCACTTTCACGTATCGGGAATTATTCATATAATTTGGAATTGAAAACAATATATATCCTAATTATAACTCAGCAGAGGTTGAACGTGGTATTTCTGATCATTAAATAAAAAAAATGAAGAGTCGCTTCACCTAAATTGCAAGCCTCGAGTCCGCGCTGAGTCGGTAATACCTAAATCGGGAGTCTAGTTTCGAATCAAGTTGCTTAGGTGACAAGTCCGACTCGAGTCTGTATCGATTGACTCGAGTCGACAAAACTGATTACAATAGAAATGGGAGGTATTGTGGAGAGATATGATCAACTAAGCCAGTCGGCTCGGCACTTAAATTATATGTGTAATCTTGCATTAATTACTTGTTACTGTGCTATTTAATTTTACAAACATCAACTGCAAGTTAAGCGAATTAAAAAGCTGTTTGTTTACTTAAACATTTATATAATTTTTATACAATTTTATTCACGCAATCCGGAAGTGTTAAAAACAAAAATAGGATAGACACCACCAATTATATTCTATTTATAGCTCATGGAAACAACAGGCTCGGAAGCAAAATAAAAAATTAATCTGCTGTGCCAAGACAAAAATTATCCGGACCTTTGGTGTGAGCAGTGCAAGGTACAACTTTGTTTCACATGTTTTGACACGTACCATTTGTCTGAGAAAAGGCGACAACACATCAACGTTTCATTAGCCCATCATTTAAAAAAGCTTCAAGAACAGCAGCAGGAACAAGCCAGTGTTGAATTGTATGAATCCTCTGAGCTGTTTCATGATGCAGTCACAGATGTGATAAAGCCACAGGCACCATTTTCCTTAGCAGAAGACAATGATTGCGTAGCATTTTGTTCTTTTCCACAAGAGTCTGATTCAGCAGATGATCAGATGCAGTTCATGTCTGTTGATACAAGTTTCCACGTAGATCACGGCAACACAAACATTCCTGATTCATGTCAAGGGGCAGAACTATCTAATGCTCCAGAGAAAGTAATTAATGTAGATAACAGTGTTAATGATCTGCTGAAAAGCTTTCTCTTAGTAGATGACCAGGAAGATCTACAGGTATGGAAATTGTAAAAGTAGCTACAGGTCTGTATCCATATCAGAAATCCTTGGGGACAGATTTGTTTCGGAAACCAAATTTTTTCAGTTTTTAGATGTTACCCAAATCACATTTAAAAAGTTGCCCAAAATAGCCAAAGTCGCCAAAAATGTGGTTAAAAAATAACCCAAAGTTACCCAAAAGAGCCAGAAATAGCCCAGATAGTGATTGAAAAGTAGCCCAAAGAAGCTTTTGATTTTCAGAATATTTTGGATGTTCAGATAAAAGGATATAGACCTGTAGTTGTCTGACTTTTAAACTGCTATGAATAAGGTGTAGCTGAACTAAGTCTTAATGGGGCTAATGACAAGGAAATGGCCTGTGTTATATTCACAAGGTCTTCGTCAGGCCCAAATGCATCAAAACAGTAGAGAAAAGAAAGTTAGAAATAATTTAACCCAGGGGTTCTTAAACTTTCTTGTGCCATGATTGCCCTGTGAAGGTTATGGACCCTTTTGACTGGTAAGTGAAGGCTACAACCCCTTCATTAGAAAAAATTTACATAGGTGCATAATTACAATTTTTGCACACAAATAATGCATTTTATTACAAAGACAAAGCTTACATATAGCCACATTGAAATTCAAAAATCTATGATAATTTTCCCAGTAAAATGTTTGTTGAAAATTAAATTAAGATTTTTAGGTTATATACATGGACCCCTAGAATCCATTGATGGATAACTAAAGGGTCTGGATCACAGGTTAAGAAGCCCTGATCTAAACAGATAAAAATACAAATCACAATGAAGATAGCTTTTGTCTCCCTGGTAAACCCAAGTAAGGTGGCATAGTCTGTTTACAAATTCCCGAAAAAGACAAGAAGAGAATGAGAAATGTACAGTTCATAAATTGTTGAGTTAGTTCATTTTTGGACATGACGACTTACCAGCAATTATTGAATCTTAAAAATTTGTGATAAGCTGAGGAGAAAGAAACTGCTTAAATAAATTAATGCCAGTACAATTGACTGATCTTGAGATCCTAAACCAATGATTTTATTGCCTAATGTATAAGCTAATAGCAGTAGAATCAAATCTGAGCTAGCATTTATAGATTAGGCTTGGCATAAGTTTGTTGCAGGCCTATGCTTTGTGGGGAGTTGAAGGGTGATCAATGAATTTATTTATTCAATCAGAGATTTAGGAACTTTGATTTGATGTCAAGGAGCATGGAGTCACAACTGCAGCATCCCTTTGCTGGAAGCCTGTGTCAGTTCTCATGCCCTTGCAGTAGTAGTTTCTTCAGCAATTTATTTTACATCATGGGGTAGCCAGTCCCATGCACATCTTCATGTTAGGTGCCATGTATGACATGCATGAGGGAACAGTGAACCTATTCTTTGTCTCCTCAGAGACCCCCAGGAACTACAAAGAGCGTCAATGCACAGCTCTGTTATGTAATCCAGCATTTGCCCCCACATCCCATAATTTTCCATCACTTTCCATAGCTTGTTACTTTGAACCCAATCAAATGCCCTCTCCTGATCTAAAACTAGTGATGCTGAGTTCTGTCTGATATTCAGTAGTCTGATATAGTTGTCTGACTGTTATGACTTACGTAAAACATAAAATAATATATGATTTTTTTTTAAAGTAATTTTTTTAAAAGTTTTATCATTGCCATCATTACCTTTCAGCACCCTTTGGAGCATAAGCATCATCAAATATACATAAAGTCTTTCTGTTGTGTGCACCCAGTCAAGGTCTTTCTAAATATATTTTATCCCTTTCCACTGGAGCCGTGGTAGCGCAGTGGTTAGTGCACTGGCTTCTTAGCTTGGTGGTCCATGGTTCGATCCCCAGTTGAGGTGGGATTTTTTAGACCGCAAACGGCTCCGGGGTCAATCCAGCCTCATGAATTGGGTACAAGAACAACTCTGGGAAGGTTAAGGCAGCTGGCGTGATGCTGACCACATCACCCGACCAATGGTCAAGAAAATACAGGGCCTAACACTGTATTCCCAATATGCCTCAATAAGCGTGTAATGGGATCCTTTACCTCTACCTTTTAATGGTTCTTTTTCTCTCTGGTTCAACATCAGTGATCTTGTTCTACCATTTGAATCCTTCTCTTCTACCCAAGCACCCATTTATGAAAGTTGTATGTTTCTGATTGTCATTTTTTGTTGTTCTCCATGTTTGAGAGCCATACAGAAGAACAGATTTGACATTTTAGTTGAAGATTCTTATGTTGGATTTGATTTCCATATATTTCCCAATGCATTGAAAGCAGCTCTTGCTTTTTTTTGTATTTTTATTTTGATGTCATTGTCCATTTCTCCAATGCTGCTGCCAAGATATATGTCTGATTCCACATCTTGTAGGGATGTATCAACCAGTGCAAACAGACTATCATTAGTTACATTTATTCTCATAGTCTTTGTCTTCTGTCTGTGTACATTCAAACTCGCTTGTACTTGTTGTGACCACCTATTAAGTATTCTGATTTGTTTTGCATCTGCTTACGGTTTTGAGAAAGAAGAACCAGATCATTTGCAAAATCTAGATAGTTGAGCTGTTTTATCAGAGTCCACTGAATTATATTTCTGTTGGTTAATATTATTGTTTGTATCATCCAGTCAATAACCAGTAAGAAGAGAAATAGTTAAAAGAGGCATCCCTACCATGCTCCATTTCTTATCTCAAATCACTCTTTGATGGAGAATTCTACATTTCATGTCTTCATTTCTGTGTTAGGTTAATGAACTTCAAGGGGACTCCAAAATATCTATTTTTCTTAAGCGGTTCTGTTGAATGCTTCACACGTTCTGTATAAAGTGGTAATTTCAGTTCCAAGCTTTGTTTGGCTATTATGCACAGTATGGCTGTTTGGCGTGTGCAGGTTCTGTTTAGCTGAAAACATGCCTGCTCTTATCTCACCTGCCTGTCTATGGCCTGTTTTAATATGTCAAGGATGATCCTGTTCAATAGTTTTTCTGGTGCTGGTAATAACATTATTTCTCTAGGTTTTGCACTCTTGAAAAATCCCCCTTCATTGGCAGCTTAACCAGATATCCTTATGTACAGTCGGTTGGTGTTTCTTCTCTCTCCCAGACTTTATTATGTAATTGTGTGCATCTTTAGAGATTTTTATTCTACTTTGATGGCCAATGCTTGAATAACATCTGGGACAGCTGCTTTTCCATCTTTTAGAATCCTTATGGCTTTCTTTATTTTTTCTTTATTTGGTTTTTAATAATGAATTCAAAGTTTCATTATTTTCCATAAATACTGTTTACACCATTTCATTGTTTTAGTTTTCCAAATAATTGTTACATTTTGTATGAAACAGGTGGCTGATGAAGATGATTTAATACACAAGTTAGGTTGTGACAGAAGCGATACTTTCAAAGTAGTTTCTATATTTGGCAAAACTGGAGAGGGCAAGTCACATACCCTAAATCACACATTCTTTGGAGGCCATGAGGTCTTCAAGACATCCATCAGTCAGTCTTCTTGTACCACTGGAGTCTGGTGTTCATTAAGCAAACATCACAAAGCTGTGATTGTGGACACAGATGGACTGCTGGGCTCATCATCGGATGGGAATCATCACACTCGTCTTCTCTTGAAATTACTTGCTGTTTCTGACATAGTCATTTATTGTACGCGGGCTGAGCATCTGCATACAGATATGTTTGTGTTTCTGAGTAATTTAGAATTGTGAATTTATGCTAACAGATGTCAGTCACACAGCTTGTCATCTTACACGGCTGGGTAAACAAGTATAGGTAATGTGTCTATATACTGGGACAAAGGACATAGAAAATGCTTTCATTATGGCCACAAGACCTTTGTCAGGGACACAAACAAAAGCAGAGGAGAATGAAAGTAAGATTTGTAATGTTACACATTTTCTTTCTAAGGAATGCTTTGTGCACCTTCTTTATTATCTTTCCTTTTCCTTTCATGTGGAACATATAGCCTCTCTTTCGCTTTCCCTCGGGGGTCCATAGCATAGCTGTTCTTGTGATGGTATCAGGGTCCCTTCTGAGGACGTGGCCAACCCAACTCCAGCGTCTGCCAGCTATGATGGTGTGCATGTCCTCCTGGTTACTCCGAATAAGTAGTTCTTGGTTGCTGATGGTGTTTGGCCAAAAGATTCTGGGAATTTTCCTTAGGCAGATTGTGTGGAAGGAGGACAGTTTCGACATTTCCTTCTCTGTTACTCTTCAACATTCTGCACCATAGAGAAGCACATAAAGTACACAGCTCTCATATAGTCTTAATTTGGTGTTTGTGCTGTACTGGGAAGACTTCCAAATGTTGAGAATAGCAAAGGATGTTCTCGCTTTATTCATTCTGTTGTTAATGTCCTTGCTTGTTCCGCCGTCAGGTGTTACTATGCATCCTAGGTAAGTAAATGTGTCTGTCTGTTCTAACTTCTGGTTCCTTACTGTTATTGGCTCAGGATTGCCCACATTTAGTGTCATGACCTCTGTCTTCTTCAGATTGATGTTCAGGCCAACCTGCTGGCCATACTTATTCAGTCTATCGGTTTTGTCTTGAATGTGTTGATGTGAATGTGCGAGTAGTGCAATGTCATCTGCATATTCCAGGTCTTCCAGTGTAGAAAATGTCCATCTAATTCCTCTTGGACTGCCTTCTGTTGTCTGGCGCATCACCCAATCTATGGCTGTCAAAAATGATGTTGATAAGGGGCATCCCTGTCGTACTCCTGTTTTCACTTTGAAAGTTACATTACTCAATCCAACACTTCACGTAAAGTTAGAATAGAGGCTTTTTATGATGGAAACAATGTGGCTGGGAATTCCATAAGCCCTCAGAATTTCCCATAGGCTGTCCCTGTGTATGCTGTCAAAAGCCTTTTCAAAATCAACAAAGTTAATGTACAGCTGTCTCTGCCATTCTGAGCACTGCTCTATAATGTTCTTGAGGGTAAATATATGATCTGCACATCTTCTGTTCTTTCTAAAGCCTGCTTGTTCTTTCCTCAGTTTATGGTCAACTGCTTTTGAAATTCTCTGGATGATTATCCTGCCTAGTATTTTGCTGTTTTGCTGGGAACTGAGAGGAGAGTAATTCCTCTCCAGTTGTTGCAGTCTGCAAGGTCGCCCTTCTTGGGCAATTCGGCAATTATTCCTTTACTCCACTCTGTTGGTGTTGTCTCAGTTTCCCAGACTTGTGCAAATAGTGGTTCTAATAGTTCTGCTGCTAGTTCAGGGTCTGCCTTGAATAACTCAGCATTTAGATTGTCGTGACCAGGCGCTTTTCCATTTTTTAACCCTTTGGTAGCTGTGATGATTTCTTCTTTTCGTGGAATGTCTGTATTTATGTCTAAGTCACTTTCAGCCTCAGGAACATTCAGCTGAGTCTTTGGTGGTTCTTTATTCAGTGTTTCTCTGAAGTGCTCTGCCCATCTTGTTTCCTGCCCCCTGTGCTGTGGTGATGAGATTTCCTTGCTTGTCTCTTACTAACGTTATGTTGTTTGCACCTCGTTTTCCACTGATAGTTTTAGTTATTTTATAAACTGTGCTTTGTTCATTTCTCAGTGCTGCCTCTTCTGCCTGTCTTGCAAGGTCATGTGGAACATATTGCTGTAATTGTTGCTTGCCACCGATTTCTTTTTTTGGGCTGTCTGTTTCAGCTGTTCCATGATATCCTTACAACCTTGGCAACTACTGTCACCATTCTTTTGTGGGTTCTCCTTGGCCTCCCTAATCTTCTTTCTCTGTGGGTTCCAGTCAAGGGGATGTCTGGTTATATTATTTGATTATTTTTTCCATTCCTCAGGTTTGTATTTGTTATTATATCTGGCCTTTTGATATGTAGCACGTGCTGGAAACTTCTGTTGAAGTATGGAGTTTGGACATGGTATTTTGTGTGGCATGTCACGTTTCTGAGCCATAGAGTAGGACACATTTGAACTTTGTGTTGAACAGCCTAGTGTTACTTTCCTGGGAAGGAGCTGCAGACTTCCATACTGGTTTGAGGGAGTTGAAGGCAAACGTGACTTTATTTATCCTGGCATTGAGATGCTGGTCTGTTTTTCCTTCTTTGTCACTATTACTTCCCAAGTATGTAAATCTCAGCACTTCTTTTCCTGTCTGACTGTTATTCTTTATCTGATCTGTTTGCCTGTTATGTAGTCTCAATTCCTTTGTTCTGTTCACATTGGCTTTTTAGCATGTTTTTTTTTCACATTGATGTTTTAGCACTGTGTTTTTCTGAGCATTCGATTGGCATAGTGATTGGAGCACTGGCCTCTCGTTACAAAGGTACCAGGTTTGAAACACAGTGAAGTCACCCTCCTTTATGCCAAGCTGTAAATGGGCATCTGCTGGCTCTTTGAGTTGGGGGAGGGGGGGGGGCCAAAGGCAGTGAGGAAAAGAACTGGCCACACCATCTCAAAGCTGGACCTAGTCTCTAACACTTCACTTCCCTACAGCAATATCTGCTATGGAACTATCCTAAGTGTTAGTCTGTTGAAGCTCTGTCATTCCTTTATATTGTTGACGTTTCTTATATTGTTGACGTTTCTTATATTGTTGACGTTTCTTATATTGTTGACGTTTCTTATATTGTTGACGAAATGTTCTTTCATTCTTTATTTTAATTGTTTTTAAATATTTATATGTTAACATACAATATTGACATTTTATTCATGGTGTCAGAAACATATTGAGAAAAATGATTGGTTATATCAGTTAAGCTACAGAACACAAATTAGGCTATTGAATACAAATAAAACAAAACATAAAACTATAAATGTTCGTTCTTTAAAAATAAAAATGTCATTAACAGAACAGCCAGGCATTTCAACTTTAATTTGTTTTTTCTCAGTACACACAACAATAACAGGAATAGATAACAACTAGTGCTCTAAGTCATTGATGTGCTGTAACTGAGTTTATTATTATACTTGCTGAATAGGCAGATGTGGAGTAAGGGTGATATACTAGAATAACATTAATTACTTGGGCATGTATTGCCTTACTAGATCCATGAACTGTCCTGCAAGTGTACTGGGATCTTAAACTTGGGGGTAAAAAATTACCCAGAGGATTAATTCAGCAACTTGGTTAGAAACGATAAGGGTAAATGAGCAGAAGTGTGGTAGATGTCTAAGAAATGTAAATTATTCTGCTTTTTCCTTGTCACTGCTAATGGAGCCACTAATGCTGGTGGTCTTTATGCAGGAGCCTGCGTCAAAGCATTCATATGCTTGTGCCTTGGTGGTTTCTGTAGTGGTTTTAAATGATGAGGTTCCCAGCCTCGTGTACTATCTTGTATTAGTGGCTTTGTATGATATGATTGAGAGAACAGTTCAGCTATTCTTTCTTTACCTCCTATGAGATCCCTGGGAATCACACAGGTCAAAAATGGGAACGGGTAAATGAGACTTTATTGTCTAGCTCAGGGATTACAGTACCAATCAAGGCATGTCATACAAGGTGATTAATGTCAGGTTGTGCACGGGGCTGGTAACCTCATCATGTCAAACAGATTGTCACAGAAACCAAAGCTGCAAGAGCATGTGACTGGTACAGGCTTCCTGCAAGGGGATCAGCTGTAGTGGTGGTTACATGCTCCATGAGGAGCGGAAAGAAAATGATAATTAGAACCACTGCCTTCAAGTAACAAGCTAACAAGATTAGAACCACTGCCTTCAAGTAACAAGCTAACAAGATTAGAACCACTGCCTTCAAGTAACAAGCTAACAAGATTAGAACCACTGCCTTCAAGTAACAAGATTAGAACCACTGCCTTCAAGTAACAAGATTAGAACCACTGCCTTCAAGTAACAAGATTAGAACCACTGCCTTCAAGTAACAAGCTAACAAGATTAGAACCACTGCCTTCAAGTAACAAGCTAACAAGATTAGAACCACTGCCTTCAAGTAACAAGATTAGAACCACTGCCTTCAAGTAACAAGCTAACAAGATTAGAACCACTGCCTTCAAGTAACAAGCTAACAAGATTAGAATTACTGCCTTCAAGTAACAAGCTAACAAGATTAGAACCACTGCCTTCAAGTAACAAGATTAGAACCACTGCCTTCAAGTAACAAGATTAGAACCACTGCCTTCAAGTAACAAGATTAGAATCACTGCCTTCAAGTAACAAGATTAGAACCACTGCCTTCAAGTAACAAGCTAACAAGATTAGAACCACTGCCTTCAAGTAACAAGCTAACAAGATTAGAACCACTGCCTTCAAGTAACAAGATTAAAACCACTGCCTTCGAGTAACAAGATTAGAACCACTGCCTTCAAGTAACAAGATTAGAACCACTGCCTTCAAGTAACAAGATTAGAACCACTGCCTTCAAGTAGCAAGCTAACAAGATTAGAACCACTGCCTTCAAGTAACAAGCTAACAAGATTAGAACCACTGCCTTCAAGTAACAAGATTAGAACCACTGCCTTCAAGTAACAAGATTAGAACCACTGCCTTCAAGTAACAAGATTAGAATCACTGCCTTCAAGTAACAAGATTAGAACCACTGCCTTCAAGTAACAAGATTAGAACCACTACCTTCAAGTAACAAGCAAACAAGATTAGAACCACTGCCTTCAAGTAACAAGCTAACAAGATTAGAACCACTGCCTTCAAGTAACAAGATTAAAACCACTGCCTTCGAGTAACAAGATTAGAACCACTGCCTTCAAGTAACAAGATTAGAACCACTGCCTTCAAGTAACAAGCTAACAAGATTAGAACCACTGCCTTCAAGTAACAAGTTAACAAGATTAGAACTACTGCCTTCAAATAACAAGCTAACAAGATTAGAACCACTGCCTTCAAGTAACAAGCTAACAAGATTAGAACCACTGCCTTCAAGTAACAAGATTAGAACCACTGCCTTCAAGTAACAAGATTAGAACCACTGCCTTCAAGTAACAAGATTAGAACCACTGCCTTCAAGTAACAAGATTAGAACCACTGCCTTCAAGTAACAAGCTAACAAGATTAGAACCACTGCCTTCAAGTAACAAGCTAACAAGATTAGAACCACTGCCTTCAAGTAACAAGATTAAAACCACTGCCTTCGAGTAACAAGATTAGAACCACTGCCTTCAAGTAACAAGATTAGAACCACTGCCTTCAAGTAACAAGCTAACAAGATTAGAACTACTGCCTTCAAGTAACAAGCTAACAAGATTAGAACCACTGCCTTCAAGTAACAAGATTAAAACCACTGCCTTCGAGTAACAAGATTAGAACCACTGCCTTCAAGTAAGAAGATTAGAACCACTGCCTTCAAGTAACAAGCTAACAAGATTAGAACTACTGCCTTCAAGTAACAAGCTAACAAGATTAGAACCACTGCCTTCAAGTAACAAGCTAACAAGATTAGACCACTGCCTTCAAGTAACAAGCTAACAAGATTAGAACCACTGCCTTCAAGTAACAATCTAAGAAGATAAGAACCACTGCCTTCAAGTAACAAGCTAACAAGAAATAATGAAAGTGCAAGTAATAAACTTAAGTGATGAAACTATAAAAAGAACCAACAAAATTGACCACAGAGTATTTTAATTACTTGTATAAAATAAATAATCTTAAGTTTGTATTATGTGTTTTATTAACTGTGGGCCTTCTGTTATTAGAAATGTCTGCAGGCGGAATCCTAAGACAGATTTTCAAGTCAAATGACAACCCATTGGAGGCTTTTCCTAAGGTTTGTTATGTTGGGATAAAGACAGTCAAAGAACCAACAGATTTTACTAAACTTCAACGCACCATCACAACACAGATTGAAGACACTTCTGTAAGGGCTGCACATAGACCTGAAATCATTTTCCAGTCATTAAAGGTAGATGGTTATTTATACCTTGCTTATGTCTCATCTGTTAATTATACCATGCTATGTTTAGTCTATTATTTATACCTTGTTCATGTCTAGTCTGTTATTTATACCTTATTCACATTTATTACTATTTTTTTACTACGTTCATGTTTAGTCTTTTATTTTCTTGCTCATGTTTTACTTTATTCAGTGTTCATATCTAGTCTGTTATGTATGCCTTATTTATGTCTAGTCTGTTTTTATACCATGCCATAGTCTGATTGGCATAGTGGTTAGAACACTGGCCTCATGCAGCACAGGAACCGGTTTAAAACATGATGGCATCATGCTCCATTCTATCCAGCTGCAAATGGGTACCTGACTCTGCTTTTGAGTTGGGGAAGGCAAACAAAGAGAACTGGTTACCCACCTCATAAAGCTGGACCTAGTATAGTGAAGTCTCTGATACTTCACTCCCCTACAGCAGTATCTGCTTTGTGACTGCTTTGACTGTTATGTTTAGTCTGTTATTTATTCTGTGCTATTTTTAGTCTATTATTTATACCATGCCATGTTTAATCTAATAATAAATTAGCCAGTTCTAAGAAAATTAATAGCTCAAGACAAAGTTTCTGAGAAACTAATGGTTTTATCTTTATAAGAAGAGCAAAGTTTTTTTTATCAAGAAATACAGTTTTCTAGGTCAAAATAGATTATGTTCAAAATGCATTCTGATAACTAGTTTTGATAAATTTAATTTCCAGGAATCCTAAATTATCAGAAAAGGAACCTATTCAATTTTTAACATTTTGTTTATTTTATGTTAAAATACTCTGCCGTTCCTCTCCTGAAGGGCAGTTTGACATATTAACATGCAGTTTTAATCTGGTCTAGCAAATGTTCACACTTTATGGCCTTAATGTGCTTACTATTTATTATGTTAACTGTTATGTGTTTACATATATTGAAATAGGCCTTAAATGACAAGTTCAGCCAGGAGAATGAGACACGGCTGCTTGGCATATTTCCAGATGCATATTTTACCTGCACAAATAGATGTCTGGCGTGCACGTAAGTGTAGGAAAAGACTTGCAGGTTTACAGTAACATATTCTTCTGAAATGCTACACAATAAACTAGTTCTATTACATGAGAGATTGATAGATTGGTAGGCAAAAATAAAAACTTTGGTAGATAGTAAAAAATAGTGCGGATATAGTGGTAAGTAGACAATAAAAAAAATCATCTGTGTGTTGTCACTACTGCAGCATAATAGAAAATCACCATGTCCATTTATGATCACCCACAGCTAAAGTTGGAAACCTGCATCAAAGTATTAATTTGCATCTGCAGTGGTGGTTGCTGGACCAGTTTGTGCTACAAGATGAGGCTGCCAACGCCATGGAAACTCTAATTCTTTTTGTCATCCACATTATAAAAATAAGGAAACTGCTTGTAGTGTGTCTATGAAGTAACTTCTGTGATTCTGAAGTTGTTGGTTGTTGGGCGATTAAAGTGACAAATGTCGAGGTGTTGTCATGTGCTGGGTTACCTTGCACATTATGTTCATTTCAGTTCTCTTATTATTGTTTTCCCCCCATGTATCATAGCAATTGTTGTGCAAATAGATCATTCTGAAGGAAAAAAAAAATTATGAAAGTATGCAGACTTGAGACTGATTGGACCTCTTGATGTTTTGGGATTTTAACTGCAAAAAAAATATTTTAGGGTATCAAAGCATTCTAAAGAAGAGCCATTGGAGGTAACACAGTGCTGTAACATATATACGTAATACAGAATTCAAAACATTGTGTCATAGATTCATATGTATATCATCATTTCCCTTCTTGCTTCCAGTGGAACATGGAGCCACCATGCAATCGGTCCCCAAGAAACCTGCACCAAAGTATTTGTTGTGTTCTTGCAGGGGTAGTTTCTGTAGCATTTGGTTTTACATCATGAGGATGCCAGCATTATGGACAGCCCCATATTTGACTTGCTTGAGAAAGCCGTACATCTGTTCTTTCATTGTCTCCACAGGAACTATAAAGACAATATGCTGAATTTAACTTAATTGCAGTCAAGGTTGCCTTAGTTATTTGGAGATAGTATTTTGTTAGTGCATCCCATGGACCTCATATGGAACAAGGAATATGACAGCTGTGATCTACAAGCCATGTGCGTAATACATCTAGGGAGGAGGGAGTGGACTTAGGACTGATTACCTCATCCAGCAAAAACTTAGCTACACAACTAAGACCAGAAGAGACTTAAGCCAGTCCTAACAGATAGAGAAAACTTCCTCTAGTAATTCAGACAAGACTGAAGTCAGTCTTCCAAGAGAGGGAAAACACTATAACTATGTGATACAGAACTTAAGCCAGCCTATTTTTATGTTAAAATCCTATGCTGTTCCTCCCCTGGAGGGCAGTTTGACATATTAACATGCAGTTTTAATCTGGTCTAGCAAATGTTCACACCTTATGGCCTCATATTGTTTGAAAAATATGTGCAGAGAAACTGTTTCTGGTATATGAGACAAGTCTTTAGCCAATCTTCCAAGACAGAGAGCTCACAGGTATGTAGGACAAGACTTAAACCATCTTCATAGAAAAAATACCTTGTGGTATGTGAGACAAGACTTTAACCAGCCTTCCAAGCAGAAGAAACACTTTCTGGTATGTGATTCAAGATGTGAGCCAGTTGTCCAAGACAGAGTAATGACCTATTAGAATGTGAGACATAACTTAACCAGCCTTCCAATGCAGGTATAACAAACTTTAGTATGCAAGACAGATCAGAGTATGGAGGATGTGGAGAGGACGGGAACAACATGCCCAGGATGGAAGGCTTGTAGAGATGTGGTTGAATGCCTCCACACTATGGCCAGCTGAAAGGTAAAGCAATAACTTGTGCAGATGAAGTATGCATATGGTAAAGAAATGTCAATTTTGCTTGAAGTATGTGATGTATTTAATTTTTTTTAAGAGCTCGATGTACCTTGAGTACGAACCATGATACAGAGACTGGGTCACATGATGCAGGCGGAGACAAGCAGTGTGAATATCATAGTAGCTATGGAAATAGGGTGTTTATGTGCAAGGTGAGCTGTCTTAATGGATTACATTTTCTATAGGAGTTCAGACATCTGGCATGAGGTTATATTGAAGGATGTAGGATATCAAGTCATTTTTGAATCCCGGTACCTTAGTTTATGAAAGTGGTTTTCCAGAGGAATGTAGAAAGGTTTGGTCTCACAGTTACTGAAATAGTCAGGATGAGTCTTAAAATTGTCTGCTTATCTTTGTTTTATTTTATGACTTCATTGATATGCCCTGCCCTTTGTCATTACCGAGGGGAGGGCGGGTGTTGCGTGATAAATTCTCGCAACATCGTTTTGTTTCAATATCTATTTTATAACGCAAGGGCAACAACTGCTTGAAATCTATAGTCACTTTTCTCGGTAAGCATTTGTCTTCTCGCGTTGGTATCGAATGCAGTTAAGTTTGAGCTGTGGTCATTTTGCGCTGGACTGCGCATGACTTGTCTTGCTTCTTTGTCGATCGGTTTCCGCCCACCACTAGAGGGAGTGAGCGATTTGGAATGGCGAAAGAGATGCCTCGTTGAAGAGGGGATCTCCGCTATTTTTTGTTCTGTCAGGGATGTGTAGTCCTCTTATGGATATTTCGTTTATTCGAGATAATACCTCTAGTGTTTCCCACATGCCGGGAGGCGTGATATTTCTGTGTATTTCATGAAAGCAAGGTAAATTGACTCTTTCATTAACTCTATCGATTTTGGGTCGTGAGCGATTTCGATTCATAGCCTGTCTTCGAAAGTCGTCGTCACGAGATGTTTTTTTCCCAGCTCACATGTCGCTGCATTGTACTGCATCGGTTGATGCATGTACCAAGGACCATTACTTGCTACTTTGTTAAATGAACTAGGTTCGGAAAACCTTTATTATCTAGAGGATATTTTTGAGGACATTATTTATACTTCGGCAGACGTGTCTGTCTTGCTGAAGTCAAACTAAGGAGAGTGAACTGATCTCATACATCTGGTTATCTCCTGGCTGTTATAGAAAAGGATGGAGTTTTCCACCTGACTACATTTACAGCACTATGAAATATAACATGCATCTGACTCATCATTGTAATGCTGTCTACCGTCTATTGCTGTATTGAATGTTGCTGTGATAATGACTGTTTGATGTGCCTACACATTTGCGTAACCATTTTGTCACTGTGGCGTCCACAATAAATAATGAAGAAAAACGTCAACGGCTGTTTCAAGACTCATTGACTTTATACGTCGTGAGTTTACTGACGTCCTATGTGGATTGCCCTGTTATTGTTGTATGAACATTGTTTTGACTGAACACATCTACACACTACACAAAACCAGACATGCGGATACCATCCATCATCATATGGCATCACGCATCATTTGGTGGCCATAAGCTGGTTTGATTCTGGTACCAGCAAACACGGGGTCCCTTGCCCACTTCATTTTCAACAAGAATTCATCAGCATCCTTCAAGAAATTAACATTCTTCAATACAGTCAACATCTTCAAAATTTTCAAAGTACTCGGCGTTGCCCGGTAAAAGTCAAAATTTCAACTTTTTGACGGAAACAAGAATTTGACAGTACCCGGCGTTGTTACATGTTGCCGGATAACTCGGACTGCTGTTATCTTTTACGCAAGTCAAGCAAGTTGCTGCTGTCAAGGTTCCAGTGCTGTCGTTTTTTTTGAGAAGGTCAAGTGCCGGTTGAAACGGGTTGTTTTCTGAAGAAGGCCAAGTACCGATTTCCATCAACTTACTTTGGATTAGAAGGTCAAGTGCCGAAACAACTCAACACACAGTATGTCAGAAGCTCTTGTACCATCGTGTTAGCAGTGGAAGCAGTTCAGATGTGCCATCATCGTTGGAGCTTCGCTCTTTAGGACGTTGATTGACATCCGTTTTTTTTCTGCTGTTCTACGATTGGAAGCCTATAAGTTAAGTGGCCTGTTTGTATGTAAACTGTGCCCTTATACTTCTGCTGAGTCTTCTGTGTATCATCTCATTCTATATGTTATATGTTTATATGTTATTCGTATATTTATATGTTTATATTTCAGCGGGTTCTCGGTTGGGTGGTGTCTCCGTTAGATTATGCCACGTCATAGAGGTCGTCTATTGTGAGCGTTTTCTGTAAGGTTTGCAAATTTCCAATACCGGAATTTGCTAAGCGACTTCTGTTGCTATTTATGTTAGCTGTGATGACATGTTTTAATATTGTTTTCGTTATTATTTCGCATTCTTTAGTTTTGTTTTGATTTGTTTGTATTTGTTAGCCTACTCTTGTCTATAATTTAGTTTCATACAACATTTTTGTTTATACACTGTGGTGTCATGTATTTTGTTTAATTCTATCGCAGATATCGTCACATTTTTTGTGATATTTCATTAATTTCTGCTTTATTTTTAGTTGATTTCTGCGAAAGTTTTTGTATTGTTGCTGATCTTTGTTATTGTTTACATTGTTATTGTTTACATTGTTTGTATTGTTTACATTTTCAATGTTTACATTCTGCATGTGTTTACATAGTCATTGTTTACAGTTATAGTAATTAGTTAATGGGCTATGCTAATGCACTGTTACTACTACACTGATGATAAATGAATGATGAATAGTGTCGTGCACTATTGAATGAGAAGTGCACTTATGATCAAGAATTGAGTGCTGATATTTCATATACAAGTTCTTTGATTGGAGACTTGTTTCCCACAGAGACTGGGATAATATAATGTGATGTGAATATACAAGTGCTTAATTAAGACTTGTTACACTTAGGTTTGAAATAAATTAGTTAATTATTTCAGGTTTTGGACTCATATGTTAGACAACATGTCTACATTTGAGCACTTTATTGAGCAGGGTAAATTGCTTGGGAAGACTGGTGATAAGTTAGAAGAATTTGCAACTGCTCGATATGATAAAGCAATGGAAGCTGAACAAAAGAAACTGCAGATGGAAGCTGAACAAAAGAAACTGCAGATGCAGGTGGATGAAAAGAGATTCCAAATGGAAATGGAAAAACAAAAAAGGGAATCAGAAGCTGAGAAGAGAAAACTCCAGCTACAGCTAGAGGCTGAGAATAAAAGACTTGAAAAAGAAGCTGAGAATAAAAGACTTGAAAAAGAAGCTGAAAATAAAAGACTTGAAAAAGAAGCTGAAAGACTTCAAATAGAGGCTCAGGCTGAGGAGAGAAGATTACAGAGAGAGTCTGATGAGAGGAAAGAGAAAGCAAAAATGGAACATGAAGAAAAGGTCTTAGCTTTAGAGTTGGAAAAATTGAAATTGACGAACATGAGTAATGGTAATGATTCAAACAAGGGTTCATCTTCTGGTAAGGCTAATAATGATACTTTTAAGATTAAGTTGCCAACTTTTAGTCCTTCCAGTGATGACATAATGTTCTATCTGGACAGATTTGAACAAGCATGTACAGCTCATAACATAGACAAAGCAAAATATGTTTATCAGTTATCAGGGATACTGACAGGTAAAGCTCTAAGTATATTAAATATGGTGGATGAACCTGACAAGAACAATTATGAGGTTGTCAGGGCCGCTTTGTTAAAGAAATATCAGCTTAACGAAGACGGCTATCGTCTACAATTTAAAAACATGTTACCTGAAAATGGAGTTGAATTCTCCGAGTTTATTGCAAGAATACGCATTACTTTCTCACGATGGGTTGAACTATCTAAGACGGAAAAAACTTATGAAGGACTTATGGACTTAATACTTAGAGACAAAGTCATGTCGTCTGTCAATGAGTCTTTCCTTGCTTTCCTTCATGAACGTAAACCTAAAACAATAAAGGAAATGGAAGATTTCTGTTGCCAATACGTAACTGCGCACCCACACATAACCATGGGTAACTCTAAGGTGAAAGAAGGTTTACCAGTTGCTTCGGCAGCTCCGTATGGTCAAAACTTTGCTCGTAGATTCCAACAAAATTTTGATAGAAAGAGTAGCGGTAATTTCTGTCAAAATCATGGAAACCAATTTCATAGTGATTCTTCTTCGAAGAATTGGAGACAACCTGATAGTGGTCGTTACTATCACCCTAATAATTATAGGCATTTCAAAAGAGGATATGGTAATAGAGGTTATTCCTGCCGAAGACCTCAGAACCAAACAAATAGATGTTCGCATCAATGTGAACATGATAGTAATCGTGGAAACTGGAATTCGAACCAGGATAGCAATTACAATAGAGACAATAATAACTGCAGAGATAATAATAACTCTGATAACTTCAGAGGTAATAATAGTCGGGGTAGATCTCAACACAAAAAAAAGAGATATCAGCAGGCTAATGCTGTACAACAGGAAACTGAGGCAGCCTGTAATCATGTTGTTGATAGTAAAAACTTTGACGCTGTCACTGGTTCTGCTTTTGACTTTGAGAGAGCAAACAAATGCCCCCAATGCAGTACTTTATTCGAACCGGGTACCATAACTACTTTGAGTTGTGGTCACCCACTTCCCGCTCTTCCTGCTGCTGTTGCGCATGACGGGAGGGGTTCTTTAATTCTACATAAGGGTCTTGTTAATGATACTCCGGTCTCACTACTTTTCTATTCCGGATGCACCACTATTGGTGTTAGACAATCGCTTGTAGATCCATCTTGTGCTACAGGAAGGGTTATTAAATGTGTCACATTTGGCGGCACTCTAGAAAAATATCCTACTGCTGTAATTCGCATTGCCACTCCTTGCTTTACTGGAGATGTGCATGCTTGTCTCTTACCTAATCCTATTGCGGACCTTATTATTGGTCGTATTCACGGAGTTAGGGAGTGTACCCCACAGCAGATTGCTGCTTGGGAAGATAATAACATGCAAGCTACAAATGCAGTGGTTACAAGAGCACAAGCTCTACAAACACCCGAAACTTCACTGAATAGTGATAATGAAGTTGATAGCCAAGATAGTCACTTAGTGATTACTCGTGACTCTTTCATAAAATTGCAAGAAGAAGATCCTTCTTTAAAAAAATTCTTCGTTCTTGCGAAGAAAGGTGATCCGAATCAGGATACAAATAGAAAATCTTGGATTGCAATGAGAAACGGCGTACTTGTACCTATGGTACAAGATTCGACTACGTCGGCACATTCGCAAATTCTTGTTCCCAAGAGCATGAGAGTGCAAATATTACAACATGCTCATGACTCGCAATGTGCTGGACATATGGGTTTTTCCCGTACGAAGTCGAGAGTCCTTGCGGCTTTCTTTTGGCCTTTTGTCAATAAGGACATTCGTATTTACTGCCGATCATGCAAGGTATGTCAGGAGGTCAAATCTAGAGGACCACGACATGCTGCGCCTATCCAGGCTGCTGACATTCCTATTCGGCCGTTTCAGAAAATGGCCATAGATATTATTGGCCCTTTTAAGGTCAAGTCGGCCAGAGGACATCAGTTTATCCTTACATGTGTCGATATGTGCACACGTTGGCCAGAGGCTATTCCTCTTAAGAGCATATCTACTACAGATATCGCAGATGCTCTTTGGTTGATATTTTCTCGCTTGGGGTTCCCCAGAGAAATATTGTCAGACCATGGCACTCAACTCATATCTGACACTATGTCACAGGTAATGTCTACCTTACATATTGAACGATCTCTCAGTAGTATCTACCATCCTATGTCTAATGGGTTAGTTGAGCGTCTGAATAGAACGCTCAAGACTTTGCTTGGTAAGATAACTGAAGATCATCCTCAAGATTTGGACAGGGTTTTACCCGCGGCTCTCTTTGCCTATAGAGAAGTCCCTAATGAACACACAGGATTTTCTCCCTTCGAACTTGTCTTTGGCGCGCGTCCACGCGGCCCTATGTCTTTATTACACGATCTCATCACTGCCGATGATATTAGCGATGAAACTCAATCCTCATATGAGTATGTCATTGCTCTTAGACAAAAGATCATTGAGGCATGTAAGCTAGCAACTGCTTCATCAGAAATTGCTAAAGAGAAGGCAAGACAGTTTGCTAACAAGAATAGATGTCTACGACAACTTTGTCCAGGTGACAAAGCATTCGTCCTACTCCCCAGTAGGGAAAATAGACTTCTTATTGCATGGAAAGGTCCGTATGCAATAGTCTCTCGGATTTCCGATGTTGACTATGTGGTCGATATTGATGGAAAGCATAAAACTTTCCACATAAACATGCTTTCGGAATTTCACGAACGTCCGGACTATTTGCTGCCTATTTTCCAGGCAACGGATGATGCTCCTGCACCTCACGGTCATTATTCATCCCTGTCTGTCATTCAGGATGAGGAAGCTACCTTCTCTGATGTCAACCTTCCCCTTCCAGTGGTTCCATTACATTCCACGGAATCTTGGAAAAACGTTTCTGTTTCTCCTAATCTTTCTGGTGACAAACATCGACAAGTCTCGTCGATGTTACAAACATTTCAGGATGTTCTCACTGACATTCCTGGACACACAGATGTCATAGAACATGACATAATTCTTACCGACAATAATCCAATTAGGGTTAGGCCGTATCCTATTCCTATACACTTTCAGTCGCAAGTGGAAAAGGAATTGGATGAAATGATTCAATTAAATATAATTGAACCATCGACTTCACCATATTCTTCTTCCATGGTTATTGTCCGGAAGAAGGATAAGAACATACGAATTTGCGTTGATTATCGCAAATTGAATCAGGTCACAAAGTTCGACGCTGAACCGATGCCTTTGTTAGAAGATCTACTGATTAGACTTTCTAATTCTAGATTCTTCACTAAACTTGACTTGTCTAAAGGTTATTGGCAAGTGCCTTTAGCAGAGCATGCCAAACCTCTTACTGCTTTTTCTACACCTAGGGGTCTATTTCAATGGAATGTTATGCCTTTTGGTCTCATGAACGCCCCTGCCACTTTCGTTCGCATGATGCGTCGAATTCTGTCACATCGTTCGGATGTCATCGCATACTTAGATGACATCTGTCTCTTCAGTGATACCTGGGAAGATCACTATTTAGGGTTATATGACTTACTGTCCACTCTACGTGAGAATAATTTGACAGCAAAACCTTCTAAAGCTTTTGTTGGTTTTGGTGAAATCTCTTTCCTGGGTCATCGTGTTGGTCATGGTCTCTTGAAGACAGAAGACCACAATACTTCCAAAATACTGAACATCTCTGTTCCTAAAACGAAGAAACAAGTTAGGAGTCTCTTAGGTTTAATTCAATTTTATGGGAGATTTATTCCAAATTTATCTTCGATCATGGCACCTCTATCAACATTGTTGAAGAAAGGTTCGCCTAATCTGGTCCGTTGGTCTGAAGAATGCCAATCTTCACTAGACCAAATCAAGAATATATTTTCTTCTCCTCCCATCTTAAGATTACCTACTCTTGATAGGACTTTTGTTCTTCGGAGTGATGCTTCATCCACTGGGATTGGAGCAGCACTGATGCAAGAATATGCAAATACTCTGCATCCTGTTATGTACATTTCTAGAAAACTAAATGCGGCAGAGAGGAACTACTCGGTTTTAGACCGTGAGTTGTTAGCGATGGTTTGGTCAATTCTAAAGCTACAAAGATTCCTCCTGGGCGCACATTTTATTCTAGAGACTGATCAGAAAGCTCTTACAGCTATTCAGACTAAGAATTTGAAGAGTTCGAGATCCACTCGATATGCTATAGCTCTTCAACCTTTTCACTTCACGGTACGAGCTATCCGTGGTGCGGATAATGTGATGGCTGACATTTTGTCTAGATGCCCACATGACTCCAACTAATACTTCTGTCCTATATTTCCATATATTACAGAGTCATAACACACCTATATTTCTACAATAGATTAGCACATCTGTACTTACTTTATATGTACACACTATCGTGCTTTGTTGTCATCTTCTTCTGTTCGTTTTTTAAGATGATAGAGGAGGACTGAGTAGTTAATATAAGGGCCGTTAGTTTACTAAACAGCCACAATTATTAATAATGTATTGTACCTTATGAAGCATATTAGTTATTAATTAGCATTATATTGCTTGTACTTTCTCAGAATGTCATTGTTGAGCTGAGGACTTACCTTACGAGTTCTAGATTGTGTACTTACCCTCGGAATACCAGAGCATATATCCTGGATCGTCATGTAGTTTAACTTTACTATGTACTTATGTCATTACATGTCAAAGAATGTACTATTTAAATTTTCCTATCAGATTTGTACATCCATTTTTAAAGACAATATTAGAGTATGCGGTTTAATGATGATTATAGTAACTTGCATACGTATATTGTGTTTACATGCTAACGTGATGTGTGTTGGTGACACCTCCCCGATGTGAATAATTTTTTGAGACATATTTATTTTTCTGTTGAGGTATATCCTCACCAGACACTCTATAATTAGCCTATTGTTTGGCAATTTAGTTAATTATCAGCGCATAATTCGTGCGTTTTGAGCCGCTTATCGCATGCTCTTTGATATTGGAAAAAAAAAATATGTTCCACATTTTTTTTTTATCGGGAGGAGGTGGTGATATGTTGCGTGATAAATTCTCGCAACATCGTTTTGTTTCAATATCTATTTTATAACGCAAGGGCAACAACTGCTTGAAATCTATAGTCACTTTTCTCGGTAAGCATTTGTCTTCTCGCGTTGGTATCGAATGCAGTTAAGTTTGAGCTGTGGTCATTTTGCGCTGGACTGCGCATGACTTGTCTTGCTTCTTTGTCGATCGGTTTCCGCCCACCACTAGAGGGAGTGAGCGATTTGGAATGGCGAAAGAGATGCCTCGTTGAAGAGGGGATCTCCGCTATTTTTTGTTCTGTCAGGGATGTGTAGTCCTCTTATGGATATTTCGTTTATTCGAGATAATACCTCTAGTGTTTCCCACATGCCGGGAGGCGTGATATTTCTGTGTATTTCATGAAAGCAAGGTAAATTGACTCTTTCATTAACTCTATCGATTTTGGGTCGTGAGCGATTTCGATTCATAGCCTGTCTTCGAAAGTCGTCGTCACGAGATGTTTTTTTCCCAGCTCACATGTCGCTGCATTGTACTGCATCGGTTGATGCATGTACCAAGGACCATTACTTGCTACTTTGTTAAATGAACTAGGTTCGGAAAACCTTTATTATCTAGAGGATATTTTTGAGGACATTATTTATACTTCGGCAGACGTGTCTGTCTTGCTGAAGTCAAACTAAGGAGAGTGAACTGATCTCATACATCTGGTTATCTCCTGGCTGTTATAGAAAAGGATGGAGTTTTCCACCTGACTACATTTACAGCACTATGAAATATAACATGCATCTGACTCATCATTGTAATGCTGTCTACCGTCTATTGCTGTATTGAATGTTGCTGTGATAATGACTGTTTGATGTGCCTACACATTTGCGTAACCATTTTGTCACTGTGGCGTCCACAATAAATAATGAAGAAAAACGTCAACGGCTGTTTCAAGACTCATTGACTTTATACGTCGTGAGTTTACTGACGTCCTATGTGGATTGCCCTGTTATTGTTGTATGAACATTGTTTTGACTGAACACATCTACACACTACACAAAACCAGACATGCGGATACCATCCATCATCATATGGCATCACGCATCAGCGGGTATCTCTGAGGAGACCCAAAAAATTCGAAAGAATAGAACTACTGCTCCCTCGGTCATGTAAGAGGTGATTAATATGAGGTTAATTACATGAGGTTAATTACATGAGGTTAATACATGAAGCTAGCAACCTCATCGTGGGAAACAAGTTACTTCAGCAACCACTGCTTTCATGAGCACAAGAATGCTTTGTAGCAGTTTTCCTGCAAAGGGTTCAGCTTCAGTGGTGGCTGTGTGCTCAGTAAGGAGTGAAATGGGAAGTAATGATTGGTTTGTCCTGTAACAATTTGCCATCACTGCTGCATTTTTGTTAAGGGCAAATTTTTATATATGGTCATGTCTTAGGTAGCACACTTCTTGTTTTGAGTTACATCTTTCTTCTTATTTTTACACACTTTTAGGAGCATGCGACCAGCAGTGCAGATAGCTACCATGCAGGAGGCTTGTGCCAAACCATGTCTTTGCTCTTGCAGTGATAGCTTCTGTAACATTTTGTTTTACATGAAGACATTGCCAGCCTCTTGCACAAAATTAACTTGACTTGCCTTTTACAACATACCTGGTTAAAACAGTAAATCTATTCTTTCTGTGTCTTCACAGAGACCCTCCTTCTCCACCCCAACTCCCTCCAAGAACCACACCGAAAAATAAAAGAAGATGTGTTGTGGTCAGTTGTCTGCATTCCGTAGCACATCTCTTTTTATCGTGGCAGTATGTCGCCTTGACTGACAGGGTTTAGATCTCTAGAGTGCTGATTACTTCTGTCTCTTTTATGTTGCTTTTATGTTGTGTGTTTTCAATGTTTATGACTATCTTGGCATTTCCTGTATCTTTATGATTCACAAACCAGGGATGTCCAAGTTTATAAAACAAACAAAAATTCAAGCACTAAAAAAAAAATTCTAGGTTTCAGGTTGGCCCAATTTTACAATCATTCATTCCTTATGGAGTACAGGGCTACCTCTGCAGTTGTTCCCCTTACAGGAAGTCTTCATCAATTAGTCACATGCTCTTGCAGCAGTGGTTTTTGTGACAGTTTGTTTTACGTGATGAGGTTGCCAGTTCTTTGTAGAGCCTCGTGTTAGTTGCCTGGTACGACGTGGCTGAGGGTACAGTAAATCCTGTTCTTTCTTGGTCTTTTCAGAAACCCCAGGCAGGGAACTAACTACATGTGGCACTAACTACATGTGGCAAATTTGGCTGCAAACGTCTTAAATGCTGTCTCACTGTTTAATAAGAATAAATAAGAAATCATTGAAAGTATTTTTATTTCAGACATGCCTACGCAACAAAAAACGAGTTGTAGTAGTGCCAAAAACATCATCATCATCTGACACTTCTTGGATGGGATTAACAAAGTACATCTGGTCAGGGTAAGCCATTATTAATGTATCAGTATCATCAGTCATTCAGCCCATGCAGTTCAGCTCCTTTCTATCCATTAGTAAAAGCATATGGGGTCTGGTGTTTCCTAAACTGTTTGTGTATATTTGGGGTGCATAGTAGTACACAAGTTATGTTTCTTTAGCATGTAAAATCTGTATCCATCATTGTGTTTCCAAATTTTTTCTGTCTTATTTACTTCCTCTGTTTATAAAGGGAGTAAATTTTCTACTTAAACTCCATGATAAATAAAGCTTATATAAAAAATATATGTATTGTGTGATAAGAAACGCAGACCTGTATGAAAGTTTGTGTCAGTAGTGTTGATTTCTGTTTCTTCTGTCTCATTTCATTGTTATCACTGCTCACTGAAGATGTAATGTCTTACACCATAGATATGCCCATGGCCTGCAGTTTCATGTGATGTTAAGAAACATGAGGAGTAACTATAGTTTAATAGGTAACGCACCAGTGTAGAAGTATTATTATATTGTAAACATGGGATGCAAAGGAGTTCATGTTACTCTTGTTTGAATTCCAGGGTTAGTGCATTACTAACCAAGACCAAGAAGCGCCTTGCACACTGAGCATCCTGGAAACAGGCAACCTCCGAGTTGTTGAGTTGCTTGGATAATACTCAGAATTAGCTGCATCAGAGTGGCCCAACAATACCTCTACACCTCACGGTAGAAGGGGAATGACTAAGTAAGTAAGTAAGAGTGGCCCAACACTATGATTCACACTGTGGTGCAGCAAGTTGAGAACCTGGCATTGTAAACTAAACTAGGGGGAACTAGGTTTACTTCATGCATAGGGATCACTCAATGGATAGATGGCAGGGTGATGGGAGGTGGGATCTGTGTAGAACATGACAATTTCTTGAGAGAGCTCAGAACCTTACTTACTTAGTCGCTCCCCTTCTACCGTGAGGTGTAGAGGTTTGGGAGAGAGTGCGCCAGATTATCCTATCGGCTGTCTTCCTCCTGGCCTGGTTCCATTCTAGTCCTCGGCCCTTCAAAGATTGTCTAATGTTGTCCTCCCAGCGGACTCTGGGGGGTCTGGATCCCTGGCTTTTTGTTTCCCATGCTTGTCGTGGTAGCCGATCTTCTCCCATTCTGCAGACATGGCCAAACCATCTTAGTTGGGACTGTTCTACTTGGGTCTGCAGGGGGTGGGATTTTAGGCCTTGACGTATCGTCTGGTTGCGGACCATGTCTCTTCTTGTTACTTCAACCACCTTCCTCAGATACCTCATTTCTGAGGTTTGGATCTGGCTTTTGTGGGTTGTAGTCATTGCCCATGACTCACATCCATATGTCAAGACTGGGACATAGGTGGAGCGGTAAACAGCAATCTTCGTTTTCTTATCAACCTCTCTCTTGCTGAGGAATCCTCGATTTATGGCCTGAAAAAGTCTCCCAGCTGCTGCTTTTCGAGTGGCCAACTCTTCTTTGATGCCTCCCTTTCGGCCTATAATAGCTCCAAGGTATTTAAAGTGGTCGACCTGCTCCAGGACCTGTTCTCCCAGCTTAATCAGATGTCTTCTTTCTTCTCGTGATATCACCATGGATTTTGTTTTAGAGCTGCTTGTGACCATCCCTCTCTTCTCCAGCTCTTCCTTCCAGACTTGCAGGTTGGATTGGAGATGTGCCTCTGATTTAGCAATCAGGGCAACATCATCAGCAAATGCCAGCTCTGAAATACTGACCTGTCTCATCTTCCAGTACCCCACTGAATACTTTCTTGTTCTCTCCTTACAAGCCTTGATGACATCATCCATGAGGAGTATGAAAAGATAAGGTGACAGGATATCACCTTGTCTTTCACCAGGGGTGGTCCTGAACTCTTCTGACTTATGATTTGCTGTCCTCACATAATTTCTGCAAGACTTGTAGAATCTGTATAGGATAAATCAGAGGTGCTGGAATGTTCTTCCTTGTCAAACAGTCACAAAGTTTGCTCCAGGGGACCCTGTCAAATGCCTTTTCCAGATCTATGAAACAAAGATGCATCTCATTCTTATACTCAAGAGCCTTTTCGCTCAAGATTCTGAGTGTGAAGATTAGGTCTTGAGTACTTCAGTTTGCTCGCAATCTGCACTGGACCTCATCCAATTGTGGCTCAGCGTCGGAGTCTCTGCTCTAGGATTCTAGAGTAGATTTTACCAGGGACACTGAGAAGGGATATGCCTCTATGGTTTCCACATTGTTAATTGTCACCCTTTTTGAAAATTGGTGTTATGATGGCAATCTCCCAATTCTTTGGTATGGTCTTGTTGCACCACGCTGCCTGTAGGACCCTTAAAAGTGTCAGGAACCACTTATCATGGAGAACACTTCACAGGTTACACCACTGCTGTATGGGTTTATAATAACAACTATAGGCTCGCCCTCCTAAGAGTATGACCTCACAACAATGGCTGACAAAAGTAATAAACACCTTCAACAGGTACTTCCCTTTAATAATCTACACACACAATAAGGCCTCGCACACCCATCAAACACAATAATGAGCCTTAGCAGCTTAAACTATCACCTCCATACACGAAGGTACAAACTATACAAAATGGCTGCTATGAATATCGCTCACCTGAGTGGCAAAACTATGACAATAACATACTCAAATCATCGACATCTTATCAAACTACGGCCTGTAGACAATACGGTCTAGACCCTACACTGCTCTAGACTTAACAACGTAATTATCACCAAGGTCTGAAAATATGGCAGGCACTCAGTTTACAGTCCACAATATAAACCACACAGCGATCTCGCTGGCATAAGGGAAAATCGTCCTTCCCGGACACAGGCTAGCTTTTCACTGACTAATTTTGCACCTTTTTCCCCCGACTTCCGGTAGTCACATGACCCACCAGTTCGGCTAACCTCGGCCTTTCCCGACTGGCTTATCGCCGAACACACGACATTAAATGCACTGTGAAATAACGTTGTAACAAAGAGTAATAGGTCGCCTGATGCTCCCATGTACTAACCCATTTCTGGTGTTATACCATCATGCCCTGCTGCTTTGCCTATCTTGTTTTTCTCCAGTGCTGCCTTCAGTACTTCCATCTTTATGTCATCTTCACCATCATTGGTTTTCTCTTCTGTGCTAGTGGTTATCATGTCTGATGCTTCACCATGCTCACCATCCAGGAGTTCTGAGAAATATTCTTTCCGTTGTTCCATTACTTCCTTCAGGGCAGTAAGCAATTTGCCTTGCTTGTCCTTTATAAATTTGAGAGGGCATTGTTTTTCTTTCCTCATGTTCTTTAGGGTCTAATAGAACAATTTCTGATTGTCTTGCGCATCTTTTTCTAGCTTTTCTCCAAATTCTTCCCAGGACTTCTGTTTTGCTGCCAGCACCTTGTTCTTTGCTTCTGTTCTGAGTGTCACATATTCTCTATATTTCTCCATTTGTCCTGTTGTGTTTTTAGCTCCTAAGTATGTTTCCATGCCATTTTTCTTCTCTCTTATTTTCTCTTTGACTTCCTCTGTCCACCAAGGTGTCCTCTTTCTCTTGTTCCCAAGTCGGACTTCACTACATGCTTCTGCAGCAGCTGTCTTTATGATGTCCTTGAATTTAAGCCAGAGGGTTTCCAAGTCATCAGGTTGGTCTTCTGTGTTGCTCACCGCTGCAGCAATAAGCCCCTGATATCTGAATTTCTGGTTCTCTCAGCTTGTAGGTCTTAATCTCAAGGCTCACAACCCCTTGTAGCTAAATTTACAATGCACGCATTCCCCGTTTTTCTCCCGTCGTAACTATTGAGTTTGCCATTTTTCGTCGTAACTATTGAGTTTCCCTCCCTCTCTTAAAAATTGGGAAGAATTCTTTTTCTCTCTGAATAACAGGGGCGTTTAGATTTGTTCTGTAGGTAAAGTATCTGCGGGTTTTTTCTATAGGGATTAACGTAAGTTAGTACTGAATGGCACCAGTCGGCCTTTTTCTAATTATCGCGATCTTGAAATTCCATTTTTTTGCGTTGTTAAATTTATCGCGGTCATTTTATCGTGGGGAAGGGGAGATGACCCCTACCCAGGTAACGTCCAGCGAATCACATTCGTTTTCTGCTCACGCTAGCGGACGACGTTAGGTAACGTTACGTAGCCGGAAATACGCGCGCATTTAAAGGAAGCAAGAATACACTGGTTCTAAATTTAGAGATGAGCGCATTGAAAATTTTAGAGTATCTTTAATTCTATTGGTTGTAGTGAGACGCCTAGCCTCAAGTAGGTCGGGGGTCAGCGTTGGAAAATCTAAAATAAAGTACGCGGTTTTCAGTTTGCGGCCTTTTAGTCTGCAGAAAGTCCGGGCCGTGTAGCCAAGCATATTGTCGGCTTCTAACGCTGAAGGAACGCAATATTTGGTATGTCAGTAATTTATAGTAGCGTGGTAATTAAATCTAGTTTCTCTAATAGAGCCTTAGTCCGTTCTAATTTAATTTATTTTTGAACTTTATAACTTGTAACGCCATCATTTATTTCTACAGTGATAGCAGTGTCTATGAGTGATAAAGAGATATTACGTAGGTGTGCTCCGTAGATTTAATAGAAAGTCTGAAGAAATACACGCATCCTAGATTTATATTAATTTACAGAATATTCTGAAGCGCGTGTATTTTATTTCATTGAGAGATTAATTCTGATAAGTCTCCTAATAAAATACGGGAACGGATTTTTTTCGGGAAAATTTAATCACGTGGTTTACCGGGATTTATTTGAGTAGGAATTCTGGATGGATAGAGTAGATAATTAAGTATTTTTCTATCGGGGGAGTTAAAATATAATTGCAGGGAAACCACGTGGGGTAGAGGTGAAAGGAAATTTATGGTGCCTTAAGTGGTTGTGTAATTAAATATTATGCAGAGTAGTATTTGATTTCTGTGTTATGGAATTTAATGAGTTCTAGGAAATATAGTCTATAGAGATAGATATATTTCTGTGTATAGAGATGTAATATATAAATGTAATGGTGAATTTTAATCAGTGATGTGCAGTTAATTGTTGTGCATTTTTATCATAAGGGGGAAACGATGATAAGGTCCTGAGACCGCTTACAGAGTTAAAGTAGGCCTAAGTACGGGAGGTTTCCCTACCTGTTTTTAATGTTTTAAGGCTTGAGGCAAGCTGTGTATAATCAAGTATTGATCAGTGAGTCTGGAGTTTACTAGACAGACAGGGTGTAGTCGGGAGGAGATGACCCAGGGTCAGTAAATATTTACGTATCGTCGTGCACAAGAGAGGGGAAATGGTGGAGCAGTCTGCGTTTCGGGTGTTTACATGTTTATGCTAGATTTGAGTGTGACTGAAGCATCCACTGTTTACGTTTTATATGTAAGTTTATTATATGAAAGTATTTTGGTTTTGTAGTACAGAGGGGCATGTCTTTTGTGTCCACAGCAGTGGTCACGGCCCGAAGAGCGGGGGTTGCCAATAAATTCTGTTCCTGACAGCTGGCAAAGGTAGCCAGTCTTCTCAAGAGAGAAAAAGTCGAGGAAGCGCCAGAGGCGTAAGAGCTTGTACCGCGGTGGGTATCGGCTCTGAGTATTGTGGCCCCAGAGAGAGGGAGCGAGGAAGAGCAGGTCGAGACAGCGACGCAGTCTTCAGTGAGAAGGGTTTTCTTAAGACCCGGAGCTCTAAGCTCAGACACACCCATCGAACCCAAGCAAGCGGGTTGGTGTGTCTCTTTTTAGCCTCGGTCACAATAATACCGAAGGGCCTAAACCCAAATGAGGGGTAACATAGCAAGGGAAAATCAGCTTTCTTTTCGCCAAATAGAGAAGCCTCTACAGTCTACGGCAAGTGCCTAGTCATCAGAAGTACGAGTCAGAACCAGGAAGAAAGGGATATCATTTCCCGGTTGCTGAAATGAAACGAGAGCAGCAAGGCAGGAGAAGTGGAGAGAGAGATGGTGAAAAATAGATCAGGGACCTGCAGAGTCTCATATTATTCTTAGAGGGTAGCCTCTGAGCCTTAGAGTTAGAAAAAGTCTATTACATAGCAGTGCAGAGTGTGACTTAGTGGCGTATACCGCTGACAGAGTTAGCAGCTGTGCAGATAGTCTTCATGCAGGGTCAGCAGCCATCGACAATAGAGATAGTAGTGTAATAGAGAGGGGTGGCTACAGTTGATGCCCGCTAAATTAGATGGTAGTAAGAAATTCAAGTAATCATTCTGATTTTGTTTCCCCAGCAAGGTGAATGAATGAGTGAGAGTGGTTGGGTTCATATTTTGATGTGTCTTTATAAATTTAAATTGAGTCTTTTTTTATTTCCAGGTCAGTGCAAACCTGGCACGTTATATATATTGTTGTTACTATGTTATGAAATTATGTGGATTTGTATAATAAACTTATTTAATGTTCACTGGATCAGCTTCGTCACTGTATAGTCCTTAACTGTTGTCTGTACAGTGGTGTCTGTAGTGTTAGTTTAACCTTATCTCCTTTAGTCTGTTAAAGGTAGCCAGAGTTTAACCTTATCTCCTTTTTCTGTTAAAGGTGAGGTGGTGAGTTTATAGCATTTCTTGAAGTCACGATTTGGCGAGGAAGATTTAATTTCGGTTATCCTCCTCGGGCCAATAGACTCACCTTACTACATTCACTGTCATTTCTCATAATTAATCTATTATCTTAGTCTTTTCTCACACTAGGGTCTTGTCCTACACTTGGGCATAACTCTAACTTAAATCCAACTCGTGACAAAGTGGGTGGCGATCGTCCTTGGGATCAGCTTTGTAGGATCATTCTGGGATCTTATCTAGATTGACAGATTGTTTTCTATAGGAAAGTCTGAGAATAGATTCTTTCAATATCCCCTAGACAGAGCTATTAGAACTGATCCAGTTATAAGTTTGTCCACAGAAAGTTTTTCCACAGGTTGCAGGCAGTTGGATTGTAGTGATAGGTTAGTTATAGAACTTAGAGGTAATTGATGGCTAACTGATTTTTTTTTTCCTAACAGGAAGGTAGAATTTTTAGTAGCTGCATAACAATATTTTTTCAGGTAGGTATTAGTGAGACTGGTGCGAGTCTGAGTTCGGGTTTTGGGAGCGAGGTTGTAGAGATAGCATTCCGCAGTAGGTAACAGGTAATTCCTTATTTTTTTTTTTTTCTGTCATTTCTTGTCTTTGGTAAGCTACAGCAGTTACAGGTAAGATGGCAGATATGGCCAAGTTACGAGCTGCCTGGCGTGACGCTGCTCAGGACATGGGAATGGACAAGGAGGAAACTAAGGCCTACATGATCAGAGAAAATGATAGGCATAATCAGAAAGAGGAAAGGGAAAGGGCAGCAGAAGTTGAGGAAAGCAAAAGGGCAGCAGCACTTGAGGAAAGAAAAATGGCAGAGAATTTGAAAGAAAAAGGGCAGCAGAAGTTGAGGAAAGGGAAAAGGCAGCAGAAAGACAGCACGAACTTGCCATGCGTTCTCTGGAACTGCAGCTCAGGTCTTCGGAGGGCAGTTCGGCTAATGGAGATTCCCCCGGAGCAGTGGCGATAGACACCTCAGGAAATGGAGGCCCCCGGATGGCAGCCATGAATTTTCCGATGGACTCTTTCCCTAACGGGAATGAGAAAATTGACATATTCCTGGAAAAATTCGAACGGATGGCAAAGGCATACGGGTTGGATGAAAGTCTTTGGTGTCTAAAATTATCGCAGTCCCTCAGAGGTCATGCGTATGACGTCTACCACAAGTTGCTCATAGACGACCAGAACAACTTCGAGGCACTACGGAACGCGTTGTTGCAAAGATTCCAGTGGACCCCCCGTAAATGCCAAACCATGTTCAGGGAAAGTCGTCTGGAGAAGGGAGAAAGCTTTCCTCAGTTTGCTGAAAGGCTGCGGAATTACCTCACTCGCTGGAGAGAGTTGTCGGGACTGGCTAAATCCTTTGAAGGATTAGAAGAGTTAATAATGGTGGAACAAATCAAGGCAAACATGTCTCCTGATTTGAGGAGGTACCTGGCGGAGCAGGGCGCCCAGCAACTGGACCAGATCATTCTGTTTGCTGAAAGGTTCCAGACGGCACAGGCCGAAGTACTGGGCCAGAAGCGGAAAAACCCAGACCCACCCAACCGAGGAAATAACACCTCTCCCGGCAAACCAACTAATGGGCCGAACACCCGAGAGCCACATTCACCTGCTTTTAACTCCACGAGGCCCTCCAATCAGCCCAATAAACGGGATGAGCCAAGACGGGACCCTGCCCGGAAATACGCACCTGGCAGGCCGTGGGGTGGCAGAAGTAATTATAGCTCGCAGTGGACACCCGGGGGAAGTCGGGAAAACCCCCCCAAGAGAGTGGCGTGTTTACAATCTCCCATACAGGACTTGGAGCAGGAGAGGGACCGACCTTCCACGAGGGGAATGGTAACGGTTAACGGGGTTGAGACTGAGTGTTTGTATGATACAGGCTTAAGTTTCGAATGTCTTGTGGGCCAGCATCTAGTGAAGCCAGAACAGATGACTGGAGAATTTGTGGAGATATGTGGGGTATTGAAGGGAGATGCTCCAATGCGCCTTCCAGTAGCGCAGATTGAGATAGTGTCCAAATTTGTCAGGGGCACGATAAAGGCGGCCGTAATGGAGGGGCCCCTTTTTGAGGTCATTTTGGGATGTAGGTATGTGTACTTAGGGGACCCAAAGGAACCGGAAGTAGTAGCTGCAGTGGTTACTAGGGAGCAAGCCAAGAAGGAGCGGGAAAAGGAGGCCCCTACGAATCCGTTGCCCAAGGAATTGCAGGAGGCCCAACAACAGGATCCGACACTGGAGGCCTGTTTTCAGAAATTACCCACGTCAAAGGACCCCAAACAAAAAGGGAATTTCTTCAAGAAGGATGGGCTGATTTATCGCAGAGAAGGAGGAGAAGAGCAGGGGCATAATCAATTGGTAGTGCCAGCCAAGTATAGGCCGCAGATTCTAGAAATGGGGCATGCACTTCCATTTAGTGGACATATGGGGCAGGGGGCCACCATACACAGAATATCAGCCCATTATTTTTGGCCGGGAATGACGCCTGACATCATAAGATTTGTGAAATCTTGTGCTCAATGTCAGAGAGTGGCACCCAAACACTGGACACCCCCAGTCCCGTTAGGAGAGATGCCCATCGTCGGTACCCCCTTCGAACGAGTAGCGGTTGACATTGTAGGCCCATTAGAAAGAACTAAGCGTCGGAACAGGTACATTCTGACATTAGTTGATGTGTGCACCATGTGGGCAGAGGCCATCCCCCTGGCGGTCACCGACTCGAAGCATGTTGCAGAAGCCTTGCTGCAAATCTTTACAAGATTGGGGTTCCCTCAGCAAGTACTGACAGACAATGGGTCCCAATTTCGCAGCTTGCTGATGGAGGAGATCTTCAACATCCTTAGGGCCCAACACATACATACCAGTCCATATAACCCGGCAGGAAATGGTCTCGTGGAAAGGTTCAACGGCAGCTTGATGACGATGCTGCGCAAGTTAGGGCAGGAGCGGCCAGAGGATTGGGACCTTTTTATTCCCGCTGCCCTGTTTGCTTATCGAGAAGTCCCCCAAGCTTCTACAGGCTACCCGCCAGCCACTCTATTATTTGGGCGACCGATCAAGGGCCCCTTGGAGGCTTTGTTCAGGTCTTTGACAGATCGGAAGGCCGATGAGACCACGGTGTCAGCCTCCAAATATGTGGAAGAGCTGAAGGAGCGACTACAGTTAGGCTGGAAAGTGGCCTCAGAAAACCTCCGGAAGGCTCGCGCAAAACAGGCGCAGAGATACAACAAGACGGCCAAGGAAAGAGAACTCCAGGTAGGGGAGAAGGTCTTGTTGTTACTTCCCACAGGGGACAATAAATTGCGCATTGGATGGCAGGGGCCTTTCGAAGTGTTAGAGAAAATCTCTAACACCAACTATAGGATCGCTATCAGGGGGAAAAGGAAGATATACCACATCAATCTCCTTAAGAAATTTTTAGAAAAAACCCCACCGTCTCAAGACCACCTGTTAGCACTGGCAGTAGCTATTGAGGAAGAGGACGACCCAGAGAATTACGGGGAGTACCCCTTACACCAAACAGAGTCGTATCGAGACGTGAAATTTGGGGACAATCTGTCAGTAGGAGCGGCACACGAACTCGGGACAGTATTACAACAATACACCGATGTTTTAACAGATAAGCCTGGACTCACTCACCTCTTAGAATTTGAGATGAAACTGAAAAACGACACCCCGGTACGGACAAAAATATATCCGGTCCCGTACGCCAAAGCGGCTGCATTACGGGAGGAAATAGGAAAACTGTTGGAAGCCAAGGTTATTTCTGAAACCACTTCCCCATACAGTTCGAGCGTGGTCCTATTACAAAAGCCTAACGGCGAGACCAGGTTGTGCATCGATTATCGATTGCTCAACACCGTGACGGAATTTCAACCGGAAGCCCTCCCAAGTCCTGCGGAACTGTTTTCCAAATTAAGCCAGGCGAAAATCTTCTCTAAAATAGACCTCAGTAAAGGCTATTATCAGATTCCGGTGAAAGAGGACGTAAGGCCGATGTTGGCCTTTAGCACTAGTGAAGGGCACTACACATTTAACGTCATGCCGTTTGGGTTACATAATGCCCCAGGGGCCTTCACACGAATGATGAGAAAGTTATTAGGGCCGTTGCAAAACCCCCACATTCATAATTTTATGGATGATATCCTCATAGCAACGGAAACGGAGGAGGAGCACATAGCAACTGTCGCCTTGCTCCTAGGGAGATTGAAGGAGGCGGGTCTTACCGCCCGCCCGAGCAAATGTTTACTCGGTTTTCACACCCTAGACTTCCTAGGTCACACTATTGCTCATGGATGCATGTGGCCGCTGAACAAAAATGTAGAGAAGATAAGGAACGCAGCTCGCCCCATCACGAAGAAAGACACGAGATCCTTTATCTCCCTGTGCGCCTATTATCAAAAATTCATTCCGAATTTTAATAGTTTAACAGGGCCGTTGACTGACCTCACTCGGAAAGGTCAACCGGAAAAAATTCAATGGTCAGCTAAATGCGAGGGAGCATACACCACTCTTAAGGAGCTGTTAACTAGTTCGCCCATACTCCGGCTTCCAGACCTAACTAAACCCTTTGTATTACGAGTGGACGCCAGCGCCATCGGAATCGGATCCACACTTTTACAAGCCGACGAAACACAGCAGGGACTGTTGTTCCCAATCTCTTACGCGAGTAGGAAACTTAATGCGGCTGAAAAAAATTATTCTACAATAGAACGGGAGTGTCTCGCATTAGTTTCAGGTATTCGCAAACACCACGAATACCTATATGGGGTCCCATTCATAGTGCAAAGCGACCACGCCCCGTTGGCGTTTCTGGGCGCCAACAAGCACAATAATGCTAAAATCATGAGATGGGCTTTATTGTTGGGCATGTACTCGTTCTCAGTACAATACATCCCGGGAAAGGAGAATGTAGGAGCCGATTTCTTAAGCCGGCACCTAGCTCCGGAAGAGAATACGAAAGAAGAGGAAATGCTCACTGACAGCTCAGGAGACATAGATAGGGACCAATCTGAACACCAAGACCACAGTAAATTAGATCGGCAGGCTCCGACCTCGAAGGGTGGGGTAATGTGACGGAGTTACTGTGATTTAGTCTTCAATAGGCCCCATTTAATTTTCTCTTCGTAACTATTGAGTTTGCCATTTTTGTCTTCCCTCTATTAAAGATTGGGGGGTGTTTAGATTTGTTCTGTAGGTAAAGTAATTGCGGGTTTTTTTCTATAGGGATTAACGTAAGTTAGTACTGAATGGCACCAGTCGGCCTTTTTCTAATTATCGCGATCTTGAAATTCCATTTTTTTGCGTTGTTAAATTTATCGCGGTCATTTTTCGTGGGGAAGGGGAGATGACCCCTACCCAGGTAACGTCCAACTTTCTGCTCACGCTAGCGGACGACGTTAGGTAACGTTACGTAGCCGGAAATACGCGCGCATTTAAAGTAAGCACGAATACACTGGTTCTAAATTTAGAGATGAGCGCCTGGAAAATTTTAGAGTATCTTTAATTCTATTGGTTGTAGGGAGACGCCTTGCCTCAAGTAGGTCGGGGGTCAGAGCAGGAAAATCTAAGATAAAGTAGCGCTTTTCGATTTAGCGGTCTCTTCCTGCAGAAATCCTGGGCCGTGTATCCAAGCATATTGTTGGCTTCTAACGCTGAACGCAATATTTGGTATGTCAGTAATTTAAAGTAGCGTGGTAATTAAATCTAGTTCTCTAATAGAGCCTTAGTCCGTTCTAATTTAATTTATTTTTTAACTTTATAACTTGTAACGCCATCATTTATTTCTACAGTGTCTATGAGTGATAAAGAGATATTACGTAGGTGTGCTCCGTAGATTTAATAGAAAGTCTGAAGAAATACACGCATCCTAGATTTATATTAATTTACAGAATATTCTGAAGCACGTGTATTTTATTTCATTGAGAGATTAATTCTGATAAGTCTCCTAATAAAATACGGGAACGGATTTTTTCGGGAAAATTTAATCACGTGGTTTATCGGGATTTATTGGAGTAGAAATTCTGGATGGATAGAGTAGATAATTAAGTATTTTTCTATCGGGGGAGTTAAAATATAATTGCAGGGAAACCACGTGGGGTAGAGGTGAAAGGAAATTTATGGTGCCTTAAGTGGTTGTGTAATTAAATATTATGCAGAGTAGTATTTGATTTTTGTGTTATGGAATTTAATGAGTTCTAGGAAATATAGTCTATAGAGATAGATATATTTCTGTGTATAGAGATGTAATATATAAATGTAATGGTGAATTTTAATCATTGATGTGCAGTTAATTGTTGTGCATTTTTATCATAAGGGGGAAACGATGATAAGGTCCTGAGACCGCTTACAGAGTTAAAGTAGGCCTAAGTACGGGAGGTTTCCCTACCTGTTTTTAATGTTTTAAGGCCTGAGGCAAGCTGTGTATAATTAGTATTGATCAGTGAGTCTGGGGTTTACTAGACAGACAGGGCGATGAGGGGAACAGATGGCGCAGGGTCAGGACATATTTATGTAACGTCGTGCACAAGATGAAAGGGGAAATGGTGGAGCCGTCTGCGTTTCGGGTGTTTACATGTTTGTGCTAGATTTGAGTGTGACTGAAGCATCCACTGTTTACGTTTTATATGTAAGTTTATTATATGAAAGTATTTTGGTATTGTAGTACAGAGTGGCATGTCTTTTGTGTCCACAGCAGTGGTCACGGCCCGAAGAGCGGGGGTTGCCAATAAATCTTGTTCCTGACAGCTGGCAAAGGTAGCCAGTCTTCGCAGGAGAGAAAAACGCCAGAGGCGTAAGAGCTTGTACCGTGGTGGGGTATCGGCTCTGAGTATTGTGGCCCCAGAGAGGGAGCGAGGAAGAGCAGGTCGAGACAGCGACGCAGTCTTCAGTGAAAAGGGTTTTCTTAAGACCCGGAGCTCTAAGCTCATACACACCCATCGAACCCAAGCAAGCGGGTTGGTGTGTCTTTTTTTTTTTAGCCTCGGTCACAATAATACCGAAGGGCCTAAACCCAAATGAGGGGTAACATAGCAAGGGAAAATCAGCTTTCTTTTCGCCAAATAGAGAAGCCTCTACAGTCTACGGCAAGTGCCTAGTCATCAGAAGTACGAGTCAGAACCAGGAAGAAAGGGATATCATTTCCCGGTTGCTGAAATGAAACGAGAGCAGCAAGGAGAAGTGGAGAGAGAGATGGTGAAAAATAGATCAGGGACCTGCAGAGTCTCATATTATTCTTAGAGGATAGCCTCTGAGCCTTAGAGTTAGAAAAAGTCTATTACATAGCAGTGCAGAGTGTGACTTAGTGGCGTATACCGCTGACAGAGTTAGCAGCTGTGCAGATAGTCTTCATGCAGGGTCAGCAGAACCATTGACATTAGAATAGTAGTGTAATATAGAGTGGTGGCTACAGTTGAGGCCCCACTAAATTAGATGGTAGTAAGATCATCTAAGTAATCATTTTTGATTTTGTTTCCCCAGCAAGGTGAATGAATGAGTGAGAGTGGTTGGGTTCATATTTTGATGTGTCTTATAAATTTAAATTGAGTCCTCTTTTTATTTTCCAGGGCAGTGAAAACCTGGCACGTTATATATATTGTTGTTACTATGTTATGAAATTATGTGGATTTGTACAATAAACCTATTTAATGTTCACTGGATCAGCTTCGTCACTGTATAGTCCTTAACTGTTGTCTGTACAGTGGTGTCTGTAGTGTTAGTTTAACCTTATCTCCTTTAGTCTGTTAAAGGTAGCCAGAGGTGGTGAGTTTATAGCATTTCTTTAGCCACGATTTGGCGAGGAAGATTTAATTTCGGTTATCCTCCTCGGGCCAATAGACTCACCTTACTACATTCACTGTCATTTCTCATAATTAATCTATTCTCTTAGTCTTTTCTCACACTAGGGTCTTGTCCTACACTTGGGCATAACTCTAACTTAAATCCAACTCGTGACAAGCATGGGAACATTCACACCTGCAAAATACCCTCAAAACACTCCGTGACACAGTTGTTCTTTTGATTGTAAGCAGGTAGTGATCACTTCCAATCTCTGGCCCCCTCCAGACTCTAGCATCCCGGACATATTTGAATGAGCTTCTCCTAACAATGGCATAGTCGATCACTGACATCTCATTCTTTGTTGGTTCACATCTAGTGTATGCATGTATGCGCTTATAGGGTAACTTTGTGTTTGTAATGATCAGATTCTGCTCACTGCAGAATCTAAGGAGTCGCTTTCCATTGTCATTGAGAGTATCTTCTCCATATCTTCCGATAACTCCACCCCATCTAGCATGGTCATTTCCAACTCTGGCATTGAAATCTCCGAGCATGATAATTTCATCTAGGCAGTCATCCACTGTCCTTTGAAGCAGCTCGAAGAATTCCTCCTTGACCTCTGCTCTCTCATCCTCATTTGGCCCATACACTATGACCAGGTGTACTGTGGTTTCTCCTTCTTTTAGTTTTACAACCATAATGTGCTCCGAGACAAAGTTCCATCCCTTGATACTGTCTTTTTGGTTTTTGGCCACAATGCAACCCACGCCCCCTTTAGCTCTTTCAGATGTGGGTACACCACTGTAGAGCAACGTGTTGCCATCGAGATCCATGACTCCTTGTCCTTTTTCTTTGTTTCCATTATAACCAGGATTTCTAGTTTTGCTTTCCTCATCTCTTCCACCAGCTCCTCTTCTTTCCCATTTATACTTCTTGTGTTCCAAGTTCCATAAGTCGTAGTCTGTTCTAGTTCATCGCCTTTAGAATCAGTCCGGTTTTCTCTCTTGTAGTTCTCGTAATCAAAAGTTTAAAGCAAACAGGTGATTGGCCTGTTGTGAGCTCAGAACCACAGCTTAGTATTTTAGTCCTACGTATTTGGAGAGCCCCCATAGATTACAGGGAATGCACAGTATGCTGCTCTTTCTTCATGCTAGTGTAAATCTATAATGTGAAGTTCATGCTGAGCCAGGATGGAATACCCGGGAAAGAAATTGGAACTCATGACTCCAACTCAGCAAGCTGTGGAATGGCAGAAAAGCAACAGGAAAACCCTAGATCTACACTAGATGATGCCAAGGAAATCAACTTGGCATTTGCTGCAGAAGATTGACAAGCTCAGCAGCCCTAGTTCAACAATAACTATAGACTTGTTAACTGTCTGGAATTTCTTCATTGAGTGTGAAGAAACATGAGGAGTAAAATACAGGTTAAGAGGTAACTTGTCAATGCAAATTTAATATCATTTCATAAATGTCATAATGTTCTAGAATCTCTTTACTGATAGTGAAGAAGCATGAGGAGTAAAATATAGGCTAAGAGGTAACATGTTGGTAAATATTTTCCAGGTATGTGTATGAGTGCCCAAACTGTGGCGTGATATACAGGAGCAGAGAGCATTGGTATGGTAATGAGGATGAAGAGAAAGTCTTACATGTCGAGTTCAGACACGTGTGGCCACAGGTATTTGGTCAGATTGTTTATACCTATGATCAATTTATGCTGCTTAATGTTATCAGAATTGTGTGTTTTGTTTTCTTTAAATTATTAAAAGCAACCTTGCAGCTGTCTGATTCATTTATATATTTTTATTTATTTATTAATATTTGTTTATTTATTGTTTTTCATTTAATCTTTATTTTCATCTTTAATTTTTTTTTTTCATTTGATACAGAATTAAGTTCTTTTCTGAGAGTCATTGAGGAAGCAAAAATGAACATGCCCAGCAGGCATATCATAATCAGCCTCTGTTGTGAGATAATGCACATGGCTAACAACCTCATCATGTAAAAAAAAAAAACCTCATATAAAGAAAAATTGGTACATAAACCACAAACACAAGAATACTTGAAGTGCTGTGACACCGGCCTGTTGCATGGGGGCCATCCACAGTGGTGGTCTCATGCTCCCTCCGGTGTGAGTAAGAGACATGCTTGCTCTGAAACGTCTGCCTAAGGACAATTCCCCTAATCTTTTGGCCGAATACCATCACCAGCTAAGAACTACTTACTCGGAGCAACCAAGAGGACATGTATACCATCATAGCTGACAGATGCTGGAGTTGGGTTGGCCACGTCCTTAGCAGAGACCCTGATACCATCACAAGAACAGCTATGCTATGGACCCCTGAAGGAAAGCGAATGAGAGGCCGACCAAAAACAACTTGGTGGAGAACTGTGGATGCAAAGAATGAACCCAAAGCTGGGACACATACGAAGGATGGCCGCCGACTAAACAAAGTGGAAGCAGTTTGTTGCTGCTCTACAAGATGCCACCAGGCATTATGGCCACTGACTGCTTTGACAGTTGGCAGCTAAGGATCAAAGGAGAAGAAGAAGATGCTGTGAAACATTAAAGGTTTCTCCTCAGTTTTTAAATGTATAATTTTTACATCTCTTGTAGAGGGAGTCCCATTCAAGTTTTGCTGCATCTTGTATTGGTGGGACACCTAGCATTCCTTGTGGATAACATGATCTAAATCAGCAGGAGCTGTGTGCTCCTAGCAGGTTCATCCTAACTGTTTATGTTAGACAAGGAGAGCAAAGCTGATCCTCCAGATTCCAAGGTTGGACAACAACCCAAACCTAGAAAAAGTAAAGCTTTACAGAAACAAATGATATAGTTTATTGAAAGTCACATACTGGAATTCAGGCTGCCAGCTAATCTTCTGTTGAGCTAGGCAAAATCTAAACAGCTTTGTATAATTTATGAACGCTGAGGGAGGAACAACAGCACAAGTGGCCAAGGCAATAAGATCTTACAATATGAAAGTATTGGGATTAGCAGAGACCAGATGAACTGGAGCAGGACACAAAATACAATAGTCAGAGCATCATCTTTTTAAGACAAGAACATTAGGAATATGTACATTCAGAGGGGATTGCCTTTAAGGTGTCACCAAAGCTTAAAACAAAAAAAGCACAGATATTACGGGGTAGGGGGAACCAATATTGTCCAAAATCATGACAGCAAGATTTCTAGGAAAAGGAAGAAAAATTACTTTGATCCAAGGCTGTACATGAACAAACAGTATAGACGGTACTATCAAACTAGACTTCTTTGATAAACTACTGAAAGTTAGATAGTCACAGATACATCAACAGATCATGAACAAGTAATTCAAATCAATGAAAGAAGACCCATTGAGCAAGGAAGATAATTATATGATATGGTGAAAATCAAAAGGATTCTGGATTGCCAACTTATTGTCTTTCATTTTATAGAACTTCCAGAATTGGCACATGGAATTAAAAGAAGACACGGAAAGATTTTGAATGGATAGCTTTGGATAGAAGCGTTTGGTATTAACTAATTGAAGGACTTTGCTCCACAAGTGGCTTTAAGACAAACTTTAACAAAATATAACATAAAAAATTGAAATGCAGATTTTAACAGCAGCAATACAAACCGGTCACATACCTGGGGTTTATGAGGATGCAGAAAGAAAATAGGACTGCTGCTTCTACTGTTATGTCATAAGAGGTGACTAATATGAGGTTGTGTTTTGGGCTGCCAGCCTCATTGTGGTAAGCACATTGCTACACAAACCACAGCTACTAGAGCACATAATTGCTTTGACACAGGCTTCCTGCAAGGGATGGAGGGGGGGGGAGAGCTGGAGTGATAAGGAAACTGATGATAATGGTGAATAAAAACCACGTACACACCATGCACAGTTTAAAACTACACTTGTATTCTCTTGAATATCAGGGCCCATCAGCGTTAGATGGAACACACAATGCAGCGCGGAAAGTTCTAGAGGGTCTTCAACATGTGGCAGGTACAGTCAGCAGTGTAGGTGCTCGTCCTGCAAAATATATAGCAGAATGGACAGCAGATAAAATTAATCCGTCCTACTGGATGCCTAACTCTGAGATCATTGTAAGTATTATTACCTCCCTTTGTAAAATGTATCAGATATATATATATATATATATCGTATTTTTACCTCCCTTGGTATTAAATATATTTTAAAAAATGGCATATTGTTTTAACCTCCATTGGTAGTATTTATCCGTTGTGTGTCAGGTAGGTTAACAATATTTAATTTACATAAATGGGTGCTTGGGTAGAATAGAAGGACTAAAATTATATGACAAGATCACCATTGTGGAAGTATTGACTAGAAGACAGACAGGTAACAGTGGAACAAGAGGTAAACAGAAGATGCTAGTGCTGGATATGACACACATTGAAGATACCTGTTTATAACATTACAAGACAGTCCTTGTTCTAAAATCTCCAGGGCAGGACAGGTTGACGGAGACCAAAAAAATACACGGAGAAGGTAATTTGTTAAAGAAGACATGGAAATACCTAGACTGGATGGCACTGGACATAAATGTTTGTCATGAAGTCCTGCACTCCTTAATGGAAAGGTAGTGATGATGAAGATGATAATATAAACTTTGTCATCATCATCAATTTTGTCTGTCCTGTACATTCCCTGTGGAAAATCAGGCTCTGACTGCTTGCCATGATTTTTGTTTTGGGTCACCTGACGTTCTGTCCATGATGTTCCAGTGTAATCTTGCTGCCTCTTCTACCATTTTTTAGCCTTCCATGTTCATAAACTACCCCACTGGCAAGTGGGAAGCAGAGCATCCAAGCCACACACAAATGATGCATATTACGAGCTCAGCAGAAGTGAACAATGGGTAATCTTCAGGCTTCGCACAGACCATAATAGATTAAGATAACATCTATTCAACAAGCTGAAGATAGGAACTACCGATTAGCGTAACTACGGTCTGATAAAATTACCGCTGAACATCTACTTCAGAGCTGCCCAACATATAAGGAACAGAGAAAGTGCATATGGCCATCACCAGTACCATTCCAGGGATGTCAACAACTTCAGGCTGACCACTGCTTTCTTTGAACATATTAAAGTCGACGTCTGAGGGTGGATGAAGAAGACAACCACGCTGCTTTCTTTCTCTGTTGGTTCCAGCCAAGTGCACACCAAGACAACTCTCATTTCAGTTTTTTTTTTAAATAAATTTATTATGTAAACCTCTCTGACATCAGTGAATTTCTTGCCCTAAGCAGCAAAAGTAATGTCTTCTGTAATATGTCATTCTATTTTTGGTCATATCAGAAGGTTGTCATAATTTTCTGCATATCATTCTATTTTTAGCCAACAGGTGTTATCAAACCTGAAGTTTTTTTTTATTTGGATATGTGCCCCAATATAACCGATTTGGTTGAATGGAACGCGCCTCACCAAAACGAGGCAAAATTTTATTTTTAAAATTCAGTAGTTTGTCAAAATTTTCTATATGTTAGCCCATTTTTGGGTCATATCAGTAGTTTGTCATAATTTTCTATACATTATTGTTTTTTATAGTAACCAAATAGATTACATCTTAAAACAACAGAGGTGGCGATCATGTATCTCATCCATCAAGACACTCCCAGGAGCAGACGGTGACTCCGACCATCAACTTCTTGCCGCAAACTTCAAGATCAAACTGAAAAAAGTCGTTACAAGTGACAAAGTAATATGATATGACACAAGTGCCATACCAGAAGAGTACAGTGTCAATATTCAGAACAAATTTGACGTTCTTATGGCAGTACAGGAGGACATGACACCAGACGAACTTGCCAATAAAATCAGAGATGTTTATATTACAAAGGGTAATTCCTAAAAGAAGTATAAAGAAACGAGAATACATCTCAGACAAAATACTGAAGTTGGTGGTAGAAAGAAGAAAAATGAAGTCCAAAAAAGACACTGAAAATCAGGAATTATACAAGTAATACACAAAGCAAATTAAAAAACGAGTCAGACAAGACAAACAACAATATATAAACGACACCTGCAGGAAAATAGAGGAAATGCGCGAACAGGATTGAGTAAGAATATGTTTTCTGATTTAAGGACATTGAAGAACAGCAACTTTAAACCATCAATTCAAGCAATAAACAACACAAAGGGTGACACTCTAACAGAACGTAGATATCCTGAACAGATGGAAGGAGTACTGTCAAGAAATGTACAAGGAAATAAACAAAGCGGCAAATAGCATCAACATGAATGTAGCGGAATGTGAACCAGAACCTACTATAGAGGAAGTCAGGAACACAATCAAACACTTGAAAAGTCGAAAATCTCCAGGGTGTGATGAAATAACAGCTGAAATGATACAGGCAGGAGGAAAAGGCAGCACTCGTATATACCATGCATTATGCTGCAAGATCTGGCAAAGCGGAATTTGGCCCAAGGGCTAGAAAAGATCAATTTATCCTTGCCAAAAAAGGGCAACCTGAAACTGTGCATAAACTACAGAACTATAGCTCTTATAAGCCATGCCAGCAAAATACTTTTACATATAATGAAAAGAATGCAACAAAAGCTAGAAACAGAAATTCACGAAGTACAGGCGGGTTTTCGACCAGGTAGAGGCACTAGAGATCATATGAGGAACATCATAGAAAAATGTAGAGAATTCAACGTTGACCTATATACTTGTTTCATTGATTACACCAAAGCTTTCGACTGTGTACAACATCAGCAGTTATGGACTATTATGAAAAATATGGGATTTCCAAACCACCTTAACAGCTCATCGCACTGCTGTATCAAGAACAACAGGCAGCTGTAAGAATAGACGGAGAAACAGAATGGCTTGAAGTACAGAAAGGAGTAAGACAAGGCTGTATCCTTTCCCCTTACCTGTTTAACATTTATGCCGAGAATATTATGAGAAATGTAAGAGATGACCAAGAGAACACAGAGTTTGACCCATTCAACATCGGCGGGTACCAGATCCCGGAAATCAGATGCTGACGACACAGTCCTCCTATCGACCAACCCAGAAGGACTTAAACAATTAATTCTGTCAACCAAAAATTACAGCGAGGCCCAGAATCTATACCTAAACACCAAAGTATTGACAACAGACAAAGTAAAGATCAAACCAGAAATTGAAATTGATAACAAAGAACTGGAAGGTGTTAATGAATTTTAATACTTAGGATCAATCATCAACGGCTCTGGCGACTGTGCAGTAGAAATTAAAAGAAGACTTGCAGTTGCCTCACACAAACTAATACAGATGAAAAACCTATGGCAAGGCACAAGCAAAGAAACTAAGTTACAACTGATCAGAGCATGTATATTCCCAGTAGCAACATACGGCTGCGAGACATGGACACTCAATAAAACAGTTGCAAAAAAGATTACATCATTCGAAATGAAATACTACAGAAGGATGTTGAGAATACCCTGGACAGAAAAAAAGACCAACAGAGAAGTACTGCACTCACTAAGTGTAGAGGAAAATTGGCTCCTAAATACAATCGCAATAAGGAAGCTGAAATTCTTCTGTCATATAAAAAAAAACATAATAGTCTGGAAAAATTGGTAATGGAAGGCATAGTCCCTGGAAAAAGGGGAAGGGGACGACTTAAACGACGGTGGATCCAGGACATCATAGAGAGTCTGAACATGTCTTTGGAAGATGCAGGTCGACTTGCCCAAAATCGTGATGCGTTCAGAGCAGCCGTAATGGAGACAATGTTCTGGAGAGAATACGTCACATGATGATGATGATCATATCATTAGTTTGTCATAATTTTCTACATATTTGTCTGTTTTTGATCGTATCAGTAGTTTGTCATAATTTTCTATATATCATTCTGCTTTTGATCATTTCAGTAGTTTGTCATAATTTTCTGTATATCATTCTGTTGTTGATCGTATCAGTTGTTTGTCATAATTTTCTATATATCATTCTGTTTTTATCATATTAGTAGTTTGTTCACCCGTGTGTTACCGGGGCCCGAAAGGGGAGCAAAGAATAGTAACACTGCACCCTACCACGCATGTCGTAAAAAGCGACTAAGGAGGGTATGGGCATGGGGCTGTTTACCCCATCCCGTAAAAACTTCGCACAGTGGGCTGATCACCTGCTTGCCAACCAATCTGATTACGGAAACAATGATAGATTGTTTGGTCTGTTTTTGTTCCACAAAGACGCCACTAGGCGTGGTGGAAACAGCGATAGATCGATCAATTTGTTGTTGCCCTAAGACGCCACTAGGCGTACTGGCCACATACTGCTTTGCCGGTTGATGGCTAAGGATGGAAGAAGAAGAAAGTAGTTTGTTATAATTTTCTACAATCATTCTATTTCTTATTATATCAGTAGTTTGTCATAATCTTCTATATATCATTCTGTTTTTTTATCATATCAGTAGTTTATAATTTTCTACAAATCATTCTGTTTTTTATCATATCAGAAGTTTGTCATAATTTCCCATCTTAAGATAAATAACAGACAGGACATTCCTAACTGTTTCAGAAATGCTCCAACTGCCAGCTGCTATTTGATAACACTGAACAGAAACACCACTGCCGTTCATGTGGCAAAGGCTTCTGTGCTGATTGTTCCTCAAAGAAACGGGCGGTACCAGAAAGAGGCTGGGGTTCTGAACCTGTGCGTGTTTGTGATGCATGTTATTCTAAACCCGATACAGGTACAACAGCACAGTCAGTTTCAGAGACAGGTGACCTTTACATTGTGGCAGTTGGACGTTGTATGTGATGTAGTTGTTTACACATGAAGTAGATCTTCTGTTGCTCCTAGATTTGTATGTAGGTAGTCTTAATTATTTAACTGTTTTGTTGAGTCTACTGAATTCAGCTTCTGATGGTTATATTATCCAATCAGTAGCCAGTAGATCACCAACATGGAACTGATGATAGGAACCAGACAAATGTTAGTGGAAATAGAGCTGATACAAAGAATACACATTGAGGAAAGCTGTTAATATTTTAGGGCAGTCCTTGTTCTGCAATCGCCAGGGTAAAAGAACCAGAGAGAGGCTGAGAAACACATGAAGAACTGGAGACACAACTGAAAATGATGAGGAAGACATGGAATGACCTTGGGCTGATGATACACAATAGGTGGACTGGACACAATAGGAGGACTGGACACAATAGGACTGGACACAATAGGAGGACTGGGCATATATTTGTTGAAGGCCATGCTTCTTCAGGAACTGAACGGTAAACAAGAACAAGCCAGTAGAAGAGGAATGAAGTGTTCCTGACATACTCGAGTTCTTATCTCTCAAGATTCTATCATTGTGCACAGAAATTTGTCTTCTAATAAGATGTAACATTCCACGTAACTTGTGCCTTTCCTTCTAGGATATGATGTTCACTGTGATATGTAACTACCCGTCTTGAAATATGACACTAACTCCAAAGATTTAATATTCACTGTGATGTGTGGCTTTGTATAGATGCTATTTTCACTGTGATGTGTGGCTTTGTATTCACTGTGATGTGTGGCTTTGTATTCACTGTGATGTGTAACTGTTCCTCACTGAAACCCCTTCTATGATGTTAACACTGAGATGTGTGACACCCCTTCACTACTCCTGCGGTTTACTGCCATGTTATGGACTCCAGAAGGAAAGCGATAGCAAGGGTGGTCAAAAGCCACCAGATAAAGAACTGTGGAGGCAGAGATGCTAAGCATGAACCAGAGCTGGGGCACCACACGAAAGATGGCTGTTGACTGAGCAAAATGTTGCTGCCCTACAAGACACCACCAGGCGTGTTGGCCACTGATTGCTGTGTCAGTCAGCAATCAAAGACGAAGACTCCTGCAGATCGATTGTTCCTAGATTTAACCAGGACTTCATTAATCTGTTTTGTTATTTCATTTTCTCCTTTTTATTTTCATGTTTGTTGAATTTCTAGCATTGATGTTTCCTTTCTTTTTTACTTACTAATTTGTTGTACTTTTCCCTCACATCACCCGTGTTGTTTACTTTGTCATCAAGTGTGTATCACTCATCTCTGTTTCTCATCCTTTTACATGTTTGCAGTGACTATAGTCTTTTTCTTTTGACATTAATATTTATTGTCTTTGTCGACTGCTTGTAACTGTGGCTGACAGGTTGAACCCCCAAAACGTCCTGTGTTTCCTGTGTGCCATTAATCTGTAAAACTTCTTCTTCTTCTCTTCTGCGTTCAGTTTGTAGTCATGCTAAATCTGCAGGCCTGTCGCCAGGACGAAGTCCACAGTCTTTTCCAGGTCGGCGCGGCAGCCCCATAGCTTCTGCTGGAGCTCACCACCTTTTGGCCAGGTCTCATGTCGCAATTCATCATGGGTTGTTCAGTTCTGGAGAATGTGTTCTGGAGTCTGGATATCAGTTCCACATGGGCATTCATTCGTGTGGGATATCTTGAGGCGATAGAGATGTCCAAGTAATCTGCAGTGACCAGTTCTCAGGCGGAAAATTGTCGTCTGTTGGTGTCTGTTTAGGTGGTGGATTGGGTCATCTCTGCTGTATGTATCTCCTTCCACTGATTTTTGTACTTGTTGTGGATGATGGTTTTTGCTTCCCGATAGGGCAATGGGTGGCTGTATTGTTCCATTTTACTGCCACTTCTTGATAGAGCATCTGCTTTCTCATTACCAGTGATTCCACAATGGGCAGGTAACCACTGAAGGGCAATGGTTGATGACCTTTGGATGATGTTAAGCTCAGATCTGATCTCATTCATCATGTTATCATTTCTGGGGTATCTGTAAAACTGATTCCATACCATTTTTTTTTAATTGATACATTACTTCCCTTATCAGTTTTACAGCAGTCCCCTTATTTATTTACTTACATTAGATGTTTGCCATTGGTTAGATGTAACATTCACTTTGATGTATACTTTTCCCTCCTGGGATGTGATACATTCTTACTTACTTAGTCATCCCTCTTCTACTGTGAGGTGTAGAGGTTTGGAGAAGGGAGCACCATAGTAATAGTAATAGTAATAGCCCCTTCAGTCATAACTGACTATGGGAATGCACCCCTGAGGTGACAGCCCTCAGCTGCTTATTTTCCTGGTGCTCTTTTCGACGTTTTCTCCTCACCTCTGCTTCTTGTGTGAGCCTCTCTTCGCCCAATCTGAGGTGGCGCCGTAAATAGCATCGCCACTTAGTGCGATCGGCAGCTTTATCCTCCCATGTTGCTGGATCCATGTCCAGTGCCCTCATATCTCTCTTGCACACATCTTTGAACCTCAGCTGTGGTCGCCCAACTGTTCTCTTGCCATCTGCTAATTGTCCGTAGAAGATATCTATATCTTTTGGGATGCGACCATCATCCATGCGGCGAACATGGCCAAGCCAGCGAAGTCTGCGCTGTCTAAGAAGCGTATACATACTTTGAAGGCCAGCACGTGACAACACCTCGACATTTGTCACTTTGTCTTTCCACGAGATGCCGAGGATGCGGCGTAGACACCGCAAATGGAAGGTATTGAGCCTTCTTTCTTGCTTAGCATAGGTCGTCCAGGTCTCGCTGCCATATAGGAGTGTGCTGGTGACGCAGGCATTATATACCGCAGCTTTGGTCTTCATTGTGAGTTTAGAGTTTCCCCAAACACGCGATGTGAGGCGGGCAAAGGTAGCTACAGCTTTGCCAATGCGGCTGTCGATTTCTGTATCCAGTGAGGGTTTGTCATTGATGGTAGACCCTAGGTATGTGAAGTGGTGCACCACTGCCAATTCATAGTTATCGATAGTGATAACTGGTGCAGCACCCCCATCCTGACTCAGCACATTCGTTTTCTTTAGACTTATTGTGAGGCCAAAGTCCTTGCATGCTTTAGTGAAGCGATTCATCAAGCTCTGAAGCTCCTGTTGGCTTTGAGTGACGACTGCAGCATCATCAGCGAACAACAAGTCTCTTATAGTGACTCTTCTGATTTTTGTTTTTGCCTTCAGCCTTGAAAGATTAAACAGACGGCCATCTGACCTAGTGTGAAGGCATATTCCTTCAGTTGCATCTCTGAATGCATGTTTCAAGAGTAAGGCAAAGAAGATTCCGAAGAGGGTCGGAGCCAGAACACAGCCTTGTTTAACGCCACTTCGTATATCAAAGGGCTGTGACGTGCTTCCAGCATATTGGACTGTTCCCTTCATGCCGTCATGGAATGACTTTATCATTTCCAGCATTTTAGAAGGGCAGCCTATTTTCAGGAGGATTTTAAAGAGTCCATCCCTACTAACCAGGTCGAATGCTTTTGTGAGGTCTATAAAGGCAATATATAATGGTCTTTTCTGCTCTCTTGATTTTTCCTGAAGCTGGCGGAGAGAGAAGATCATGTCTGTTGTTGATCTGCCAGCTCGGAATCCACACTGTGACTCTGGATATATGCGCTCAGCTAACTTGTGTAGTCGCATTAAGATAATAATAATAATAATAAATTCTTTAAGCACCAAACACGGCGCATAAGGCAGAAACCGTGCTCTCCAGGTTGTTCGTTGTGACGCCACTCCTCTTAGCTCTTGCACATTATTTAGGCCCAACGTTCTTCCTTCTCTTATTATTGTTCTTCTGAGTGTTTCTTTTGGTCTTCCTTTTTTCCGCTTACCCTCAGGAACCCAAGTGAGCGCCTGTAGTGGTATTCTGTTGTTTTGCATTCGTAGGACATGACCGATATATGACCATCGTCTTTTCCTTATATAGTCGGAGGCATATTTCTGCCTAGAGTCTTCTCTTATTTGTCGATTAGTCTTGAATTCTTTCCAACTGATGTTCATGAGTTTTCTAAGACATTTGTTCTCGAATGTATTCAGCTTGTTCTCCAATGATTTTGTTATTTTCCAACTCTCACAGCCGTATGTTAACACTGAGATAACATTTGAATTAAACAGACGAAGCTTGGTATGTATATTCAATGATCGTAATTTCCAAATGTTAGATAATCTATTGAAGGCGCTAGCTGCCAAAGCAATTCTAGTATGGATTTCTCTTGTTGTGTCACCATCCTGAGTCATTTTTACTGCCTAAATAATTGAAACTTTCAACTTTCTGTAGTTTTTTTTTCCCCGTTCAAGATGATATCAAAGGTCTCGTTAGAAAAGTTCATAGCTTTAGTTTTAGAGGCATTTATTTGGAGACCAATTTTAACCGAGAGATGACACAAATTATTTATTGCTTCTTGGGATTGTCTTGGTGTTGAACTTAAGAATGCTACATCATCTGCGAAATCCAGGTCCCCCAGGAATTTTCCATTTGTCCATTTTATACCCAATTGTTCATTGTGGGTATAGTTTCTCATAACCCAATCAATAGCTATTCCAAAAAGTAGTGGTGACATAATACAGCCTTGTTTCACCCCTGTTTCTACTGTAAACCATTCTGTATTCCCTTTATTTGTTCTAACACAACATCTTGCATTGTCATATAGCGCTTTGATTATATTCACATATTTTGTTGGAAAACCATAGATTGTAAGTATCTTCCACAATGATGGGGCGGTGTAGACTATCAAAGGCTTTTTGAAAATCGACGAAGGTGATAATAAGTGGCGATTGCCTTTCCACTGATTCTTCTATAATTGTTCTTAGTGTGAATATTTGATCAATACATGATCGTTTCGGCCTGAAAGATGACTTTGGCAAAAACCTTACCAACAATACTAAGAAGAGAGATGCCTCTGTAGTTATTGCAATCACTTCTGTCTCCTTTATTTTTATACAGTGTTACAATCTTGGCATCTCGCATGTCTTGAGGAATAGTTGTCTCTTCCCAGCACTGGCACAGCATCCTATGCAGGGGATGTAATAGCGTGCTCTTACAGCATTTGATTAAATCAGGAGGAATCCCATCACTGCCTGGTGCTTTGCCAGAGGCCAAGCTATCAATGGCCTTGCTGAGTTCCTCTAATGTTGGTTCGGCATCCAGCTCCTCCATAGTTGGCAGACTGTTGACACCATCAAGGGCTGCAGGCGTAACGGTATTGTCTCTAGCGTAAAGCTCAGAGTAGTGCTCGACCCACCTCTCCATCTGCTTACCCTTATCGGTTAGCTTCTCTCCGCTGATGGTTTTTAGCGGTGCCGTCTTACTTTTATGGGGGCCAAGTGCTTTCTTTATACCGTCATACATTTGTCTAATGTTGCCTGTTTGCGCTGCGATCTGGATGCTCTCACTGAGCTGGAGCCAGTAGTCATTTGCACAGCGTCGAGCAGTTTGTTGAACTTTGCTTCTCGTAGCCCTCAGGATCTGTAGGGTTCTGGCACTCGGTGAACGTTTGTATTCATTCATAGCACTGCGCTTAGCTTCAATGACAGGTGCCATCACATCTGATGAAGCATCAAACCAGTCATTTGACTTTGCTGTTTTCTTACGAAAGGTGGCAAGTGCAGTACTTTGAATGGTTTTCCGTAGATGCTCCCAGTTCGCTGTAATAGTATCACCATGCTGAGGGCTACTGAGCACTTTCTCGAAGGTCGCAGTGAATTGAGCGATCATGAAGGGGTCTGACATCTTGCTGGTATCAATGCGTGGTTTCCCTTCATGTCTGACACGATAGAGTTTTCTTGGTTGTGCTCTGATTTTGCAGCAAACCAAGGAGTGATCTGTATCACAGTCTGCACTATGGTACGAGCGCGTGGAGAGCACAGACCTGAGGAGTGGCCTTCTGACGAGAATCAGGTCAAGTTGGTGCCAGTGCTTGGATCGTGGGTGTCTCCATGACACCTTATGCTGGGGTTTTGTCTGAAAGTAGGTGTTGGTCACGCAGAGGTCATGGTGGACGCACAACTCTAAGAGCCGTTGTCCATTTTCATTCATCTTGCCAATACCAAACCTGCCCAGACATGAAGGCCATGAAACATTATCGGCACCCACTCTAGCGTTAAAGTCACCAAGGAGAACAAGCTGTTCTTGCCTAGGTATGCTTTTGATAATTGCTGTTAGATTCTCGTAGAACTCATCTTTAGCTTCTGAGGCAGAGTACAGAGTAGGAGCATACACACTGACAAGGGTGATGGGACCTGTGCTAGTTTGCAGGCGGAGCGTTAACAGGCGTTCTGATCCATTCTCGCCTGGTTCAACCATTTTAGTTAGCGATTTTTTGACCGCAAAACCTACTCCGTGTTCTCTAGCTTTATTAAGATCTTTCCCTTGCCAATAAAATGTGTAGTCCTTCTCGCTCACCATTCCAGAGCCCGCCAGGCGCATTTCCTGAAGTGCAGCTATATCCACCTGAAGTCGTTTAAGCTCATCATTAATTATGGCTGTCTTCCTTACATCGTTTACATCCTGTAGGTTTTCGGATAGTCCAGTCAACATAGTCCGGACGTTCCAGCATCCCAATCTGAGAGTTTGCTTATTTCTATTTTTTCGATAATTGCTTGGTGCAAAATTTTCGGCCCACAGTTCGGGTTTGACCCTAATCCCCATACTTGTAGTGGTAGCTAATCTTCTTCCATTCTGCAGGCACAGCCAAACCATCGTTGTTGGAACTGTTCTACTTGAGTCTGCAGGGGCTGGGTTTTGAGGCCTTGCTGTATCATCTGGTTGCAGACCATATCTCTTCTTGTTACTTCAACCACCATCCTCAGATACCTGATTTCTGAGGTTTGTAGCTGGCTTTCTCGGGTGTGATATTTACTGTAATTCATGATTTTACTTGGATGCAATATTTGCTGTAATGTGTATCTTACTCTAATATTTCACATTCATTGTGACTTACACTTTCAGTGACATTCACTGTGAAATGTGGCATTGCTTAGATATGACATTCGCTGTGATGTACACTTTCCCATCCTAATATGTAACAGTCACAGTGATATGTGCCATTTCATATGATGTCAGTACTGTATGTTTTTTTTTTTTTTTTTTTGTCATTTATTTTTTTTATATTCAGAAGCAAGTTTTGATGTACCAGCTGAGCAAGGAGACTTAACGGCAAGAAAAGTAGGGGAGGCAGTCAGCTCAACATTCAGTGCCATGGTGTCTGCCCTCGACTACCATATAGGTATATCTTTCATATCTAATTAAGGAAAGTTCTACATCTGTAAATGTTGGGCACCTTTTACAGGGTGTCCCCAAAAACATAGCACATTTTGAACATTTATAATTGACATGTATGAGGGTTACTGCAGGGTCAGCTGGGCTTTTTTCTTCTAAAGATATGGCATTCATTCATCGCCCTTTAGGTCCACAAGGAGCATAGGCCTTCAGCAAACTTATGCCAAGTGTTCATGTCCCATGCCATCAGCCCAAGGTCTTTCCATATCTTCTTCGTGTCTGTCCAGTTCTCTTCTCTCCATGTGTTCTTTCGTCTTCCTCTGCCTCTCTTACCCTGGGGATTCCCAAACCAAGGACTGCCTGCTAATTATATGGGTATTGGAAGAGTAGTAACTTTTCTAGGCATACTTGTCAACTTGCTTTAGCTGGATGTGTTAGTCTAACATAAAATTTGATCACAGATGCAATTAATGTTGCTTTTTTTCTCTCTGGCCTTGGGGGGGGGGGGGGGGCTATTTCTTTCCTGATGGCATCAAAGTCCTCACAGTTACGAAAAATTAAAAAGCAGTGCATAACACAGTGGTTCTTGTCTGGACTCTCAATCCAGCAGAATTACAAACAATGCATCTTGGTCGATGTGATTTGTCTTCATGCTGCTGTGGGAAGTGGTTACGTTCTGCGATGACAAGTCTGTCAATTTTCACTAAACACCCATGGCCTGCATTTTCTTGTGGTGTCGACTTCTAGCATAATCTGATACCAGAGCTTCAGCAATCTTCAGTCTAAATTGTTTTGTTGTAATTGGAGGTTTAGCAGCTTCACAGTACAGAATATATCCATTTACAAGGGTAACTTCTATGACATAATGAAGAATTGAATGATACCATTTGAAGCAGCTATAAGGGTAAAAGTAATTCACCAGTCTTTGATTGAAGTGATCAACACCACCCATATTGTGATTATAAACATCTGCCATGACAGGTTTTTCCACTGTCCTAAATTCCTCTCCCCCCTCATGGTGTCTGGATCTGATAAGTTGTCAACAACATTGTTTGTGTGTTATGTAGACTGTGCTGAGCACATTCACACGCTTTGTATCATGCCATGTACAGGCAACCATGTTTCCCAACCTAGCAAAAACAGGTGAACTGCCACGCTTCATCTTCATGTTTTTTTTCCTAAAAATTACAGGAAACCCTCTTCTGCTTTCTGGGTTAAAATTCAGGCTGCCAGTTGCCCACATAGGGGTCATCAGAGCCATACAAGTCCTGCCAAAACTCCTCCTAGTAGCAGGTTTTTTTTCTACACCCTTGATTGAAAATCGCCATCACCACCTCTTGCACCTACACGAATGCTAGATCTAGGGCTGTCTTTGTTTCACTTATTTCAGGCTGCCCTGCATTAAAACTAGACCAACCATTGTCACTTTCAAAGGTCAGTTGTGAGCCAGAATCCGAATCATTGCAACATTCAACAGTTTTACTCATTTTTCTTTTAAAATTCCACTCAGACATGAATCAAAACATGTTGGAAACATTTGAATCCGCCATCGACTATTGCTCAATAAAGTAGAGCTACTTCCCTTGGCTTGCATATTTTTGGACGGCTGCCGTGATCACTTTTTATGCTAATGCTATACAGACTCCAAAAGGCGACAGTGGTACTCTGTGAAAAATAGGGCATGTCGCCAAAAGGCGACCACAGTACTCAAGGTGTTAAGGAGCAAAAAAAAAAAGAAATGAATGAGTTAAAATTTAACACAATAAAGTTTACTCCTTATTATTATATTTAACTTTGTGAATACTGTTTTCTCATTCATACAGGTGTGATAAAAAATTCAGCAAAACCTGCATATTGGGTTCCAGATGAAGAGATTAAAGATTGCTGTGTGTGTCGGAAACAGTTTGGTCCCCGTTTGTATATTCATCACTGCCGGGCTTGTGGTCAGGGTGTGTGCGAGGAATGTTCACCCAATAAATGCACTGTCCCACTTAGAGGCTGGGACTATCCTGTCAGAGTGTGCAAAAAATGTGAAAAGAAAACGGACAAAATCTGAATCTGGGGGATTTTGCGTTATTGCTGTCATGTGACCTTGTGAAGCACAAATAGAACTAGTTGGTTTCTGTGTGAGGCAGATAATGATATGAAAGCAGGCTCTCAGAGAGCTCAGATGAGGAATGGGCCATTTTCACATTGAGGCCCTTCTCATTGGATAGAGGGGTTAAAAATATTTAATGTAAAGAAAAACGTTTAAAAAAAAAGCCTTGCAGGTCACCCCTAACCTACAGCCAGTATGGAAGCTTATTAAACGGTAATAACTTTTAAAAAGATATTTGTTCTGCTTGATCTTCTTACTCGTGTTTTCCTATCCCTTGAGGCAGTTTCCCCACTAACACTTGATCATAACTCTCCAGTTCATGGTGCCATGCTCTTTCAGAACCATTTCTCAGCTGTCTATCCACCTTTTCCTCAGACACCTACTTGGAATTATAGGAAACTCCACATCAAATGTTAAAACAGGAGGAAATGTTATTGTCAGAAGTCCCCTTGTCAGGTGAGTTTGGCTCTTTCATCTCCTTTACACTCTAAGGGGAATAGGTCAGGCTCCCAGATGTAGCCTCCTGTTCATTTTTTTTTTGTTGCCTGCATTTTCTGCAGTTTCACCAAGCCTTTTAAGTGCCCTTGTTCTTGACTGGCCATTCAGGCCAGTTGTTTCAATAGATCATACACTGAGGCAGCCATGCTCTTGACTGGCCATTCAGGCCAGTTGTTTCAACAGATCATACACTGAGGCAGCCATGCTCTTGACTGGCCATTCAGGCCAGTTGTTTCAACAGATCATACACTGAGGCAGCCATGCTCTTGACTGGCCATTCAGGCCAGTTGTTTCAATAGATCATACACTGAGGCAGCCATGCTCTTGACTGGCCATTCAGGCCAGTTGTTTCAACAGATCATACACTGAGGCAGCCACTAGATCTCTTGAACTTACTTTTCCAACTATGGCTTTTGCTCTGAACCCATCAGGTCTCAATTCTAGAGCAACTACAGGGAGTGCAGCACTATGTCTAGTCATCGTCAAGACAACCGCATGACCTTGTGAAAGGTATTATTTGGTGCTGTGTTTTGAATTATTCATTACATGCCTTTCTTGCTTCCCTACGAGCTTCCGTTATCTTGATGTATCCTAGCCACCTCATTCTATTTGATTTCATGATGTTGACTATTAGTGATTTAGTTCCTTATTTGTACTTATTCAGCTTTCATGTGCATTAGATCTTGTTGTCCAGGTATTTATGTATCATAACTATGTAGTGCAGCTAGCTGTAACATACTTTGATGACATGACTTTTATGCATGACCTATGAAGCAGTGTTTATGTAGAACTGCCATGCATATTCCCATATATAAGAATAGTCTTATGCCGCCCTCCCTGAAGTTATAATTTAGACATCTTTTCCCACCAAAATTGCAATCTTTTTCATGGGGTATTTTTCGGGCAGAGAACTGAATTGCACGCCCATTGACTCAATGCACATTTTGTTTCCATTCTTAAAATAATGGCGGATATTTGATTCAGGACACCGTTTCTTGAATTTTCCAGATTCGCATTTCGAGTGAGCATGAATAAGTATCTTTTATTTATACTTAGTGGTAGATAATGAAGGGAGCTTTGTTACATTTGCAGTAACGTGGCCGATTCAGTTGCTCAAGTAGATGCTCCTATAAATAATGATTTAGAGATGAAGTAATAGTAATTCTTATTTTGCATAGTTTTTTTTTTTTTAAATAAGTACCAAGGCAAGAGTTTTAAAAGATATTCGTCAAATTTCAGTTCATTGGCTCTTCCCCCCAACTTCTCTCTATGCCATCTTTACTCATTGCATCCAGATGAATGACCACAGGAGAATTATTGCTGTCATCAGGACATGCAGGAGAAAAAGAAAGCATATTTCCCACCATGTTTTTGTGGGTGACTTACTCACATTTATAGAATCAGTGATGCTGAAATGTTGTTGTATCTAATGAAGCAGTTAAATTATTATTTTATGAAAGTGTGATAATCATTTGTATAAATCCTGTATATTTCTGTTTTTAATATGTGCCATTTTGATAATAGTGGTAGGAAAATCTATACAGAGCATTGCAACAGAAGGCAGTCTGGTCAACAAAAGTTCTTCTCTTTTCTCCCCCCCCCCAATCAGAACTGTTTCAGCCCTTGTACCTAAAATATACTGTTTGGTTACCGCTGATCTATGAGAAGACATGAGCTAATGGCATAGGGCATGACTGTGCTGCTTGGGGTTCTTTAGGGCAATGATTATGATGTGTTTTCCCTATTATTGATGATTGTTAAAATTGTTGTAAATGTTTGATTAATATAATAATAATTGTTAATTTTATGATTATTTAACACAATGTATAAACTATACATATACCTACTTCATAAAATTTGTTGTCGTTATCACAAAGTTTCTTCATTGCCATCTTCTTCTTCAGCTTTACAAGCCTTATACCTGCCTGCCACAAACAAGGTCCATTTCCCTCTATCATAATGGTCTTTCTCCAGTAGCCAGTTCTTTCAGATCCATTTAAATGTTGCCTGTTTTTCTTTGAGACACTTAGATTTTGTGGCTTGAATTTGTTCAGTATATGTCTTTCTTGTCTCTCGGTAGCCTCCATCAGTCAAATTGTCCCAGCCAACTCTGCCTGTTTGATGACTCGTGACAAGAGGACTTGGCATGAGTTTGTTGAAGGCCTTACTCCTTGGAGAGCTGAAGAGGAATAAATGAGAATGCCACCTCCCTATTTTACCTTTACTCCTGTGAGAAAACTAGTCTTGAATTATGCGAGATCTTCAGAAATATCCCCTCATGTAAAATACGCTGTATTCGGTGACAACTAATAACACTGTTTTCACTTTTTCATCCAGTCGCAGTTCCATATAAAAGACAGACAATAAAGTAGAACAAATTATATTTGCTTATTGTAACAGTAGTGTTTTACTGAGTATTTGCACGGCAAAACATTACCAGTGCTTTACTTATTGTAACAGTAGTGTTTTACTGAGTATTTGCACGGCAAAACATTACCACTGCTTTATTTACATAACATCTTTCTCTCTCCTCACGTTACAAAACAAAAAATAGGAACACATTTTTTTAAAACCAAATGGGAAAAGGGTAAGAAAGAAAACAAGATATTGAAAATAAAAGAAATATTCATGCACATGTACAATCAATTTCAAATCTCTGAAAATGTACACAAGTTCAGTGGCTGAAAAGTACAAAAATCTTGATTTCTGTACATATGAATACCAAACGTAATGTATAAACATCGTACAGTAACTTTTAAAATTTGCTATCAACATATGGAGTTATATGTGATGTATGGATGTATTTTTGTAAAAACAGCTTAGAGAGTAAGGAGCCAACACTGCAGTCGACCACCCAATCAGGAATCTTATGCTGGAGCACTTCATGTGCTCTTGTGTTACATGGTGAAGCTGCCTGTCTTAGCCCCACCATCTCTTACATCATTGCCTGGTGGGAGCGATGGTTCTTTTCATTCTCAGTCTGCTCAGAGGCAAAAGAATGTACATCAAAACTATAAAGATTTTTCAACTAATATTCTGTATAATGAATGCCAAAACCATAAATATTTTTTAGCTGATATTCTATATAATTACAGTGTAGACCTGGTATAACGTGGATGGCGAAGTCCAGACTGTGCTACTACATTATAAGTGAGTCACAATTGTATTGAATTTCCTATTTTGACATAAATTTATCCACACTAGACAGAAATCAGCTATCTGAAGGTTGTCCATTGTAAGTACAAACAACTATCATTACATGTGAATGAGTGAAAATACGAAGATACACTAATCATGAACATTTTTGTTTTGTATGCTGAAAATAAAGATTTCACTCAAATGTTTTGTGTTTTTGTTGCTAATAACATAAATTTATACACCACCATACTCGCACATGGAAAGTGTAAATATGTGTGCCCTCAGTCATTATCAGCGTATTAAAAAACATTGAGTAAATAAGAAAAAAAAACATCTTACAGTGAAATAGCTGTCTGATATGAGTATGTGATAAAGTCAATATACCTGACTACATTTTAGTTTTCCTAATAAATGAGTCTAGAGCTAACTGCTTTGCTGTCTCTCATTTCTTCTTTTTCACAATTTCAATAATCAATTTCAAATGAAAAATGTGAATCATATCCACATTCTCAAAAAAATCATCAACTGTAACGGTGTAATATGTTCACCAAACTGGGAAATGTACTTGATCAAGTCCTGAATCGTTTAAATTTGAAGCGAGTGAAAAGGGATAAATCAGTAAAACTGGGATCTGGCTGCGGTATTAGCGATCCCACATTATATCGTGTCTACAGTGCAATGCCCAAATCATTAAGATTTCCCAGCTGATATTTATATTGCAAGTAAATGAGTGTGTTTAACAACTGCTTCACCAGCACATTTAACAAAAATAATGTTATGCCCAAATCTTAAAGATTTCTTAGCTGATATTCTATATAATGAATGCCCAAATCAAAGATTTTCCAGCTAATATTCTATACAAAACGCCTTAGCGTTGTGGTTTCCAAAGCCTAAACTTAGTCCTTAAAAGAAAGACTAAGGGACTTTCTGCCCACTTTCCAAGCATGTCTGCAAGAGGTGACTATGTAAGGCTAAAGAAAGCCCAAAGCACTACATCATTCAAAGAAGGATACTAGTTACAGAAACTGAATACTCATGCTACAAGCATTGGATCATTGTTAGTCTCCATCATGACCAGTCAAATGTCAATTTGAGCAGTGAAATTTCAATTTGACCAGTGAAATGTCAATTTGAGCAGCAAATATTCCAGCCTTTGCCTTATTCTGTTGCTGATTCTTGTCTTACTTCTTTTTGTTTTAGATGAGCTAAACCTTACTTTTTATGTACTCTTTTTGAACATCCCATTCTCATACTGCTTATTTTGTGCACAACCCCATGTGGCCATTGATCTATAAACAAAGTATGTCAAGGCATGTACTGCTTGACTGACTGAGCAAAATCTTTCAAAGTCATATGACATGAGATGATCTATGGCGGTAACAGACATCAAACCTTAATACATACAGCAGAGAATTAGATGTGCATTGTGATGAAAATTGTACAACATATCATTGTATAGCCTTTCTTCCAGGACACACAACAAATTACAAACCAAAATTTCCTGAATTGGTCTTTATATAATAGTTAACGCTTGTCCTTATCCTGTTTGTGGAATACAAACTGGCACATCAACTTGCAAACTTCCAGTATATGACTCCACCTAGAATTGCGAGCTCTATTAATATAATCACAGCCAAAATGAGCTTATTTGTCATCATTCTGAGGATGTAAAAGAACATGTAGTTTTTAGATAAAATTTACATCCAAAGAAATAATAAGAATCAATACATTTCAGCACAGATCATCAACTAAAACAGATCATCAACTAAAACAGATCATCAACTAAAACATGCCAAGTCCCCACCCCCTGTCCTGGTCTTTCCATGCCTTCATTATCCCTTTCATGTATTTCTCCAGCTCTCTTCTTCATGTGTTTTTTGGACTTCCTCAATTTCTTTTACTCTGGGGATTGCAGAACAGGGTCTGCTCTGTAATGCTATCAGCTGGTTTCTTTCATGTGTTCCTCTCCAGCACTAGCATCTTTTCACATCTTGTTCCCCTGGTGTTTGTCTGGAAATTTCCATCAGTTCCACATTAGTGATCTTGTCATACCATTTCAATCCTATTCTGAGCAAGCATCCATTTATGAAAGTCTATTTTTCTGCTTGTCATTTACATTGGTTTCCATGTTTCACTACCATACAATAGGACTGACATGTTATTTGAGCAGACATAATACACTAGGGCTAACTAGTTAACTAGGGCTGCTCAGCTTCTCGTTCTTTTGCAGCCAATACAAAGTTGATGACTCCTTGGTATTATCTACACAGTAGATCTATGCTCTTCCTTTGGCTTTTCTGCCATTCTGAAACATGCTGAGTTGAACTCATGAGCCCCAGTTTCTCCAGCTTGGCTTGCTTTTAAAAGATCATCACATCTGGTTCCAAGCTGGAAGGAAGAAGTGTGTGGCATAATGTGCATTCCCGACCATTTAAGGGGGCTCTCCAAATATGCAGAGTTAAAATACTGTGCTCTGGTTCTGGGCTCTCCCAAGAAATTGTCATGTCCTGCACAGAGCCACTTCTCATTTCCCTCGTGCCTATTATGGGCCCTCAGTGAGATCCTCCTGCATGCAGCAAACTAGGTAAAAGCTAGAGTTACTTCTGGGGCTCATATGATTCCTCCAAGCTTAGTGTGCAATGCTGGGTTCTCAAAATATTTCACCACAGGGAAAATTCCTGAACTTGTATGGATGATTTCAAGAGTCAATGAGGGTGTAATTAACCTCACAGAGGTTCACTTCTACATCTATATATTATAGCATTGTGCTTAGCTGATGGTCACACAAGGATGACTCCAGATATGCCTCCATGCATGTTATAGGCAGCAACCTCTCTTAAGGTCTGATATTCATATTTTTGTGATAGTATTGCACAGTTTTGTTAGTCTTAGTGATGAGTTTGGTCCATGTTCGATTTTTACGAGCTGTGGCGTATGTGCCATGGGCACAACTAGTACATCGCCTATTGTAAGACGCATAGTTATTTTCATAAGCAGTTGTATAATGTCTACTCATACCGTATTTTGGCCATGTGTCATTAATAAAGGTATATTAACTGAACATGTCTCCCTACATTTAAATTCACCTGTTATTCTTGTCTCTAGTTACAGTTATGGGACAGTAGGGAAGAGTCAGATCATTAGCAGACTGGATGTCAAACTGTTATGCCAGAGTTCACTGAAGTCTATCTCTATTGGTTGATGTTGTCATCATAATAGTCAAAAGCCAGTAAGAATAGAAATGGTGACAAGGGGCATTCCAGTTCTTATCTCAAACAGCTCTGTAAGATGTCCTCCAGGGAGAATTCTACATGTTGTGTCTTCATGTTTTCTTTGGTTGAAATGAAGATCAGTGGGCTGTGTGTTCAATACAGTCTCAAAAAAAGAATTCAGAGTCACAGAATTGAGAGTTAGGGGTTAGAGTTAGGAAAGGGAACCCCCAAACCATGACCATAATGGTGTGAGTGAGTTATTTAGACGGCAAGGAAGAATACAACCCACTGTTCTTCATTTCAACCATTTTTTTCAATTAGGTTAATAAGCTTTAGGGGGACTCCATAATACATTTTCTGAGTCTGTCTGAAATGTCAATGCCTTTTCATGGTCCATAAATCCTACACAAAGTGATGAGTTCAATTCCAAGCTGTGTTCAATTGTTACATGCTGTGTGGCTATCTGGTCTAAATAATAAATGCTTCCAATAATCTAAGAAGCTCAGAAAAGTTGTGGTTCAGTAAAATCTTATTAGCTCAGCTAAGTTTATTATAATCTCTTTGAGAGGTAAGCAATGTTTATTATAATCTTAAAAGAGGAAAGTAAAGTTTATTCTAATCTTCAAAGAGTTAAGTAAAGTTGAGTCTAATCTTCAAAGACATTTGATGCCTTCTTTAGCCCTTTCCACATTGGAAGGCTGAGTTGAATATTTAAATGGTCATGACTGACGTGTCCATGTTGTTAAAGTTTCTACATGACCAACCCTCCTTAGTTGCTTCCTACTACATGCATGGTACAGTGCAATATTACTGTTCTGTGCTCCCTTTTTTTAAAAACTATTCTTTTCTCCCCTTTCAGACCCTGGTAATACAGACAAGCACATTTTTATTTAAAAACAAAGTATTATTAACTGTATATAACAGAAGAACGACCTGATGACTTGGAAACCCTCTGGAATAAATTCAAGGATATCATAAAGACAGCTGCTGCAGAAGCATGCGGTGAAGTCCGACTTGGGAACCAGAGAAAGAGGACACCTTGGTGGACAGAGGAAGTCAAAGAGAAAATAAGAGAGAAGAAAATGGCATGAAAACAATACTTAGGAGCTAAAAACACAACAGGACAAATGGAAAAATATAGAGAATATGTGACACTCAGAACAGAAGCAAAGAACAAAGTGCTAGCAGCAAAACAGAAGTCCTGGGAAGAATTTGGAGAAAAGCTAGAAAAAGATGCACAAGAAAACCAGAAATTGTTCTATAAGACCCTAAAGAACATGAGGAAGGAAAAACAATGTCCTCTCAAATTTATAAAGGACAAGCAAGGCAAATTGCTTACTGCCCCAAAGGAAGTAATGGAAAGATGGAAAGAATATTTCTCAGAACTCCTGGATGGTGAGCATGGTGAAGCATCAGAAATGATAACCACTAGCACAGAAGAGAAAACCAATGATGGTGAAGATGACATAAAGATGGGAGAACTGAGGGCAGCACTAGAGAAAATCAAGATGGGCAAAGCAGCAGGGCATGATGGTATAACACCAGAAATGGTTAAGTACATGGGAGCATCAGGCGACCTATTACTCCTAAAGGTCCTACAGGCAGCATGGTGCAACAAGACCATACCAAAGGATTGGGAGATTGCCATCATAACACCAATTTTCAAAAAGGGTGACAATCGACAATGTGGAAACCATAGAGGCATATCCCTTCTCAGTGTCCCTGGTAAAATCTACTCTAGAATCCTAGAGCAGAGACTCCGACGTCTAGCTGAGCCACAATTGGATGAGGTCCAGTGCGGATTCCGAGCAAACCGAAGTACTCAAGACCTAATCTTCACACTCAGACAGCTGAGTGAAAAGGCCCTTGAGTATAAGAGTGAGATCCATCTTTGTTTCATAGATCTGGAAAAGGCATTTGACAGTGTAAAGTTTCTTTTCTTCTTTCCACTCTGTAAAGTGTCAGTCTGTATGCTCTGTAAGGAAGAGTGGTGTGTTGTTGAGATCAGGCATGCTCCAGTCTACCCAGCTGTAAATGGGTAACTCACCCTAGTCCTGAGTTAGGGAAGGCAAAGGCTCCAGGGGAAGCAGGCCCTAAACTTGGTCACTTCAACCGACGCAGGATGGTGTATGTATGAAGTAGAAGTGTAGAGTGTGATTACCGCGAATGGTGTACTGTTCGTGTGCTGACCAATATAACCACTCATACACTTGTGTCTACAAGGCACCAATGCAGACTGCTGGAATCTTTGTTTACTCAATTTATTCAGACGTACACACTGGGACATACGAGTACATCATGGTATGTTGACATATCAATTTGTAGGTATACATAGCAGATCTGAAGTCATGACATATTCAGAAATAATGGGCAGTACATCAAAAGTTCAATGTCATGATATATTAAGGCCGCATCCCCCTATCTGACTAAACGCGTCAGTGAAGGCAGATCGATAAATAACTAAAGTTACTTGACGTCCATAGTTTGTAGTATATATTATGAAACCACGAAAGGGGGGTTTCTAGCAAGATTGAGATCTCCCTGTCACTGTCCGATAATAGGATAAATAATCTGTTCTCTTGGCAGTGATCAAAACATATGATGACCGAAATCTAACATGGCTGCCTCCCTGAGTTGTCGTTCACTCATTCATAGGAAGGAGAATATAAGCCAGAGTTAATTTATAATGGGTATATAAATGATTTCATAAATGTTTCCATACAGCTCTACGGTGATCAGGTTAATTCACGTAGCCATAACCGCTGCAGGAAAGTCTGTCATCTTCGTCGATACAAAACACGACCCTAGCGATACGAAGCACAATGTTCCATCTAGGTCGAATCGACATGAGATCATCAATATAGGGTCTGGCAATACATGGAGTCCGAATTATACATTGTACCGTACCTTAGGAGAGTCTCTAACATAAACTATAGTAGAGATACCATCTCCTTTAGAAGAAAACCACTTCATGAATCATATTTCCTTAAGAATCTACCAGCCCTTTGAAAAGTGCGTACCCGCCATTATCACGGTACATCGGAACTCATCACGACTTGTCAAGACAACTCATACTTCCGCTAGACCGGAATAACAAGAATCTAGTCCCTCCTACCCATCCAAAATATACAATATAGGACTGATTCTACTTGTACTAATAATATGTAATACATATGAATTCAGGCCATAAACACAATAAGCAAATTAATATATTTTCTGGCCCTAAAAAATAAGTACAAACGTAAGCGCAATATCCTTGCGCCGGATCAATATCCAGAACGATTACTCCTATAATCAAAAGTGTGAATCAAACATGGATTATCTCGCTTTCCCCATAGACAGCATTCTCATACACAAATGAATGAATGTCTATATTTTTCCCATATTAAATAGCCATATCGATTTTTGTAATATGTGCGTCAAAATATGCACGCAACAGATTACCACACCCCTCGGGGAAAAAAAAAAATGGTACATTTTTTTTTTTTGAAACACATCTAGGAGCAACATACAATAGGCTCACAACGCACCAATAACAATGCGCAGATGATAAGCATAAGTTTTATGACCTTAGAGAAGGTACTTCTCTAAGTATTAATATTTCCAGAGAGGTGTCACCAACGCATACTACAATATTAGCAATGACACAATTTCCACATTAGTTTATACATCAATTTCATCTAAGATATCTTAACATCATGATCATCAAAGACGAAAAACATTGAAAGATCAGCGGTGAATAAATATCAATGAACCGCTAAGTAGTGTTACAATCAATATATGATATATTACATATGTGTACACATTTCAACATAGAAACAACTGTATCAAAGTTGTATAACAGTTATGAATCATGTGGGCATCTAGACAAAATATCTGCCATCACATTTTCTGACCCACGGATAGCTCGCACCGAAAAATGAAATGGCTATAGAGCAATCGCGTATCGCGTTGATCTCGCGCTCTTCAGATTTTTACTCTGAATAGCCGTAAGAGCTTTCTGGTCAGTTTCCACAATGAAATGCGCGCCCAGAAGAAATCTTTGCAGTTTAAGGATTGACCAAACCATAGCCAATAATTCACGGTCTAGGACCGAGTAATTCTTCTCTGCGGCATTTAATTTCCGAGAAATATACATCACAGGATGCAGAGTTCCAGAGTACTCTTGCATTAGTGCAGCTCCAATCCCGGTGGATGAAGCGTCACTACGAAGAATAAATGTCTTATCCTTAGAAGGCAATACTAGGATAGGTGAAGTAGAAAACATAGTTTTAACCTTATCCAAAGAGGATTGACATTCTTGAGTCCAATGGACTACATTAGGAGACCCTTTCTTTAGCAAGGAAGAAAGAGGTGACATAATGGAGGACAGATTCGGATGAATCGTCCATAAAATTGTATTAGACCTAAGAGACTTCGTACTTGCTTTTTAGTCTTAGGAATAGAAATGTTAAGTATCTTACTTGTATTATGGTCTTCTGTTTTTAGGAACCCATGACCAACACGGTGTCCTAAGAAAGATATTTCGCTAAAACCAATACATGCTTTCGATGGTTTCGCTGTCAGGTTATGCTCGCGTAAGATAGACAATAGTTCATTTATACCATTATAGTGATCGTTCCAAGTATCACTGAAAAGACAGATGTCATCAAGATACGCAATGACATCTGAGCGATGAGATAGGATTCGACGCATCATGCGTACAAATGTTGCAGGGGCGTTCATAAGACCGAAAGGCATGAAATTCCATTGGAATAGACCCCTAGGCGTCGAAAAAGCAGTAAACGGTTTGGCGTGTTCGGATAGTGGAACTTGCCAATATCCCTTAGACAAATCGAGTTTAGTAAAGAAGTGAGAATTCGATAGTCTCGTAAGTAGCTCTTCTAGTAAAGGCATAGGTTCAGCATCGAATTTAGTCACTTGATTCAATTTGCGATAATCCACGCAAAGACGTATGTTATTGTCTTTTTTCCGTACTATAACCATCGGCGAAGAATATGCTGATGTGGATGGTTCAATAATTTTTAACTCTATCATCTCATCTAACTCTTTCTCTACCTGTGCTTGAAAATGTATCGGGATAGGATACGGTCTGACTCTTATAGGACTATGGTCAGTAAGAATAATGTCATGTTGAATGACATCCGTTTGACCAGGAATGTCAGTAAGGACATCCTGAAATTGTTCTAACAAAGTAGAAACTTGTTTCTGCTCTCCTGGAGATAATTCTGGAGAAATTGCAACATCTTTCCATGATTCATTAGAGTGAAGAGGAATCATTGGAAAAGGTAAATTTACATCCGAGAAACTCGTTTCCTCATCCTGTATTACTGACAGAGATGAGTACTGTCCATGTTGGACTGGAAAATCGTCCGTTGCCTGGAAAACAGGTTGTAAATAATCAGGACGTTCATGGAATTCCGTGAGCATGTTGATGTGGAAGGTTTTACGCTTCCCGTCAATATCGACGATATAGTCAACATCGGAAACTTTTGATATTATATCGTACGGACCTTTCCAAGAAATGAGAAGTCTATTTTCCCTACAAGGTAGCAAGACAAATGCTTTGTCACCTGGACAAAGTTGACGCAAACATCTCTTTTTATTGGCAAATTCCCTTGCCTTCTGTTTCGCAAATTCAGAAGAAGCAGTTGCCAATTTGCATGCTTCAATAATCTTGTGTCTAAGTGCGATGACATATTCATAAGAGGATTTTGTGTCATCGACAATATTATCAGCAGTTATAAGATCATGAAGTAAGGACATAGGACCTCGCGGTTTCGCGCCAAAGACAAGTTCAAAGGGAGAAAATCCTGTATGTTCGTTGGCGACCTCTCTATATGCAAAGAGAGCCGCGGGTAAAACCCTATCCCAATCCTGAGGATGATCTTCTGTTATCTTACCTAGTAGGTTTTTCAGAGTTCTATTCAAACGTTCCACCATCCCATTGGACATAGGATGATAAATACTACTCAGCGATCTCTCTATCTTCAGAGTCGACATTACTTGAGACATGGTATCCGATATGAGTTGGGTACCATGGTCGGATAATATTTCTGCTGGAAACCCCAGACGAGAAAATATTAACCAAAGAGCATCTGCGACATCAGCAGTAGTTATGCTCTTTAGAGGAACAGCCTCCGGCCAACGTGTGCACATATCAACACACGTCAAAATAAATTGGTGTCCTCTAGCAGACTTTATCTTAAATGGACCAATGATGTCTATCGCCATTTTTTGAAATGGCCGAATGGGAATGTCTGCAGCCTGAATAGGTGCATCATGGCGTGGACCTCTGGATTTAATCTCTTGACATACTTTACAAGATCGACAATAGATTCGTATGTCCTTATTCACAGCAGGCCAAAAGAAAGATTGAAGAACTCTAGCTTTAGTACGGGAAAAACCCATATGTCCAGCACACTGCGAATCATGAGCGTGCTGTAAGATTTTAACTCTCATATTTTTAGGCACAAGGATTTGAGAATGAATGGACTTAGCGGAGTCTTGTACCATACGTACAAGTACGCCATTCTTCATCGTAATCCAAGATTTACGATTTGTATCCTTATTCGGATCACCTTTTGTTGCCAGAGTAAAGAATTTCTTTAGAGTAGGATCATCTTCCTGCTGTTTGATAAAGGAATCGTGGGAAATCTCCAAGGGATCATCTCGGATCTGCGCATCATTATCTTCAGAATGTGAAGATTGTGGCATATTAAGAGCTTGAGCCCTAGTGATTACTGCATTAGCCGATTGCATATTAACATTTTCCCAATTAGAAATTTGCTGTGGAGTGCATTCTTTCACCCCGTGAATGCGACCGATGATAAGATCAGCGATCGGATTCGGCAAGAGACATGCTTGCACCTCTCCTGTAAAGAAAGGCGTAGCAATATTGATAATGGCAGTGGAGTACTTCTCCAATGTGCCACCAAATGTTACACATTTGACTATATTGCCTGTAGCTCGAGAAGGATTTACGAGTGATTGCCTCACTCCAATGGTAGTGCACCCCGAATCGAAAAGAATTGATACCGGAGTACCATCTATTAGGCCCCTATTAAAGACAAGAGCACCCCTTCCATTATGCGCAATTGACGCATGGAGAGCGGGAAGCGGGTGACCGCAGCTTAAAGTAGACACTGTGGTTGGATCGAATAATGTTTTGCATTGCGAACACTCAGATGCTCTAGCAAAATCGAAAGCGGAATTTGCTACACTGTTGGAGTCTTTTTTATCATTATTCTGATTATCGGTGTCGTGGAACTCCTGTTGTGCAGAGTTAGCCTGGTAATACGATTTACCATGTCTTTTGTGTTGTGATCTACCTCGGTTATAATTGTCTCTATAATTATCATTTCCCTTGTTATAGCCCCTATTTGGGTTTGAATCATAACATTCATGATCATAATCATCATGCTCATTATATTGAGTATCCCTGTAATATTGTTTCTTTTGTCTCCATGAAGCACTTGGGTAGTTCCTATAGCTACTCCCTTTCCGAGAATTTCTAACATTATGGGTACCCCTCGCGTGTCGAGGACTATCAGCCCGATTCCAGTTCTTCAAAGAAGAACTCTGATTTGAGCGGTTATCTTGGTTTTGATACTTATTCCAATTAACCTTTTTATCAAATTTTTTTTTAGCTCCTTGGAATTTGTGTGAGTAATTCTGATTATATTCTGTTGCCGAAGCAACTGGCATACTCTCTTTAATGTTAGAGTTACTAAGAATCATGTCAGGGTGTGCCGTGGCATACTGGTCACAATATTCTTCCATTTGCTTTATTGTACCAGGTTTACGCTCATGTAAGAACTCTAGGAATGATTTATTTACAGAAGACATGACCTTGTCTCTTAGCAATAAATCCGTAAGACCATCAAATGTTTTCTCTGTTTTGGATAATTCAATCCATCGTGAAAGTGTAATTCGTGCTTTTGAGATGAAATCTGAGAATTCTACACCTACCTCAGGTCTCATTGTTTTAAACAAAAGACGATAACCTTCTTCAGACAGCTGATATCTCTTTATCAAAGCTGCCCTAACAGCATCATAATTATCTTTGTCGGCCTCTTCAACAAAATATAACTTACTCAGAGACTCCCCTTTTAGATTTTCAGACAACTGATTCACATACTGTGATTTGTCAACATTATGAGATCGACAAGCCCGTTCAAATCTAGAAAGCCAAAATGTTATGTCATCACTGGTAGGGTTAAACGCTGGTACCTTGACCTTGTACACAAAGGGTTTACCATTACCACCAGATGCCTGATTAACATTACTCATACATGTCAATTTTAATTTCTCTAATTCAAACTCATGTTCTCTTATTGCTTTTCTCTCTTCAGCTTCTCTATCTAATCTTCTCTGTTCTGCAGCAGCTTCTAATTTCTTCTGTTCTGCAGCAGCTTCTAATTTCTTCTGTTCTGCAGCAACTTCTAATTTTTTCTGTTCTGCAGCAACTTCTAATTTTTTTCTGTTCTGCAGCAACTTCTAATTTTTTCTGTTCTGCAGCAACTTCTAATTTTTTCTGCTCTGCATCAGCTTCTAATTTCTTCTGTTCTGCCTCAAATCTCCTTTCCTCCACTTGCATCTGCAATTTCTTAAGTTCAGCAGCAGTATCAGCTTCTTTTTCTAATCTTTTTTCTTCAGCTAGAGCTTTCCTTTCTTCTGCAGCAGCTTTTTTTTTCTTCTATTTGAAGTTTTCTCTCCTCAGCCGCAGCTTTTTTTTCCTCAGCAGCAGCTTTTCTTTCTTCAACAGCAGCAGCAGTTTTTTTTCTCTTCTGCAGCTAATGCTTTGTCATATTGAGCAACAGCCCATTGTTCTAAGTCTTTTCCAGTCTTATCAAGAGATTTTCCTTGTGCAATGAAATAATCTAATGTAGACATATTGTCTTCTTAAATCAGAAACCTGAAAAAGTAAATAAATTACCCTATTTCACTTTAATGGGAGACAAGTCTATACCATAGACTTAGTCTTAGTCCAAACTTGTATGGTTTATAATAACCAATGATAACTTGAGTACCTGTGGACAACAATAACTGTATCTCAAATACTGTGGGGACAAGCCTTACAAAGGTCTTGTATACCTCAATGTAATCAAAGATCACTTGAGTACCTGTGGAAAAAATATTTCCCTTTACCAATCACTTTGGGAGACAAGCCTTACAAAGGTCTTGTACATTTTGTTTTATAACAATAACAATCATAAAGTACTGATCTGTACTATACTATCAGTGTATACCACTATACGTCATATGTCAATAAAGACATTACAAAGGACAAACAAGAAAAGACAATATGAACACATTTGCAGAGATCAAATTAAATTAAATAGGAGAAATGAAAAAAAAAATGATCACAGAAACCGTGATGATAACTGCAATAAGATAACAAGACAAATAACGCCACAGTGTATAAACATAAGGGTGTAAAAAACTGAAATGAAAGGAAAGATGAGACCTACAATTATACAAACAAATCAAACAAAACTAAGGAACACAAAATTATTAACAAAAACAACGAAGAAAAGAACACCTCATCACAACTAACAGAAATAGCAGCAAATTGTTGCTAACAAATTTCCAATTAAGAAAATGTGTACCTATAGAATACTAGAAGCAGACCCCCCCCCCCCTCCTCCCCACCCCCCATCCACCCCACACACCGTCCACTCCCCCCAATATTGCACCCGCCCAAAACCCCAACCTCCCCAGAACACCCACACGCCAATGTCACTCGGCATACCTTGTACTAGTCACACAGAACATAAACTAATTTAATACATAACAAATAACATGTAAGCATAAATAGCATATAGCATACAATATAATTTATGTCATGAATGGAATGTGTTGCAGGTATAGTGTTGTAAAGCAGGCACAGTTTATTTTAATACTAATAACTTGCCACTTTATTCAGTAATAGATTTAATTTTAAACTATTACACTGTCAATTTTTCTCTGTTGAGCATATGAAGATCCAACGATGAACTATGCACTTTATGTTCAACAACACTGTGATTCTTCTGTACGTTGAGAAATGTCAACAATACTGCTCCAGATATTTTCTACACTTGATACCACTGTCCTGTGTAATACTGTCTGTACAGCGAAAAAACTGTCAACAAGCGCTGACCTAGATACAGCATCCTATCGGTAATACAGGTCAAGCTGACATCGACTGTATAGCTGTCCTACTGGTGTTGATGTGGTCAAACAAATGTTCTTTCAACTGTAAACTGTGATTCTCAACACAAAACTGCGTAAGCTGGACCCAGGAATCTGGCTCGCCACTGTAAAGTTTCTTTTCTTCTTTCCACTCTGTAAAGTGTCAGTCTGTATGCTCTGTAAGGAAGAGTGGTGTGTTGTTGAGATCAGGCATGCTCCAGTCTACCCAGCTGTAAATGGGTAACTCACCCTAGTCCTGAGTTAGGGAAGGCAAAGGCTCCAGGGGAAGCAGGCCCTAAACTTGGTCACTTCAACCGACGCAGGATGGTGTATGTATGAAGTAGAAGTGTAGAGTGTGATTACCGCGAATGGTGTACTGTTCGTGTGCTGACCAATATAACCACTCATACACTTGTGTCTACAAGGCACCAATGCAGACTGCTGGAATCTTTGTTTACTCAATTTATTCAGACGTACACACTGGGACATACGAGTACATCATGGTATGTTGACATATCAATTTGTAGGTATACATAGCAGATCTGAAGTCATGACACATTCAGAAATAATGGGCAGTACATCAAAAGTTCAATGTCATGATATATTAAGGCCGCATCCCCCTATCTGACTAAACGCGTCAGTGAAGGCAGATCGATAAATAACTAAAGTTACTTGACGTCCATAGTTTGTAGTATATATTATGAAACCACGAAAGGGGGGTTTCTAGCAAGATTGAGATCTCCCTGTCACTGTCCGATAATAGGATAAATAATCTGTTCTCTTGGCAGTGATCAAAACATATGATGACCGAAATCTAACATGGCTGCCTCCCTGAGTTGTCGTTCACTCATTCATAGGAAGGAGAATATAAGCCAGAGTTAATTTATAATGGGTATATAAATGATTTCATAAATGTTTCCATACAGCTCTACGGTGATCAGGTTAATTCACGTAGCCATAACCGCTGCAGGAAAGTCTGTCATCTTCGTCGATACAAAACACGACCCTAGCGATACGAAGCACAATGTTCCATCTAGGTCGAATCGACATGAGATCATCAATATAGGGTCTGGCAATACATGGAGTCCGAATTATACATTGTACCGTACCTTAGGAGAGTCTCTAACATAAACTATAGTAGAGATACCATCTCCTTTAGAAGAAAACTACTTCATGAATCATATTTCCTTAAGAATCTACCAGCCCTTTGAAAAGTGCGTACCCGCCATTATCACGGTACATCGGAACTCATCACGACTTGTCAAGACAACTCATACTTCCGCTAGACCGGAATAACAAGAATCTAGTCCCTCCTACCCATCCAAAATATACAATATAGGACTGATTCTACTTGTACTAATAATATGTAATACATATGAATTCAGGCCATAAACACAATAAGCAAATTAATATATTTTCTGGCCCTAAAAAATAAGTACAAACGTAAGCGCAATATCCTTGCGCCGGATCAATATCCAGAACGATTACTCCTATAATCAAAAGTGTGAATCAAACATGGATTATCTCGCTTTCCCCATAGACAGCATTCTCATACACAAATGAATGAATGTCTATATTTTTCCCATATTAAATAGCCATATCGATTTTTGTAATATGTGCGTCAAAATATGCACGCAACAGACAGGGTCCCTTGGAGCAAACTTTGGGACTGTTTGGCAAGGAAGAATATTCCAGCACCTCTGATTCATGCTATACAGAGCTTCTACAAGTCTTGCAGAAATTATGTGAGGACAGCAAACCATAAGTCAGAAGAGTTCAGGACCACCACTGGTGTAAGACAAGGTGATATCCTATCACCTTACCTCTTCATACTCCTTATGGACGATGTCATCAAGGCATGTAAGGAGAGAACAAGAAAGTATTCAGTGGGGTACTGGAAGATGAGACAGGTCTATATTTCGGAGCTGGCATTTGCTGATGATGTTGCCCTGATTGCTAAATCAGAGGCACATCTCCAATCCAACCTGCAAGTCTGGAAGGAAGAGCTGGAGAAGAGAGGGATGGTCATAAGCAGCTCTAAAACAAAATCCATGGTGATATCACGAGAAGAAAGAAAACATCAGATTAAGTTGGGAGAACAGGTCCTGGAGCAGGTCGACCACTTTAAATATCTCTGAGCTATTATAGACCGAAAGGGAGGCATCAAAGAAGAGTTGGCCACTCGAAAAGCAGCGGCTGGGAGACTTTTTCAGGCCATAAATCGTGGATTCCTCAGCAAGAAAGAGGTTGGTAAGAAAACGAAGATGGCTGTATACCGCTCCACCTATGTCCCAGTCTTGACATATGGATGCGAGTCGTGGGCAATGACTACAACCCACAAAAGCCAGATCCAAACCTCAGAAATGAGGTATCTGAGAAAAGTGGTTGAGGTAACAAGAAGAGACATGGTCCGCAACCAGACGATCCGTCAAGGCCTAAAATCCCATCCGCTGCAGACCCAAATAGAACAGTCCCAACTAAGATGGTTTGGCCATGTCTGCAGAATGGGAGAAGATCGGCTACCACGACAAGCATGGGAAACAAAGAGCCAGGGATCCAGACCTCCAGGACGACCCAGAGTCCGCTGGGAGGACAACATTAGACAATCTTTGAAGGACCGAGGACTAGAATGGAACCAGGCCAGGAAGAAGACAGCTGATAGAATGGTCTGGCGCTCTCTCTTCCAAACCTCTACACCTCACGGTAGAAGGGGAACGACTAAGTAAGTAAGTAAGTATTATAACAGACTGCAACAAACCATTGAAATGCAGAAGAGGTCTAGCAGCCCTGAAAATAATGGCTGCAGCGCACCTGGAGCAGAGATTACTATTTCTTCTTTATCTTCAGCTAGTCAAATCGGTCATTGACTATGGGCTGGAAATACTCATGCTGTCAGTAACACAATGTGAATGACCAGAACGCATTCAAAATGAAGGGATGCTTATAGTCTTAGGCTGTACGCGAGATACCCCCATAGTGACAATGAGGTACAGTTACATGCTTGGAGTGCTGTCGATTAGATCCAGATATGCGATGGATCAAGCAAAAGCCTATATGTGAGTAACCACAGACAAACGGCACCCCCTGCATGGAAACAAGCTGACATTAGGGGAGCAAGAATAAGGAGAGGGATATCATGGATGGCACAGGCAAAGATCAAGCAGGTGGTCACAGTTGAAAATATATTCAAAGGGGAAGAGTGGAGTATGTCAGATGAGAACTGGATTAACTACCAGCAAGTCATCATCAGCCTTGGCAGAGAGTGTAGAACTTGGGGAAATGGAAAAGCAGAACTTGAAATTAATCAACTGATAGATGATCATGCAGGGATAATGATATGTGATGCCGCACTGTAATTCTGTCTTTCAACCGGCCCGATTCTGTCGTCTATTTTGTATTTCCGGGCCGATCCTGTTCTTTTATTTTGAATTTTCATTTTTTTTCTTCTCATTTGAATATATATCGTGTTTGGTATTTTTGAGGAGATAAATTAAATGGGGTCGTTTTATGATGGTAGGTTTATTTTACATTCGGCCAGTTTTTCTCTTATAGATTTTTTCACGATCACGGAGATTTCGTTGTTTACGAAATAATCGCCATTTCCGGCACGCGGTATGACGAATCCGGAAGCACGCGGCCGTCAGGTAACGTGACGCAATTTTAAGCCACGCGGGTTTCGCGATGATGCATAGGCGATACGCGGGAGTGGTTCCCGGTGTGTATAAATAGCCAGTGAAACGGCGGCCTAGTTCTCTATCGTAAGAAATATTGTCAGCCATCAGACTTCGCATTATCGTTCTCCCCTGTGGGAAAAACCAGCGATAATTGGTATGTAGAATTTTATTAATCGTTTTACTCATTAGAGGGTTCTTTTAGAAATTCGCCCGTAGTTAATTTCTTCGGGGGCATTAACTTTTTAGTTCTAAGGATAGTCTAGTGCCATTCATTATCATCTTTGACGAACGATGTAAATGTAACAGTGTGCTTATTCTTTCTGGGATTTTGGCAGTAGATAGGAGTGTGTGAAGTTGTGAGAAACATGTGTGCCCATATTTGTAGAATGTTATGTAAAACCACCATTTATTTCTGTGTATTTACTAATGTAATTTTATGGGGAACTTCATTGTGTGTACGTTAATTTTATTATGCCTTTAATGTGAGAAATATTGTCGGAGGGTTCAGATTTACGTTGTAAGTGAATTATACTGCTTAGAGGAGTAAACTATTCCTATTGCGAGATTTCAATTAAATTGGGGCTTAAGTAGGAAACCTCATGTGTAAATGTTAAAAAGGAGACCCCGGAATTTCGGACAAAAGAAATTCCCGAGTTGAAAATGTTGACACGTGGGTAGCCACGCGTCACCAATAGATAAGAGGCAGACAGGTCGGGAGGTTCTGTTTACTTACCTGGCAGATTATAGATGAGAGAGAGAGAGGGGGAAGTAGTGAGAATGAAGAGACACGTGGGTAGGAATATTTTATGTATCGTTTTTTTCAGAACGAGAGAAGGGGAGGAGGAGAGAGATTTAAGTGCCACGTGGGTAATATTAATTTTTTGAATTGTTGTACATGACGAGTGAAGTACTGAGTAAGGGAGTTATAAAGATTAATGGGTTAGAGATGCGTTATGTTGGAGTTGTTATACAATAGACGCATTTTATTTTAATTTCAGCGAGTCACGGCAAGAATAGTGGGGGAGCGTAACTTTGCCCATGTGCAAAATTACCCACGGCAACAGGACCTATCTTAAGGGTCAGACCTATGGTCTCTGGCAGTGAAGTCCCTATGCTTCAGCTGGACCGTGGTTTATTTATCATACAGCCGAGAGCATCGCTATTATAGTCTCTAGCAACGGCAGGTGGCCGTGAGACTGGTTTCAATTGCGTACAGCCGGAAATCAAGGCTGTGGTTTTTTTTTCCTCTAACTCCGGAGCAGGTTAAAAGAGGGAAGCTATTCAGCAGCAGAGAAGTTTTGTCGACAGTTCATCAAGTACCTCATGCTTGACGCCAGAACTTTATCATCATCATCGCAGAATTCAGGAACAGGTGACAGGGTTACCATACCTAGGCCCTGAAAGTAACGAGAGAAGAGTGTAACGGAGACGCCGCATCATCAGTCGTCGAGTGTTAGAGAGACACTGAGACCAAGAGAGAGAGAGAGATAGAGAGAGAGAAGGAGGGAGAAAATAGACAGGACCAGTAGGGTCTGTTCAGTATCCACTTGACGGATAGATACTGAGCCATTGTGTTACTCCAAGTCTATTATTTGTAGCATTTCCAGTGGTGTTAGTTAGCGGCGCATATCGCCTAACAAGCGGAAAGTGGTGTAGACGGTTCGTTGAGGAAGAGTCAACAGGACTGAGACAGTAGCAATCTTAGTGGTATTAGAGAGTGGAGGCTAAAGTTGACAGCCCCACCAGATCAGAGTACTTTAAAGCACTAACCATTTTTATTGTTCCTCAGCAGGGTGACAGGAAGAGTGAATGTGATTGAGGTTTTTTTTTGAGGGTCTTACAATTTAATCGTTACTTGTTTTCAGGCCGTGCAACAGTGCACGCTATCGACTGACTTGATGACGTATGATGCCATTTTTTTGTTTTTCTTGTATGTAAATAAATATATACATATATTATTTACTGGATCAGCTTCTAGTCTATACTATACCTACATGTGGTCGGTATAGTGGTGTCTGTGGTCGTTTTTATACACCTTATCTCCTTGTATTTAAAGGAAGTCAGAGGAGGGTGAGATTATAGCCAGTTTGACGTCACGAAGCGGCAAGGGCGAGTCAAAATCTGGTTCTATCCCTTGAGCCAATAGTCTCATCTGTCCACAGGCATGTCATTTTCCATCTAAATTCTATCTTCTCAGACTTTCTCATACTAGGGTCTTGTTTTCATTCAGGCAAACTCTATAAACTGAAAACCACTTCGTGACATGATGCCATTGTGTATACAGATGGGTCTGTGATCCATGGTGAGAAATCAGGATGGGGCTTCTCTGCTAGGGTAAAGGGCAGAATCGTTGCAGAACATAGCAGGGCTTACAAGATAACTTCCAACATGAGAATGGAGGTAGAGGCAGTCTCTGCAGCCTTAAGGTGGAAATCTGAAACTTCATTCACAAAGGCAGTCATTGTGTCGGACTCTCAGTCCATGCTTCGAAAGGTTCAAAGTGGTTGGTTGTGGCATGAATGGAAAACATTCATAGAAGCTTCGAGTCTACAAGAGCTGGTGTGGATCTACTGTCCTGGTCATGCAGGGGTATGTGGTAATGAGAGAACTGACAGACTTGGAGCAATAGCCCCACAGTGGAGACACTGAATATGGGTTTGCCCAGAGTGCAATGATGTCAATTCTGTTCAACAATAACAATAGCAACAAAACATTATGTGAACCTTACAAATTCTAGTTTTTCCAGAAACTAACATGTCTTCCTATTAAAATATGATTTAAAATGTATATAAAGGGAAGGAGTTGCAGTGAAATGCTAATTTCATAAATAATTGCAGACTTTTAAATTAAAATGCACAGGCTTAACTTTCAACAATAACAGTTAAGTATAACAAAGAATCAGAAGGTGCAGTGCTATTGGTTGCCATGGAAATGGTGGCCATATTGGATGTTAATGCTATATTTTGATTCACTAAGGCTTTTATTTGTAATGATATCCACCAGAAACAAGGTCTTTTGTATCTGAACATGTGCCCTAACACAGTAGACAGAACTTGTGTCTAGGTTGAACAGGGAAGCCCTATAGAAAGCGAGGCAAAACTCCTATTAAAAACAAACAAGGTGTTTCAATTTTATAAGGCATGAGCTCTACATCTGAATGAGGTGCTCATCATTATATTTTAAAACTTTTCACTGAATGCAAATTTTTTAGAACTTTAGTCGAATCTGGGCTGTTGAACTTTGAATTTAGTGTACAAAAATAGTAGTTCGGTAATCCAGAATCCGAACATCCGAAAACTGAAATATTCCGAAAATCAAAGTTTTTTTGGCTGACTTTTGATTTTTGGGCAACTTGAGCTACTAAAGGTGATTTTTGAGCTACTTTGGGTGAAATCCTAGAACTGAAAAAATCAGAAACACTGCCACCCCTGAGCATTTTGGATTCTGGGTTACCAACCTGTAACACATTTTGCAAAGTTTTACATAATCTACAGTAAATTAAAGACTGATAAGATAGAAATTCATACTGAAAAAAGTTGTCAAATACAATGGACACCTTTTGTGCCTAATCTCATGTCAAATGATAAATAAATAAGCAAATTATAATACAATTAGAAACAAAAAATACAATGTTCACAATCAAAGGACACCCTCTTTAAAATGTGTTCTAACAATTGATTTTGATATTTAGTTAAGGGGATCCTGAATTATCAGAAAACTGACTAATCTTAATTTTCTTTTCTTTTTTTTTCCAACTTTGACTTTAAATCATTTGCCACTCCTCCTCTTAACAACTTTTACTTTACTGAGGCTGATCAGTTCAATTTTTTTTTTATTGTAATAAAGGCAAAGTAACAAATTCCAATTTGTCAGAAGAACAAGTGAGTCTCATTTTACTCTACTTTTCAAATGATTTAGACGTGGCGGAGGTTTAAGCCGCCCTCTACCACATCCAGCCTATAAGGCAGCATCAAATAACCTGAGGGAATGGGGAATATCTTCTTCCTCGTTCACTTTCAGACGTCAACTTGAATATGTTCAAAGAAAGCGGTCAGCTTGGGGTTATTGCTATCTCCGTAGAGTTTTTCCAGGAATGGTACGGATGAAGGCCATATGCGCTTTCTCTGTTCCACATCTTGGTGTTTGATAATAGCTCTTGCCATTTTCCTATGTTCCTTGATTACACAGTATAAGGGAAGGTAACCACCAGTAGCATTAGTTGAACCCCTTCAAGGTTGGGGTGGGGGTCCAGCACTCTCACTGCCTGGCGGGACTTCACGGGATGAGCACCACAATGTTTAATTCGTGACGTCATCATAAAGCGGAGTACATTGCACTGTTCCATTAAGCCTGTAGACCAGTGCATTCCATTTCAACAGGCATTTCTGTTGGGTCGCCTTCCTTAACCTTTGACCATTCTCATCCTACCTCTACCTGCAAGACAGCAGATGGTTTGAAATCAGAGTTGTCCTTGTCCTAGATAAACTACCATCCAAGGCTTACAAGTTTCATCTACCCGGAGCAGTCTGGTTTTAGAGTGCCAGAGACTCGCTCTTCGCCCCTTCTCCTGTTAGTATAAACAGGGCCACCAAATGAAGGCCAGAAGCTGGACTTTTCTGTCGAGAGGCTATGTATTACGCATGCTTTAGGAGCATTTAAATGAAGTTGATAGCTCATCTTCAACTCCCCTCCTGGCTATGACAGCACTTTGGACCCCAAAGGGGGAATATGACATATTTAATTTGATTCGCTTGACAATATAATGCAATGGCCTGCTGAATCTTTCTCCTGCATGGCCGGCAACACTTGAAATATTAACTGATCAGCTCTGTTTTAAGAGCGTACTTACCCTATCTCTTGTTCTCACCAACGTTTCCCTTTGTTCTCCAAGCTCATCAATAATCTCGACTCCAATCTGATCTGTTTCCGCTGCTATCTGGTGAGACCTGGCTATGCTCTCAGATGCCCTTTGAAGAGACTGGTGTCCTTGAAGCAATTTTGCTCGGTTTGAAGACTCCAGTCGCTATAAAAAAAACACAATAAAAAAGGTAAATCTGTAAAGACACTGCAGAGAGCAACAAGTAACTATTTGATGACCTAGTATTTTTTTAATCTCACAAGACTGGCTCCAGTTGTTACAGTGTATGCACTGTATCATCATCACCATCTTTTTAAATTTCCCATGGAACACAGACCTTCAACAAATACACATTATGTCTTTCTTTATCTCCTTCATGTCCACGTCTGCCCTTCTCTCTGTGTTTTTAGATCTCTCTCTATTTCACTTATCCTGGGTATTCCACAAGAAGAACCACCTTGTTTGTCTCCCCCCCCCCCCCCCCTTTTCTCTCTCTAAGCATTTCTTCTTCTTGTTCTTGCCCATCTTGCTAGCCAACTTACAGCTATTTGGTTTACATGATGCAAGTCCCAACACATTTATTGTACTTTATTTTTAACCATACAGAGTCTCAACATCTTGCATTATCTCCTTTATACAGAATTTAATGCATTTATTAGCCACCTTTCTAAATTAATGAAAACATGCTTTTGTTTCCCTTTTACAAATGTAATGCAGCTTTATAAGGCAATAGGGACCCAAGACGCATCAAAAGTGAGGAATGCAGTAAGCGACCCATAGCTTGACTGCCTGCGTCAGGGTCAGCGAACCAGAGCTGACCAAGACTCTACTCCACCTCCACGTGGTGGTCCTGTAAACAGGCTGCATCACTGCAGTCTGGCTGAGGAGTAGATATCGAAGAGGGAAGGCAAACCCGGTCCCAAAAAATGCCATGCGGAAATCGGATGTGTCGGCTCAAAGGCGCAAATACCGCAGCTTCGCTGTAAACGGACACAACGCAACCAACGTCCTTTTCAGGACAAACGAGGAAGAAGAAGAAGAATAAGGCAATAACTTTGTTGTTACAAAGCAGTGACTAAGTCATTAATTCCTTCTTTTTTTTTCTCTCTGATTTTCTTCAGTCAGTTGCTGTGCAAATGCTGATTTGTGTCATATATTTATCCTTACAATAAATGCCTGGAGGTATTCTGTTGTCTTTGGTGTAGTGGTTGTTTCATTAGCAATTTATTTGCACAGTTAGACTGCCAGCCACACATACAAACTCAACATGGTGGCCTCTCATGACATGCCTGATAGAAGCAATTATCTTTTTTTTTTTTTTGTCTTCAAAAACCTTTGGAACTACCTGGAGCAAAAATGTCTTTGCAGGAACACAATTTTTAATTACTCAAGAAATGTCATTCACCACCAAAAAAAGGAAAATAGATTAATTCTTGTAGATTCTAATAAAAAAAAGTGGCAAAATATGTTTTGTTCCTTCCCTAAGTGTCATTTTTAGTTACTTTTCTTTTGTTTTCACATTCATTGGTTTTTTTTTTTTTTTTATTTAGGCTGATTAAGACACCATTGATAAGTTTGGCAGTTTTTTTTGGTTTTTTTTTTTTTTTAAAGTGTGTAACTATCAAGCTAATTTGAACTTTTTTGTTTCATTTTATACTTTTTATTCACTCAATGCTAGTAGGCTAGCATGACTGACATATAACATTTCTTTTTCCATGACAAAACTGTTCCTAAAGTGATCAAAAGCATGAAATTTTTTTCCCATGACAAAACTGTTCCTAAAGTGATCAAAAGCATGAAATTTTTTTCCCATGACAAAACTGTTCCTAAAGTGATCAAAAGCATGAAATTTTTTTCCCATGACAAAACTGTTCCTAAAGTGATCAAAAGCATGAAATTTTTTCCCCATGACAAAACTGTTCCTAAAGTGATCAAAAGCATGAAATTTTTTTCCCATGACAAAACTGTTCCTAAAGTGATCAAAAGCATGAAGTGTCAACTGTTATTACTGTCTGTATAATTCCAACTTACTTCTTCTCTGTCAAAGCCATAATTATCAGTTCCGCTGGGCCCTGACACATTTCCTCGTTTCTGCAAAGAAAAATAATTAGATAACTCGTAATGACTTTCTTGGAATATGCTTGTATTACCAGTTATACATTCTGACTAATTTTCACCTCTAACATGTTTCCAAAACAAATTTTTCCTTCATATACATTTCTATTGTAAACTTTTTTTTTTTAATAGTTTACTTCCATTTAAAATGCTGTTTTTCCTTCCCCTTCCCATTTCTTTACAAACTTAATGTTACAGTTTGCTTTAATTATAAGCATACTGTGTAATTCGCTTCCACTGCAGGCATATCTTTCTTTCTATCATGTTTTGATTAGAAACATATCTATACTTAGTGCTTCAGGTCACTTCCATTATACACATATCTTTCCTGAATGTCTCTTCCTAAAATTAATTTTTCTTGGTTTTCTTTAACATTTTTTACCTTCCTTAACATTTCCATTACAAATGTTACATTCATTACATGTTTCCATTACAAATGTTACATTCCTTAACTCTTAGTATCCGGCAAGCCCCGTGAAGTGGCGCGGGTTTAGTACCAATTTTACGGCTCGCCAGTTCAAGTGGAGCGCGACGGTAATGATAACTAAACTAGCGCGTAAAAATGCGGTTTTAGCTCCCGTATAGTAAGAGTTAATGTTTCCATTACAAATATTACCTTCCTTAATGTTTCCATTACAAATTTTACATTCATTACATGTTTCCATTACAAATGTTACATTCCTTAATGTTTCCATTACAAATGTTACATTCATTACATGTTTCCATTACAGAAGTTACCTTCCTTAATGTTTCCATTTCAAATGTTACATTCATTACATGTTTTCATAACAAATGTTACCTTCCTTACATGTCTTCATAACAAATGTTACCTTCCTTACATGTTTTCATAACAAATGTTACCTTCCTTACATGTTTCCATTACAAATGTTACCTTCCTTACATGTTTCCATTCTGTACAAACAGAAAATATTTTAAATATACGAGGTCTGGTCAAAAAGTATTCGACCTTTGGCCAGGAAAAATACAATCACTCACCTGGAAGTCTGAAACCCCTCTTCTTCTTCTTCCGTCCTTAGCCACCGACCGTCAAAGCAGTCAGTGGCCATTACGCCTAGTGGCGTCTTAGGGCAACAGCAGATAGGTTTTCTTTGCCATTGTTTCCTATCACGCCTATTGGCGTCTTTAGGGCAACGGCAAATCAATCCGTTTGCTGTTGTTTCCGTAATCGAAGTGACTGGCAAACGGGTGATCAGCCCGTTGGTTCTGAAACCCTAATCCCCTTCAAAGTACTCTCCTTGGGACTGCACACACTTCTCCCAGCGGTCCCACCATGCTTGGCAGACTTTCAGGTAGGCCTCTTTGGGAATGGAGTATAGCTCGGCCGTCAAATTTATCATAATGTCTTCTCGTGACTCAAATCGGGTCCCTTTCAGCGGTATTTTCAGCTTGGGGAACAGCTAGAAATTGCAAGGAGCCATGTCAGGAGAGTATGGAGCCTGGCGAATCAGAGGAGTCTTGTGTTTGGCCAAGAAAGTCTGAATCAGATGCGAAGAATGTGTGGGTGCATTGTCGTGATGCAGCTGCCAAGTTCCCGTTGTCCACAGGTCCGTTCGTTGCGCCGTACAGCATCACGAAGGCGACGCATGACCTCCAGATAGTAATCTTTGGTAACATTTTGGCCTTGTGCGAACTCGTGATGCACCACTCCACTGGAGTCAAAGAAAACGGTCAACATGACTTTGACGTTGCTGCGTACGTGCCTTGCTTTCTTTGGCCTTGGAGATAATGAATGTTTCCACTGTGAAGACTGTGTCTTGGTTTCCGGGTCGTACCCGTAAACCCACGTCTCATCACCAGTGATCAAGGTATTCAGGAAGTTACTGTCACTGTTTGTGCAGCCCAGCATGTCCTGTGCGACCTCCAGATGGAGTTGCTTCTGCTCCATCGTTAACAGCTTCGGCACGAATTTAGCGCACATTCTCCGCAAGTTCAAATCCTCCGTCAATATGGATTGTACTGAACCGTGGCTTATCCCCACCTCGTGTGCAAGTTCTTTGATGGTGATACGATGGTTCTGCATGATCAAAGTCCGCACTTCGTGAATGACCACGTCGTTTCGGCTTGTTGATGGTCTACCGGAACGTGGCTCGCTATCCACCGATGTGCGGCCATCTTTGAAATGGTTGTACCACTTCTTAATTTGTGTAATGCTCACGGCTTCATCGCCAAAAGCTTGTTGAATCTTTTGAATTGTTTCTACTTGGGTATCACCGAGCTTTTGGCAAAATTTAATGCAATACCGCTGTTCAAAACGTTCCGTCATATCGTGACAAATAAAAATCCGACGGCTTGTTACTACCACAGCTCACGCATACACTAATTGCAGACGACTGACACTGTCTTTGGGAGGAAAAAAATTCACGCATGCGCAGGAAGGTCTTCTCCACTGTATCCACCACAGAAACCTCCTGTATATCATTTTTTTTTTCCCCGAAAAAAAAAAAGGTCGGATACTTTTTGACCAGACCTCATATTATAGGCCTGTAATTGTTACGTTTTCCGTTGCTTGTGGCTACAGTTGTCACATCAGAGCTGTCTTCATCTTCAGACAACTGGTTAGCAGAAGATTTTGTAGGGCTTGAACAAATTTTTCTGGCTTCAGATGTAGAAGGCACGACTACTTGGTCAATGGGGGTTGAAGATATTGGAGGAGGCTTAAAAAAATAACTAACTGAGCTTGCTTTGCCATCTTTTCTTATTTTTCTTCAAGAAGCACACTGCAGCAATTAAGATCTTGTTCTATGTTACAGATTACCATAGAACTACTTTCCATTATGGGATCATACTTGAATGCTAGCAATAACAATGTTTCTTGGCCATCTAACAACCTTGAATGAACTTGAAAGTTATATCCTTGCATCCCACGGAATTTTATGCACAGCGTAAGATCGAATTTTTTAAGCGTATAAGGGACACATGTCATAAAATAGAAACAGCGTTATATTGGAAAAAGCGCTAATCGAACAGCGTAAGACCGGGGAATTGGTGTACATGTATCTTTCCTAATGTTTTCTCTTAAAACTAATTTTTCAAAGTTTTCTTTACAAATGTTAACTTTGTTACTTGTTCCCCATACAAAAATATCTTCCTAGTGTACTTCTACTGCAAAATTATCTCTACTTATCCTTGTACAAACGTAACATTCTTGTGTTCAGATCTTCATCTATTTAAAACTGGTTATAAAACAGGGGAAGTAAGATTTGTAAATGCAAGTTGTCCAAAGATGAAGCCTAGCAAGTAATACAATTTTTTAAAATGCCAGTGGAAAGAAGACAACAAGGAGAAAACAAACTTACAAGATTCCTAGCTAATTGATCGATATCATTGCGATAATGACGTAATCGTCCCAACATCTGAGTCCGATAGTTGACTGGAGCCAGTTTAGCTTCGCCTTCAAGTTCCTGCACCTATTTTAAAGTGAGCAATCTAGTTTTAATATTACAACAATACCAGATTAAATATCTTAACTGTACAATGGTTATGACAACAGCAATAATAAAATAATATAATGATAATGTGACAAAAGCAAAGTTCTATAAAATGGGGTGTGTTCTTCAGTGTTATACAGAGCCAATCTTGTTTTATGGAAGTAAGACAAGGACAATCAGTAAACCAAAGAGGAAGTCCCTGGAGGCTACATAGATATGGTTCTCCAGAAGAATGTTAAGAGTACCATGGACAACTAAAAAGATTAATGAGGATGTCCTGAAAGAGGCCAGTGCACAAGAGAGGCTTATTACTCACATCAGAAGGAAGCTTATTACTCTCATCAGAAGGAAGCTTATTACTCTCATCAGAAGGAAGCTTATTACTCTCATCAGAAGGAAGCTTATTACTCTCATCAGAAGGAAGCTTATTACTCTCATCAGAAGGAAGCTTATTACTCACATCAGAAGGAAGCTTATTACTCTCATCAGAAGGAAGCTTATTACTCTCATCAGAAGGAAGCTTATTACTCACATCAGAAGGAAGCTTATTACTCTCATCAGAAGGAAGCTTATTACTCACATCAGAAGGAAGCTTATTACTCTCATCAGAAGGAAGCTTATTACTCTCATCAGAAGGAAGCTTATTACTCTCATCAGAAGGAAGCTTATTACTCTCATCAGAAGGAAGCTTATTACTCTCATCAGAAGGAAGCTTATTACTCTCATCAGAAGGAAGCTTATTACTCACATCAGAAGGAAGCTTATTACTCTCATCAGAAGGAAGCTTATTACTCTCATCAGAAGGAAGCTTATTACTCACATCAGAAGGAAGCTTATTACTCACATCAGAAGGAAGCTTATTACTCTCATCAGAAGGAAGCTTATTACTCTCATCAGAAGGAAGTAATCCACTTTCTTTGGGCATGTTATGAAAAGAAGAAAACTAGAATATATTATAACAACAGGAAAGATTTGAGGAAACAAGAGACAGAGGAAGACAAAGAAGAAGGTACTGGGCAGTTGACATCATGGCTTGAAAAGATGTCAATAACAGAATTGATAAACAGAATAATAATAACTATTATTACAAGAACCATAAACTTAAAAAATAATAATAAATGAGTTACAGTTACTTACAATGATATTTGCATCCTCCAATTTTCTTTCTACTTTTCTGACTAAACTTTTTCTCTCTTCTGAGGAAAAGAATTAAATAAAAGTAATTAATTAATTATGCATTACACAATTTCATCAACCTGAATTAATATAAGGGCATTCCTTATATGCTATGTCCAGATAATATTTCTGTACAGAAGCAAATGTTAGACAATTGGGGGAGACAAAATTAATAACGATTTAAAAGCCTTTGCATAATCATAGTGATGGATTATTTATACCCACATTATGCTTCCACTATCAAGCCTGCAATAAAAATCAAAACATTTAGTGTAAGAAAAGTAGCTGATAGTATCCAAAGTGCCCTAATGAGAAAGTTACACTCATTGGCACATACACTCAAGAAACAATCAAGCTGCAAGGTTGCTGATCAAGAAAATAATTTTACCTTATAATATGTGAAAAACCAGCTCCAAACCTCAGAAATGAGGTATCTGAGGAAGGTGGCTGAATGAACAAGCACGAGATATGGTCTGCAACCAGATGATAAATCACAGCCTCAAAACCCAGTCCCTGCAGACCCAGGTGGAACAGTCCCAATTACGATGGTTTGGTCATGTCTACAAAATGGGAGAAGATTGGCTACCATCACAAATATGGGAAACCAAGAGTCAGGGATCCAGACCTCCAGGACAACTCAGAGTTCACTGGGAGAACAACATTAGACAATCTCTGAAAAACCGAGGACTAGATTGGAACCAGGCCATGAGTTGTTGTTTAACTAAGGATGCTGAGCTTTTCACTCCTTTGCAGCCAATACCATGTTGAAGACTCCTTGGTATTATCTACACTGTACATCTAGGCTTTTCCTGTGGTTTTTATGCCATTCCGAAACATGTTGAGTTGAAGTCATGAGCTCTAGTTTCTCCAGTTTTGTTTGCATTTAAAGGATCATCACATCTGGTCCCATGCTAGTGTGAGAAGTTAATGTGATTGAATTTACAACAGGCCCCTAGTCTTTAAATTTTGCATTTATTTACGTTTTTTTCAGGGAAGGATTACGGTGGGATTTTTTATCTTATTCGTTTTTTTTATTTCTCTTTGTATAGTAATCGAGTTTGGATTTTCTGTGTAGATTAAGAATTACGGTTTCTAGTAAAGATGGTAGTTTTAACTTTTAGACTGGCACCAGCGCGCTGTTTCATTGAGATAATTCATTCATGGAAGATTTTCCAGTGTAACATAATGGCAGAGCATTTTCGGTTCTTCTCAGTGAGCGCGCTATAATTTTTAGTAAGGGTGAAATCAGATGGGGGTAGAGGGGGAGTTTTAAGCGCGTGGAAACAGGTCAGCAACGGAAATTTTCCGCTTGACCATAAGTTCTAAATTTAGAAATGACCGTGGGCGATTCCTGGCACGTTGGTTGGTTCATAGATCGACCCGCTTAAGAACAAAGCCTAGCTATGACTCACGCGTAGCGTGGTCTGGGGTAATAAATAAGCGGGATTCCCTGGCAGAAGTGGGAGATTTTGTTTAACTTCTACGCCTTGGGAAAGAACTGCCGACTGCTCTTTCGAGAGAAATTCGTGCTGGTAAATATGAAGTTAATTAAGCTTTAATAGTTTATAAGATTTTTGCAGATTTGTTTCTAGGAGGTAAAGTTAATTCATAGAAGTAGAGCCATCAATGCTATAATTTTAATTGAATATAACTGACAGCGCAATTAGGTATTTTGTGAAAAGGTAGTAGGGAATTTTGATAGTTTCCGCAGAGTAGCTGTTTGTAGGAATTGGAATATTACTGTTATTTGTCAGAAGACAGGGGATCTAATTTTTCCTGGATTTGTGATTTTAAATGGTGCAGCGTAAAACACGCTCGCGGAATTAAATTAATTTTAGTTCGTAACGGACATGCCATGAGTTCCCTCTTATCTAAATTATTATCAGAGTGCATTCATTCTTTTTATGAGATAATGAAAGCTTAAAGATGGTAGATGTTAAATACTATAATTTTGAGACACGATGCACGTAATTTCATTGTGATTTTCGAGGATTTGGAGAGAGGGGTACAGGAGCACGTGCTGTGTCTATTTTTTAGTGGGGTGAATCTGATAACGGAAGAAGGGAGATAACGAGGCATGCATTGTAGAATAGGATTTCAGTTCCTTTAGAGATTTTAATGTCCATTGTTATCAGAATCGGGTGTAAATAATATTCCAGACTCGTGGGTGTAGATTTCTCAATATTTGAGTTATAATATTAGCGAATAATACGCTAGGGTTTTGGTGTGTATTTAATTGTTCCAGTGTGTGTAAATTACCAGCGGACTAATTTGTGTAACGCTGTGGTAATAGAACGAGTGGCTTTAAATGTTAGAGCATGGGAAATTGTGTATTTTTCTCTGTGTGGGTAAAACCTACATTTTGAAGTCAGCAGTTACGGGTCTAGTTGGGATTTTTAATTAGTCCCTTATTTAATAAACATATGTTTATACTGATGAATTCATGGAGACGGGAGATTATTGTCTCTGGTGAAGTCTATTGTATTTTGGTAGCCAGGTAAACACATCGATCATTGTAAAATAGTAGGGCCAGGAATTTACTGGCAACAGGTTCATTCAGTGGTTAGAATGTTGTGACGGGCTAACCTAAGCCGCCAGCATGTAAGAGATTAAGCCAGCTGAGTCTGGAGATTAGAGTGTCGATAAGACAGTATTTGAGGGAAAGTGGGGGTAGGCATGTTTACTAATCGCTGAAGCGATACTAGAGCATGGGAGCTGTATGGAAGATTTGAAAACTTAAGTGTTCGAGATTTGAAAAACTTAAGTGTTAGAGATTTGAGACTTAAGTGGTTGAAGAGTTGGGATTTAAGTGTTGAAGAGTGAGAGTTAAGGGAGTTAAGTGTTAAGGATATGGGAAATTTGTTGTGCGATATATATTTGTTATTGTTTTTGTCCACAGCAGATATTTTCCAGGCGTGGCAGCTAGGGCTACAGTAGTCCTTGAGCGGCTAGAAGTTCGCCGGTCTTCTCAGAAGAAGAAGAGTCGGCAGAGCCAGGAAAGAAAGTGGAGTAGTGACAAGGGGTTCACTGGTGCAAACGTTTTGTACCCAAGAGAGCAAGGAGCTGGAAGCACAGACTTCTTCAGCAAGAACAAGAGGTTCTTAATAAAATTCGGAGCTATTCACGCTCAGATAAAGCACACACTGAACCTAGGCGCAGGGCCTAGAGGTGTCGTGATTGGTCGGTCATAATAACACCGACGGCCCAGACCCAAGAGATGGGTAACGGGGCCTGTGATTTTTCCAGAATCGTCATTTGGTAGTGCAGAAGAGTCCAAGTCGAGAAACCAGAATGCCAATTCAAGTTAGCAGCTACAACGGCAGTCAGAGGAAAGAGGGTAAAAATACCTCTGAGCTGCAATAGAGGGAGAGAAGGAGAGTAGTGGAGGAGTCGCTTTTTTTTCTGTAGGAACTAGGAGTGTCAGACAGACACTGAACATAACACTAGAACTCAGCAAGTCATCTGTAAGTTGTGTCGGAGGTGATAGAAGGGTTCTGGTCGTGGACTTGGTGATAGTCAGAGAATATTTAGCCTATAGTGGAGCAGCGGTGTAGGCACGTCATTTGTGTAGAAACACGTCTGCAGACAGACGGACAGTAGGAGTTAGGGCGTGTTTACATGATATCAGGTTGATTAGGAGAAAGACGGATCTGGTGTTCGAGATCCTCCTTCACATGTTGTTGTATTACTTACCTTTCTTCCTTACAGGTTGAGGGGAGGGCGACTGTGGGGTTACCTTACCTAATCACTTGAAATTAATTGTTATGTTCTTTCCAGGTGTAGGAACACGCATGTTTATTCTATTTTTGTAGTATGTTATATGAATTTTTTTGTGTGGTGTAAATAAAATCCATTGTAAATTTCCGGCTGGATCAGTCACTTACTTCAACCTATATGTTGTCTGTAAGTGGTGTCTGTGGTGTTAAGTATTAAACCTTATCCCAGTCTTGGTAGCTAGAGGTAGTGAGGTTATCGCAAAACATTACGTCACTTAGTGGCAAGGGAGAGTCAATTTCGGTTCCTTTCGACCCTTGACGCCAATAGCCTCATCTCCCACAGTCACTGTTATTTTCTTCTGAAATCTATCTTCTTAGTCTTTCTTTCCACTAGGGTCTAGTCTATTTAGGTAGGCAACCTCTAGTCCTAAATCCACTTCGTGACAAAGTGGGTGCTATCGTCCGGTGAATCATCTTTGTTACGTTCAATTCTGTGATCTTGACAAAGTGGCGGCGTTCGTCCGGTAGATCATCTTTGTTGGGATCAATTCTGTGATCGTGTCAAGATTCATAGATTGTTTCTATAGGAAGTTCTGGGAAATAGATTTCTTAAAAATCCCCTAGACTTGAGCTATATATAAACTGATCCAGCTATAGTTTTTTCCACAGGAAGTTTCTCCACAGGGTGCAGTCAGATTGTAGCTGTAGTTAGTTGATGACTAGAGGTAACTGATGGCTAACTGAATTTTTCTTAACAGGAAGGTAAATTCGGGTTTTTAGGTAGCTGCTTAATGAAAATTTTTTTCAGGTAGTTCTTCAGATTGGTGCTAGTCTGAGTTCGGGTTTTGGGACATTGGTTACACAGGGAGTAGTGCCCAGAAGGTAACAGTAAATTTTTCGTGTTCCTTTTTTGTCATTTCCCCTCGTTGTGAGTTACTGCTGATTTGTCAGGTAAGATGGCTGAATTGGTCAAGCTACTTACTGCATGGAAGGACGCAGCTAAAAGCATGGGGATGAATGAGGCCGAGACTAGGGCTTACATTATGAGGGAACAGGACCGGCAGACGGAGAAAGAAGAGAGGGCCCGACTGGCAGAGATGGACCTGCGTAAATTGGAAGCGGAGAAAGAAGAGAAGGCCCGTCAGGCAGAGGAGAGAAAGGCAGAAAGGGAGGCGAAGGAAAGGGCCACAGAAGCAGAGAGACAGCATGAACTTGCCCTGCGTTCACTGGAACTGCAGTACCGATCTTCGAAAGGCAGTTCGGCTAACGGAGATTCTCCCGGAGCAGGGGCGACAGACACCTCAGGAAACGGAGGGCCCCGGATGGCAGCCATGAATTTTCCAATGGACTCTTTCCCTAACGGGAATGAGAAAATTGACATATTCCTGGAAAAATTTGAACGAATGGCAAAAGCGTACGGGTTGGATGAGAGTTTGTGGTGCCTCAAATTATCTCAGTCGTTGAAAAACCAGGCCTACGACATCTATAGTAAGATGCTCAGTAATGAACAAAATAACTTTGAGGCCCTTCGTAACGCACTGTTACAACGCTTTCAGTGGACTCCCCGTAAGTGCCAAGCTATGTTCAGGGAGAGCAGGCCGGAGAAAGGAGAAAGTTTTCCCCATTTCGCAGAAAGGCTGAAGAATTATCTCACTCGTTGGAGAGAATTGTCGGGTCTAGCAAAAACTTTTGAAGGACTCGAAGAGCTTGTCATGTGCGAACAAGTGAAAGCAAACATGTCTCCTGACTTGAGGAGGTATCTGGCGGAGCAGGGCGCCCAGCAGCTGGACCAGATCATTCTTTTTGCTGAAAGGTTCCAGACGGCACAGGCCGAAGTACTGGGCCAGAAACGAAAACACCCAGACCTGCCAGCACTGGACCAAGGAGCATCGGCATCGCAGTCGTTTTCGTCTTCTGCTCATCAGCAGCAGGGGCCGTCTCGCAAGGAGCCCCATCCCATTCATAACCTGCGGCCCCAACCGCATAACAGAGCACAGGCGACAACGTCTCATGAACCTGCTAGAAACAGGGGAGAAAATGACAGGTACTGTCGCAATTGCCGTACCACCTCTCACTGGACTTCTCGGTGTGTAAACAAACCACCCACTCACCATACAGCGTGTTTAAGGGCGGTGAGAGTGAAAAAAGGGAACAATTGGGAACCTTTCAAATCAGAGAAGTGTTTCTCTAACAGCGGACCAGCAGTAGTGAATGGGACTGCTACCACTTGTTTATTTGACAGCGGGCTTACTTACCCGAGTATAGTCGCCCGACATTTGGTACAACCAGGCCAAATGACTGGGTTGGTGGAGTTTTGAGGGGAGGGACCTCACAGCGCTTGCAGATAGCCAATATTAAGGTGGAGAGCAGGTTTGTGCGTGGCACAATCAAAGCTGCTGTAATGGAACGGCCAGCTTATGACTTCATCTTGGGGGCCCCATATATAGTTTTGGGAAACCCCCCAGCCCCGATCCTTGCTGGTGCAAGGGGGCCTACTACAGGCCAGAGAAGTGAAAAGGGAATGTCCCGGATTCACGGAGCCCCACGAGAGCTCAACCAGCCACGCCTTGAGATGGAGAGGTTAAATACCTCCAAGGTTAGTGGAATGGTTTTTGCAGAGGCGTATCCCTCTGACAGCCCTGTTAAGCCGAAGGGACAAACAGCGGCGACGCCTTTGATTTTGGAAATACCTTCGTTGTCGTCGGGAATTAGGCCCCCGATGGTATTACCTCCTGAGAGCGAGGAACATACTGACAAGAGTGGTAGAACGTATGTACACGACCAGCGCAATCTTCATAGGGCAGAAGACAGCGAATCGAGCGAACATATGTTTCCAACCAGCCCTGGAGCCCCATCCGACCAGCACTTTACTCAGACGGAGGAGGACAGTGATCTGAGAAACCGTTTGCCTATAAACGGAGATGGGCCCCATCCCGCTGCTAGCTCGCTAACAGAAAGCGGCTCTTGCAAAGAGGCAAGAAGCAAAAACGTACCACCAAATGCGTTCTGCTTAGTAGGGGAAACGGATGTCGCTGAGGTCAGGCGCAACCCAGTGAGAACCCCTGGTGGGAGAGTAGAGAAAGGAGCAATCTCTACGCAACCTCTAGGCAAACCAGAGGGGAGGGAAGCGATCGGAGAATTTATGCTGGAAGCACCAGATAGTTCGCACCTTCATCGCCATATACCTGCGGTCTCAAACCCGCCGAGATGCAGCAAGGTAGTCGCCATCGTCAGGCAGCCACAAAGCCAGTTGGTCAGGGCAGCCGACCAAGACAGTTTTTTTACGGACATAGCCAAGGAAGGTTCAGACCCACCATTGGATGGCACAGGTCCGAAGAAAGATCAACTCTTCCACCGGAGCATGGGAGTTGGTAGAAGAAGAAGAAGGAGGAAACGTAGAAGAAGAAAGTCGCAGGACAACCATGGGAGTTGTAGTCGCCAGGCGGAAATAACCAGTCGTGACCATGAGACTTCAGGACTGACAGTCAGATCTGTAGACTTGTATACGGGCCAGTCTGGAAATACAAGATCACATTAAATTAGATCGTGTACCACGAACTTGAAGAGGGGGGTAATGTGAGAAGTTAATGTGATTGAATTTACAACAGGCCCCTAGTCTTTAAATTTTGCATTTATTTACGTTTTTTCAGGGAAGGATTACGGTGGGATTTTTTATCTTATTCGTTTTTTTTATTTCTCTTTGTATAGTAATCGAGTTTGGATTTTCTGTGTAGATTAAGAATTACGGTTTCTAGTAAAGATGGTAGTTTTAACTTTTAGACTGGCACCAGCGCGCTGTTTCATTGAGATAATTCGTTCATGGAAGATTTTCCAGTGTAACATAATGGCAGAGCATTTTCGGTTCTTCTCAGTGAGCGCGCTATAATTTTTAGTAAGGGTGAAATCAGATGGGGGTAGAGGGGGAGTTTTAAGCGCGTGGAAACAGGTCAGCAACGGAAATTTTCCGCTTGACCGTAAGTTCTAAATTTAGAAATGACCGTGGGCGATTCCTGGCACGTTGGTTGGTTCATAGATCGACCCGCTTAAGAACAAAGCCTAGCTATGACTCACGCGTAGCGTGGTCTGGGGTAATAAATAAGCGGGATTCCCTGGCAGAAGTGGGAGATTTTGTTTAACTTCTACGCCTTGGGAAAGAACTGCCGACTGCTCTTTCGAGAGAAATTCGTGCTGGTAAATATGAAGTTAATTAAGCTTTAATAGTTTATAAGATTTTTGCAGATTTGTTTCTAGGAGGTAAAGTTAATTCATAGAAGTAGAGCCATCAATGCTATAATTTTAATTGAATATAACTGACAGCGCAATTAGGTATTTTGTGAAAAGGTAGTAGGGAATTTTGATAGTTTCCGCAGAGTAGCTGTTTGTAGGAATTGGAATATTACTGTTATTTGTCAGAAGACAGGGGATCTAATTTTTCCTGGATTTGTGATTTTAAATGGTGCAGCGTAAAACACGCTCGCGGAATTAAATTAATTTTAGTTCGTAACGGACATGCCATGAGTTACCCTCTTATCTAAATTATTATCAGAGTGCATTCATTCTTTTTATGAGATAATGAAAGCTTAAAGATGGTAGATGTTAAATACTATAATTTTGAGACACGATGCACGTAATTTCATTGTGATTTTCGAGGATTTGGAGAGAGGGGTACAGGAGCACGTGCTGTGTCTAATTTTTTAGTGGGGTGAATCTGATAACGGAAGAAGGGAGATAACGAGGCATGCATTGTAGAATAGGATTTCAGTTCCTTTAGAGATTTTAATGTCCATTGTTATCAGAATCGGGTGTAAATAATATTCCAGACTCGTGGGTGTAGATTTCTCAATATTTGAGTTATAATATTAGCGAATAATACGCTAGGGTTTTGGTGTGTATTTAATTGTTCAAGTGTGTGTAAATTACCAGCGGACTAATTTGTGTAACGCTGTGGTAATAGAACGAGTGGCTTTAAATGTTAGAGCATGGGAAATTGTGTATTTTTCTCTGTGTGGGTAAAACCTACATTTTGAAGTCAGCAGTTACGGGTCTAGTTGGGATTTTTAATTAGTCCCTTATTTAATAGACATATGTTTTATACTGATGAATTCATGGAGACGGGAGATTATTGTCTCTGGTGAAGTCTATTGTATTTTGGTAGCCAGGTAAACACATCGATCATTGTTAAATAGTAGGGCCAGGAATTTACTGGCAACAGGTTCATTCAGTGGTTAGAATGTTGTGACGGGCTAACCTAAGCCGCCAGCATGTAAGAGATTAAGCCAGCTGAGTCTGGAGATTAGAGTGTCGATAAGACAGTATTTGAGGGAAAGTGGGGGTAGGCATGTTTACTAATCGCTGAAGCGATACTAGAGCATGGGAGCTGTATGGAAGATTTGAAAACTTAAGTGTTCGAGACTTAAGTTGAGAAAACTTAAGTGTTAGAGATTTGAGACTTAAGTGGTTGAAGAGTTGGGATTTAAGTGTTGAAGAGTGAGAGTTAAGGGAGTTAAGTGTTAAGGATATGGGAAATTTGTTGTGCGATATATATTTGTTATTGTTTTGTCCACAGCAGATATTTTCCAGGCGTGGCAGCTAGGGCTACAGTAGTCCTTGAGCGGCTAGAAGTTCGCCGGTCTTCTCAGAAGAAGAAGAGTCGGCAGAGCCAGGAAAGAAAGTGGAGTAGTGACAAGGGGTTCACTGGTGCAAACGTTTTGTACCCAAGAGAGCAAGGAGCTGGAAGCACAGACTTCTTCAGCAAGAACAAGAGGTTCTTAATAAAATTCGGAGCTATTCACGCTCAGATAAAGCACACACTGAACCTAGGCGCAGGGCCTAGAGGTGTCGTGATTGGTCGGTCATAATAACACCGACGGCCCAGACCCAAGAGATGGGTAACGGGGCCTGTGATTTTTCCAGAATCGTCATTTGGTAGTGCAGAAGAGTCCAAGTCGAGAAACCAGAATGCCAATTCAAGTTAGCAGCTACAACGGCAGTCAGAGGAAAGAGGGTAAAAATACCTCTGAGCTGCAATAGAGGGAGAGAAGGAGAGTAGTGGAGGAGTCGCTTTTTTTCTGTAGGAACTAGGAGTGTCAGACAGACACTGAACATAACACTAGAACTCAGCAAGTCATCTGTAAGTTGTGTCGGAGGTGATAGAAGGGTTCTGGTCGTGGACTTGGTGATAGTCAGAGAATATTTAGCCTATAGTGGAGCAGCGGTGTAGGCACGTCATTTGTGTAGAAACACGTCTGCAGACAGACGGACAGTAGGAGTTAGGGCGTGTTTACATGATATCAGGTTGATTAGGAGAAAGACGGATCTGGTGTTCGAGATCCTCCTTCACATGTTGTTGTATTACTTACCTTTCTTCCTTACAGGTTGAGGGGAGGGCGACTGTGGGGTTACCTTACCTAATCACTTGAAATTAATTGTTATGTTCTTTCCAGGTGTAGGAACACGCATGTTTATTCTATTTTTGTAGTATGTTATATGAATTTTTTTGTGTGGTGTAAATAAAATCCATTGTAAATTTCCGGCTGGATCAGTCACTTACTTCAACCTATATGTTGTCTGTAAGTGGTGTCTGTGGTGTTAAGTATTAAACCTTATCCCAGTCTTGGTAGCTAGAGGTAGTGAGGTTATCGCAAAACATTACGTCACTTAGTGGCAAGGGAGAGTCAATTTCGGTTCTCGACCCTTGACGCCAATAGCCTCATCTCCCACAGTCACTGTTATTTTCTTCTGAAATCTATCTTCTTAGTCTTTCTTTCCACTAGGGTCTAGTCTATTTAGGTAGGCAACCTCTAGTCCTAAATCCACGTCGTGACAGCTAGGAGTAAGAAGTGTGTAGCATACTGTGCATTCCCTGCCATCCAAGGGGCTCTCCAACTATGCATAGCTAAAATACTGTTCTGGGCTCTCCCAAGGAATTGTCATGCCCTGTATAGAGCCACTTCTCAGCTCCCTCTGCCTATCATGGGGTCCATAGTGAGAGCTTCCTGCATGCAGTCAACCAAGTCAAAGTCAAATAGTTACGGCTGGGGCTCAGGTGACTTCTCCGAGCTTAGTGTGCAATGCTGGGTTCTCAGGTTTCACCACAGGGGGAATCCCTGGAAGTTTGTGGATGATTTAAAGAATCAATGAGGGTGTAATTAACCTCACAGACAGAGGTTCACTTTCACAGATTTATATTACAGCACACAGTCCATAACAAGTTGGCCAAAATAGCCTAAACAGATTCACAGAAAAAAAATCGTTCTCTACTAAAATGACAATTTTTATTGGTTTATTATATTTACATCTTACTGATCACGTTAAAGTACTAGGAGCTATGGATATAAGAATTTTTTTTGCATATTTTTGAGACCTGAAAGCCTGCTTTAGACAAAGGCAATCAAATCTATCATGCGTGACAATGCTCACACTCAGTTGGTCACATTCAGCAGTCAGTTTAATTACCACTGATCGTAGCGAGTATTATAGTATCGTACATTAACTCACCCCCACTTTGACTTGAAAGATTTTTTTCCCATTCCTTTAGATCATCGATAATTTTATTCAAGTCATCTTCAAGTGACTCAAACTTCTCCGACGACATTTTGTTTACGATTGATCATGTGACTTCATGTTTCCGAACGTAAAAAAATAAATAAAATCGTAATATGATATTATCGCAAATTATAGTTTTTAAATTTTCTCTAACCTTTGTTAAGAATACCATGAGTTGTGTTTGTTGTTTAACTAGGGCTACTCAACTTCTCGCTCTTTTGCGGTCAATACCAAGCTGAAGATTCTTTAGCATTATTTACACTGTAGATCTAGATTTGTGGATTTTCTGCCATTCCGAAATGAGTTGAAGTCATGAGCTACAGTTTCTCCAGCTTAGCTTACATTTATGGATCATCGCATAGTCTCAAATTAGGAGCAAGAAGCGATTGGCATTCTGTGCATTCCCCGCCATCTAAAGGAGCTCTCAAAATATGCAGAGCTAAAATACAGTGCTCTGGTTCTGGGTTCTCCCAAGAAATTATCACGTCCTACACAGAGCCACTTCTCAGCTCCCTCTGCCTATTACGGGGCCCATAGTGAACTCCCCCTGCATGCAGCCAACCAGGTAAAAGCCAGAGTTACATCTGGGGACTCAAGTAACTCATCCAAGCTTAGTGCGCAATGCTGGATTCTCAACATGTTTCACCACAGGGGGAATCCCTAGAAGTGTGTGGATAATTTCAAGAATCAGTAAGGGTGTAATTAGCCTCACAGACAGAGGTTCACTTCCATATCTGTATAATATAGCATTGTTCTTAGCTGGTGGTCGGAGCCATGGTAGCGCAATGGTTAGTGCACTGACTTCCTAGCTCGGTGGTCAACGGTTAGATCCCCAGTTAGGGTGGAATGTTTTTAGACCGCACACAGCTCTGGGGTCTTGAATTAGGTACCAGAGCAACTTCTGGGAAGGTTAAGGCGGCTGGCGTGATGCCGACCACATCACCCCTAGTGTGCCGATGGGCCTAACACCATATTCCCAATATGCCTCAATGGGCGTTTTCAAGAAACAAGAGACAAATTTGCGGTCACAATATCCAACAAATTCCAAGTGCTCCAACAGCTGGAAGATGTCGAGAATACAGATGACTTTGCAGCAAATCAAAACTGTATGGAATGAGACATGTGAAGAAATACTGGGGAAAAGGGAACGACAACAAAAAGCAAGGATAACAACAGAAACCATCAATAAGAAGAAAGACAGAAAAACAAGAAAGCAGATTTAAACACAAGCAAAACCAGAAGTTCCAAAGCCAAGGCTCAAGAAGTGTACACAGAAGCAAACAAAGAAGTAAAAAAAAGTATCAAAAGAGACAAGAGGAAGTATATTGAGGAGTTGGCAAGAGAGGCAGAAGATGCTGCAGCCAAAGGAAATATGAGAGAACTGTATAGCAGCACAAAGAAGCTAACAGGGAAATACAAGCAAACAAGTTGCCTCATAAAAGACAAGAATGGAAAATTGCTCAGCAATATACAAGAGCAAATGAAGAGGTGGACAGAATATTTTGAGGACCTTCTCAATAGATCAGCTCCACAAATCCCCCCCCCCCCTCCCCTTTCCCAGACATCCAGCCAGCAGAAGAAGAGCTACAAATTAAAGATGAAAGACAAACGAAGGAAGAAATAAAGAAAGCCATAAAGCTTCTTGTGGTGAAAAATACAGTGATACAACGTTAAAATATCTCCAATTATAAAGATAACGGGTAAAATAACACGTAGGGATAAAAATATATGCAAGATATGCCGAGGCTTCTTCACCTACGCCAGCGCTTTCTACCGCCATTGAAACTAACTAGTTGGAACATGCAGACTAAACGGTTTACCCTTTTAGACGGGAGGGAAACGGAGATAAAAGAAACAAAAAATTATGACGGTCTGAACACGTGTTTGAATCTAAAAAGGCAAACAGACGCAATTTGTAGTTTAAAGGAAAAATTACGCCACTAGTTGACACAATGTAAGGAATTGGTAGAAAAACGACCTTAGCTCTTGTTAGAAACAGTCGTATCTTGGACGTTTTACCGTAATTAGTCGTTTTAATTTGAATATAGCGGCAAATACCATACCCGAAGGTTCAAAAACAAATTTCAAAAAATAACCTTGAGAAAAGTAGGTTTTTCTTTAATAATAAGTTTATGAAAATAAAACCTAGCTAGTTTGATAGCCCATCTTAAGCTGACAAATAATATACTTTTAATTACACAGACGGACAGATAACACGGAAGATATCGACGAAAGACTGTATTGTTCAAATCAGACTAGCGAACAGTTTTTTGTGCATATTTTCACTAAAGTTACATTTTTGGCGTCCTTGAGCCTAAAAATGCAAAAATCAAACTGCAATGAACTAGGGGGCAAAGTCGGAGGATCGTAGCTAAAAATAACTTAGTGGGGCAGGTTTGTGTAGTTTTTTCATGTAGTTAGTCCAAAAAACAAGTGTAATTTTGGGAAAAATACTACATACTAGACTGAGACTGGACTGAAATTTGACTTTTAGTTTGAATATTTGAAAAAGTTAGAGGGGAAGTCCGTTGATTGGACAGAAGTATTTATATTATTGAATGAGAGACGCACGTTTGTGCCATTTTAAAGAAGACTGTCCATTGACACAGTACGTTACTGCTAGAGGTGATTTCCCGGAATTATTAAATAAAAATCAGTGGGACGCCCTAATCTAGCCAGCAGCTCAGCTGAGTTTTGCTAGTACTAAGTAACTGTGTTCTCAATTCTGAATTGTGGTAAGGGAAAAAGCATTTATCTTGGTTATTTTAATATTTTGAGTGATTGATACTGCCATATCATGAAAAATGATTACGACAAGTGAGTGCTTGCTCTAGGTCCCCAGCAGCAGTCCAGGGCCTAGAGACAAACAAATAATATATGAAAACCTATCTAAGACTATGGAAGGCGGATCTATAATTGAGATCAGTGGGAACATATCACCCACCGTATTGACTGGAAGAGGAAACTATTGAACATATTTCGGATGCAATGCAGTCTTGGGAAACTGGTACTATTTGATAACAACTGGGTGAGATGTGCTAAGTTGGTCAGAGAGATCTGACCCAATCTGTGTAATGTTGTTTTGTGGTGTTGTGTGTAAGAGTGGCGCAGTAAACAGAGTGTTGACACATGGCACAAATTTTGTTTCAGAGTTTCTGATCTGGCACTACGATTGTGCCAGAATGCTTTTGTAGAAGTACAAAAGCGGATGTCTGTGCAGCCTAACATTTTACTCCAGCTACTGAGAGGAGTGGGCCACAAGAATTCTGTACTACATCGTCACAGGCCAGATAAGTGCAAACCTGGCCTGCTGGAGATTCATTAACTGTGCCCACCATCAATAAAGAAATAAAATCTTGTTATATAAACTTTAACATCAGTCCATATGTCCAGGACACTGAACTTTGTAACCATAGATTGGGCATGATGACGCCACCCCAACTAAACATCCAGTGCTAGTTTTTCCCAAGACATTGTAGATATTATTAATATTAACCATTGTAAAAATATACCTATGTACAAAAATTTCATTTGATTATGCAATATATATATATGCATTTTATTGATAAATACATATCATTTCATATGTTCTGACCAAAAGAAACAATTGGTTCAGGACTAATAAATTTAAAAAAAAAATTTTCAAACTTAAACTATAACAGCCAGTGTTAGTTCAGTGTAACATAGAGATTATTATTATTATTAGACTTATTAATTACATGTGTGTGTCTGTGTATTTATTACCTACACATTACATTTCAGTACCCTAGACTTTTAACGTAGCTAACATTCATTATAGTAGAATAGGTCTGCTTGAGGTCGTAAGTGGTAGCAGAAAGGCCTTCTGTAATTCACGTAAATTTTTATCTCAGGAGCCTTCACAGCTGACCTCATCCAGTACACTAGGTAACATAACAACCATACAATAACATCAAAAAACCACTACACTTCTAAGAGATGGAAAAGCGTCTGGACCTGATGGCATTCCAGCAGAGGCCATCAAAGCAGATATCGACACGGCTACATAGATGTTATATACGAGTAAATTACTTGGTAAAGTCTGGGAAAAGGAAGAGATACCAGCAGAATGGAAGGAAGGATATCTGGTTAAGTTGCCTAAGAAGGGAAATTTATAAGAGTGCACAAAATATAGAGGAATAATGTTCGGGCAGATAGGGCTCGTGATCCTTGGTTGGTAGCTTATCTAAGAGAAGGAACTCTGAATTCAAACCACCGCTACCTTGCGGGAATATCCATTTATGGAATTGGCTTCGGGAGTAAACCCTGAGGATAAATCCGGAGTCGGAGTCCCTAAGGCAGTCTAATGTCGATTCGACATTATTCTGGCAACTCCTGCGACATGGCCGGTACCAAACTGTATCGGCTACTGCTGTTCCTTTGGATCTACCGGCTATGTGGAGAGGGGGAACATGCTGCATGGGCAACAGCTTGATCTCTATATAACTGTGCCCAAACTCGCGCCCTGGAGAGGACACTCCAGCTTCACCCTATAGGTGTCGGCAAAACACGGGAAATAGCAGTTACCGGTTATAAGCATTTTGCCCAATTGGCGTAGGGCATGGCGCCAGGGGCTACTTCCGACAGTGGGAGAGGTTCTAGGATCTCACTGGACAGCTACCGCCCGCTTCAAGCTGGGCAGCCCCCAGTCAATAAGGTGTTGTCCCGCCACTGTCTGCTTTCCCCATTGGGTGCATGGGGATTAGGGTCAAACCCGAACTGTGGACAGAAAATTTTGCACCAAGCAATTATCGAAAAAATAGAAATAAGCAAACTCTCAGATTGGGATGCTGGAACGTCCGGACTATGTTGACTGGACTATCCGAAAACCTACAGGATGTAAACGATGTAAGGAAGACAGCCATAATTAATGATGAGCTTAAACGACTTCAGGTGGATATAGCTGCACTTCAGGAAACGCGCCTGGCGGGCTCTGGAACGGTGAGCGAGAAGGACTACACATTTTATTGGCAAGGGAAAGATCTTAATAAAGCTAGAGAACACGGAGTAGGTTTTGCGGTCAAAAAATCGCTAACTAAAATGGTTGAACCAGGCGAGAATGGATCAGAACGCCTGTTAACGCTCCGCCTGCAAACTAGCACAGGTCCCATCACCCTTGTCAGTGTGTATGCTCCTACTCTGTACTCTGCCTCAGAAGCTAAAGATGAGTTCTACGAGAATCTAACAGCAATTATCAAAAGCATACCTAGGCAAGAACAGCTTGTTCTCCTTGGTGACTTTAACGCTAGAGTGGGTGCCGATAATGTTTCATGGCCTTCATGTCTGGGCAGGTTTGGTATTGGCAAGATGAATTGATAGCTTGGCCTCTGGCAAAGCACCAGGCAGTGATGGGATTCCTCCTAATTTAATCAAATGCTGTAAGAGCACGCTATTACATCCCCTGCATAGGATGCTGTGCCAGTGCTGGGAAGAGACAACTATTCCTCAAGACATGCGAGATGCCAAGATTGTAACACTGTATAAAAATAAAGGAGACAGAAGTGATTGCAATAACTACAGAGGCATCTCTCTTCTTAGTATTGTTGGTAAGGTTTTTGCCAAAGTCATCTTAATGCGACTACACAAGTTAGCTGAGCGCATATATCCAGAGTCACAGTGTGGATTCCAAGCTGGCAGATCAACAACAGACATGATCTTCTCTCTCCGCCAGCTTCAGGAAAAATCAAGAGAGCAGAAAAGACCATTATATATCGCCTTTATAGACCTCACAAAAGCATTCGACCTGGTTAGTAGGGATGGACTCTTTAAAATCCTCCTGAAAATAGGCTGCCCTTCTAAAATGCTGGAAATGATAAAGTCATTCCATGACGGCATGAAGGGAACAGTCCAATATGCTGGAAGCACGTCACAGCCCTTTGATATACGAAGTGGCGTTAAACAAGGCTGTGTTCTGGCTCCGACCCTCCTCGGAATCTTCTTTGCCTTACTCTTGAAACATGCATTCAGAGATGCAACTGAAGGAATATGCCTTCACACTAGGTCAGATGGCCGTCTGTTTAATCTTTCAAGGCTGAAGGCAAAAACAAAAATCAGAAGGGTCACTATAAGGGACTTGTTGTTCGCTGATGATGCTGCAGTCGTCACTCAAAGCCAACAGGAGCTTCAGAGCTTGATGAATCGCTTCACTAAAGCATGCAAGGACTTTGGCCTCACAATAAGTCTAAAAAAACGAATGTGCTGAGTCAGGATGTGGGTGCTGCACCAGTTATCACTATCGATAACTATGAATTGGCAGTGGTGCACCACTTCACATACCTAGGGTCTACCATCAATGACAAACTCTCACTGGATACAGAAATCGACAGCCGTATTGGCAAAGCTGCAGCTACCTTTGCCCGCCTCACATCGCGTGTTTGGGGAAACTCTAAACTCACAATGAAGACCAAAGATGCGGTTTATAATGCCTGCGTCACCAGCACACTCCTATATGGCAGCGAGACCTGGACGACCTATGCTAAGCAAGAAAGAAGGCTCAATACCTTCCATTTGCGGTGTCTACGCCGCATCCTCGGCATCTCATGGAAAGATAAAGTGACAAATGTCGAGGTGTTGTCACGTGCTGGCCTTCAAAGTATGTATACGCTTCTTAGACAGCGCAGACTTCGCTGGCTTGGCCATGTTCGCCGCATGGAAGATGGTTGCATCCCAAAAGATATCTTCTACGGACAATTAGCAGATGGCAAGAGAACAGTTGGGCGACCACAGCTGAGGTTCAAAGATGTGTGCAAGAGAGATATGAGGGCACTGGACATGGATCCAGCAACATGGGAGGATGAAGCTGCCGATCGCACTAAGTGGCGATGCTATTTACGGCGCCACCTCAGATTGGGCGAAGAGAGGCTCACACAAGAAGCAGAGGTGAGGAGAAAACGTCGAAAGGAGCACCAGGAAAATAAGCAGCTGAGGGCTGTCACCTCAGGGGCGCATTCCCATAGTCAGTTATGACTGAAGGGGCTATTATTATTATAATGTTACTATCAGTGCCAGGAAAAGTATTAAACAGGATTATCCTTGAGAGATTAAAAGAGTCCATAGGCAAGAAACTGAGAGATGAACAAGCAGGTTTTCGACAAAACAGATCATGTACAGACCAGATAGCCACTTTGAGAATAATAGTTGAACAAAGTCTGGAATGGAATTCACCACTATACATCTGATTTGTGGACTATGAAAAGGCATTTGACAGTGTAGACAGAGAATCACTTTGGAAATTGATGAGGCATTATGGAGTTCCCCTGAAGATCATTAATTTAATAAAGAAAACATGAAGACATGACGTGCAGAGTTCTTCACGAAGGACAGCTTACAGAACCGTTTGGGATAAGAACAGGAGTGCGACAGGGATGCCTCTTGTCTCCATTTCTTTTCTTACTAGCAATAGACTGGGTTATGAGATCATCAACAACACACAACAGAAATTGAATCCAGTGGACTCTGACTAAGCAGTTGGATGATCTGGATTTTGCTGATGACTTGGCTCTTCTGTCCCACAACCGTAATCAGATGCAGGACAAATTGAAAACACTCGATGAGAGGTCACAGCAATTGGGTCTGCAAATACACAGGGACAAGACAAAAATAATGAGAATAAATGCAGGTAATGATAACAGGGTTGAACTTGAAAAAAAACACCAATACAAGATGTAGAATCGTACACATATCTTGGCAGCAATATAGACAAAGTTGGAGGGACAGACAGTGATTTCAAAATAAGAATACAAAAGGCAAGAGGAGCTTTCATTGCATTGAGAAATATATGGAGATCAAGAGAAATCGGATCCAACACGAAAATAAGAATCTTCAATTCAAATGTGAAGTCAGTCCTATTGTATGGCTCTGAGACATGGAGAACAACAAAGACAACAACCAAAAAGCTACAGACTTTCATAAATGGGTGCTTGCGTAGAATAGATGGATTGAAATGGTATGACAAGGTTACAAACGTGGAACTGAGGACAAGAACTAGACAAGTGCCAGTGGAACAAGAGATGAGAAGAAGACGATGGCGATGAATAGGACTCACACTGAGGAAACATGTTGATAGCATTACAAGGCAGGCCTTGTTCTGGAACCCCCAGGGCAAGAGAGGCAGAGGTAGACCAAGAAGCACATGGCGAAGAGAGCTGGAAACAGAGGTGAAAATGATGATGAGAACGTGGAAAGAACTTGAGATGATGGCACGTGACAGGAGGACTTGGCATGTGTTTGTTGAAGGCCTATACTCCTTTGGGAGTGGAGGGTTATGAATGAATGAATTCCATAATAGTGTATTACTTTGTTGTTTTTCTTGTGTGTTGGCTCTTCCAGGCTGTAATTTATCTGCCGTTTGCTGTGGCAATGTTTAATGTTTATGGTGTTTGTAATGTATATTCTTCCATGATACCATATTACACTCTCTCTCGCTATTGATATCTTTTTATCTGCTATGCTTTTGTTGCTGCCATCAATGGTACCTATACCTTGCAGCGGTATGGCAGCTTGTGTACCCTGACAATCCCCAGAGCTATGCCAGTGGGAGTTTTACTCCTGGTAGGTTCAACCATGCTGGACTGGTCTGCGTGGGTAGGGGTCAGACAAAAGCTGGTACCCTGGTCCTCCAGGTTGGGGGTTTTAGCACAGGGCCGACACCCCTGTCTGTGTAAAAAATCACACACGTTACGGAAACAGCAATAAATGGAAATACTTTGATGCGGGACGGACATCCGGAGTCTCAGGCTCGTATGACTGACAGTGGTGAAAGCCGAAAGGAAGCCACTGGCATGAAAACGGATGCCCAGACCGCAAAACACGAAACCAGAATTGGTTTTTGGAATGTCAGAACTATGAACGAGGCAGGAAAGCTGAGACAGATTACAGCAGAGATGAGGAACTACAAACTACATATCCTGGGAATAAGCGAGAGCAGATGGACAGGGATGGGGGAGAATAAAAACAGCTACAGGGGAAACAGTACTTTATTCTGGTAGAGAGGACGGTCAGCACAACGAAGGTATAGCCATTATCCTTAAGAAAGGAATGGAAAGGTCTCTACTGGAATGGAAACCCATTAACAACAGACTAATAAGAGCAAGACTGAGAGGGAGATTCACCAACACCACAATTATACAATGTTATGCACCAACAAATGACAGCGACGAAGAGATCAAGGACGAGTTCTATCAACAGGTACAAAAGGAAATGGAAACTGTACCCAGGTACGATCTTATTATAGTAATGGGAGACCTAAATGCGAAAGTTGGAACACACAATAATTATAACGAAAGAGTAATGGGGAAATGCGGCAGTGGAACAGTAAATGAGAATGGGGACAAATTAATAAGCTTCTGCAGTATTAACAACCTGGTCATCGGAGGAACACTTTTTCAACACAAAGAAGTGCACAAGTTAACATGGGAATCACCAAACGGACGAGACAAAAACCAGATAGATCACATAATGATCAATGGCAGATGGAGACATGCACTACAAGACGTGAAAGTAAGAAGAGGCGCAGATGTGGGAAGTGATCATCACCTAGTAGTAGCAAGACTGAAGGTGAAACTCAGAGCTGCTGGACCAGTTGCAGTCAAACAGAAAAGATACAACATCACGAAACTTAAGGACTCCCTCACCAGAAAAGCGTTTGTGGTCGACGTAAAGAGACGATATCTGATTACCAAAAGCCAGGAAAGAACAGAGACCGACGATGTGGACCAGAAATTCAACACCATCTCAACAATATATAAAGAAAGCAGCAAGTCATGCTTGGGATTCCAGGAAAGAAAGAGCCAAGACTGGATAACACCAGAAACGCTAAACACCATAGCGAAGAGAAAGGAAATGAAAAGGAAGAAAACAGAAGCTAAGTCTCCCAGGTTAAAGGCAATATATAGTGAACAGTACAGTCAGCTGGACAAGGAAGTAAAACGTCAAACCCGTGCTAACAAAAGGACATTTCTGGATGACCTTGCAAGACAGGCAGAAGAGGCAGCACTGAGAAATGAACAAAGCACAGTTTATAAAATAACTAAAGCTATCAGTGGAAAACGAGGTGCAAACAACATAACGTTAGTAAGAGACAAGCAAGGAAATCTCATCACCACAGCACAGGGGCAGGAAACAAGGTGGGCAGAGCACTTCAGAGAAACACTGAATAAGGAACCACCAGAGACTCAGCTGAATGTTCCTGAGGCTGAAAGTGACTTAGACGTAAATACAGACATTCCACGAAAAGAAGAAATTATCACAGCTATCAAAGGGCTAAAAAATGGAAAAGCGCCTGGTCACGACAATCTGAATGCTGAGCTATTCAAGACAGACCCTGAACTAGCAGCAGAACTATTAGAACCACTATTTGCACAAGTCTGGGAAACTGAGACAACACCAACAGAGTGGAGTAAAGGAACAATTGTCAAATTGCCCAAGAAGGGCGACCTTGCAGACTGCAACAACTGGAGAGGAATTACCCTCCTCTCAGTTCCCAGCAAAATACTAGGCAGGATAATCATCCAGAGAATTTCAAAAGCAGTTGACCATAAACTGAGGAAAGAACAAGCGGGCTTCAGAAAGAACAGAAGATGTGCAGATCATATATTTGCCCTCAGGAACATTATAGAGCAGTGCTCAGAATGGCAGAGACAGCTGTACATTAACTTTGTTGATTTTGAAAAGGCTTTCGACAGCATACACAGGGACAGCCTATGGAAAATTCTGAGGGCTTATGGAATTCCCAGCCGCATTGTTTCCATTAAAAAAGCCTCTATTCTAACTTTACGTGCAGTGTTGGATCGAGTAATGTAACTTTCGAAGTGAAAACAGGAGTACGACAGGGATGCCCCTTATCAACAACATTATTTTTGACAGTCATAGATTGGGTGATGCGCCAGACAACAGAGGGCAGTCCAAGAGGAATTAGATGGACAACGTTTTCTACACTGGAAGATTTGGAATATGCAGATGACATTGCACTGCTCGCGCATTCACACCAACACATTCAAGACAAAACTGATAGACTGAATAAGTATGGCCAGCAGGTTGGCCTGAACATCAATCTGAAGAAGACAGAGGTCATGACACTAAATGTGGGCAATCCTGAGCCAATAACAGTAAGGAACCAGAAGTTAGAACAGACAGACACATTTACTTACCTAGGAAGCATAGTAACACCTGACGGCGGAACAAGCAAGGACATTAACAACAGAATGAATAAAGCGAGAACAGCCTTTGCTATTCTCAACAACATTTGGAAGTCTTCCCAGTACAGCACAAACACCAAATTAAGACTGTATGAGAGCTGCGTACTTTCTGTGCTTCTCTATGGTGCGGAATGTTGGAGAGTAACAGAGAAGGAAATGTCGAAACTGTCCTCCTTCCACACAATCTGCCTAAGGAAAATTCTCCGAATCTTTTGGCCAAACACCATCAGCAACCAAGAACTACTTATTCGGAGTAACCAGGAGGACATGCACACCATCATAGCTGGCAGACGCTGGAGTTGGGTTGGCCATGTCCTCAGAAGGGACCATGATACCATCGCAAGAACAGCTATGCTATGGACCCCCGAGGGAAAGCGAAAGAGAGGCCGACCAAAAACAACTTGGCGGAGAACTGTGGAGGCTGAGATCCAAAGAATGAACCACAGTTGGGGCACTGTACGAAGGATGGCCGCCGACCGAGCAAAGTGGAATCAATTTGTTGCTGCCCTACAAGACGCCACCAGGCGTGATGGCCGCTGACTGCTTTGACGGTTGGCGGTTATGGATCAAAGAAGAAGAAGCTTTTGTTGGTTTTGGATTGGTGGTTTTTGTTTGTTTTTTATTTTATTTTTTATTTATTTAATTCTTCTACTGATATTGAATGGACGTTTTGGTTTGTTTGTTTTGTTTTGTTTTTCCTTGTCATTCTGATTTGTTCTAGTTGTTATATGTTGGTTCTTGTGTTGGTAATATACAATTTTATTATGTTGTGAAGCTTCCTGGGTAGGTCAACTTTCAGTACATTTTCCAGTGACAGTATTGTGGAGTTTTTGGGTTCTCAAGTATTCCAATAGTGGTTTTCTGTCCTGTTCGTATTTTTTTGTGGCAATGAGGCTCCTCTTTTTGCTAGTTTATCTGCCTCTTCATTTAAGGTAATGTCTACATGTCCTGGTATCCAGTCATTTCCGTATAGGATTTTAAGCTTGTGACACATTTCTATGATTTATTTAGGTACAGTTATGTTGAGCTTATTCTCTGGTTCTGAATTGCCCTAAGGACAGCCTGTGAATGTGAAAAAATTGCGATGTCATTCAGTTGTGCTTCGTTGCTCTCAAAAATCTCCTACATAACGCACTTCTATGGCGAAACCAAAATATGGTTTAGTATTAATCGAGAATGTGTTTGTACCAACAAAGTTTGATCCAATGAAAACGATCCAGTAAATAAAATACTAAAAATAGAGATTATTATTTTTAATTATTGTTTATAAAGATTTGTTGCAGATGATGTTGCTATATGGAGGACTGGGAGACATCTGCCAAAATTATATAAGGATCTACAGAAGCAAATAAAGAAAGTATGTAAATGGATGACAAAATGGGGTTTTCAGCTGAATACAAATAAAACATTGGGAATGATCTTCAGTAAAGGTAGGGTTGTCAAAAATAAAATTATAGACATAAATATCCAAGGGCAAAACATTAATACAGTACAAACCACTCGATATCTAGGAATGATATTGGACCAACAGCTGAACTGGAATAAACACATAGATAAACTAGTGGAGTCTTGCAGAGGATTGACTAACTGATATTTGAAAGGTAATGGATGGGGTGCAAGCACTAAGACAATGCTCACTTTTTAATTCGAGTAAATAAAGTCAGGTTTCCAATACCCAAATATAGTACCTTCTTCCCCCCTCTACTCAGACCAAATAAAGTAAATCAAAACTAAATTTGCATGAATGTTTTTGTGTGTGACCTCCCTTTTCCAGAAAATAACAAACATAACAAATAAAAAAACAAACGAATTGAAAAAAACAAACAAACTAAAATGAAGTCTCTCATAACTGCCCTGTTGTTAACAAGGTGAAAAGGGGTGAGAAAGCCCGGTGGGTGTCCGAGATTTCATCAAATCCACCAAATATAAATTATATGCCATCAGCCATACAAGCATCCCGGGAAACGAACGTCCTTTTCAGGGCGAACGCAGCCGGCGGAATACATTAAAATGGTCCGTAACAAGCCACAAGCGAAAAAGAGGAAAATCTATCATCATCTTCAGTTGCCATCTCCACAACGAAGGTTGGCTGTAATGGATCTCCAACGTCTTCTGTCTCTTGTCTTGATGGTGCACTCTGATAGACTCTTTCCTGTCCATCTCTTGATGTTGTCTTCCCACTTATAGCGCTGTCTTCCCCTTGCACGTTTGCCTTCAACTCTCCCTTCTGTTATGGTCCTCTGCAAGGTGTTATGCCTTTTTATGTGGCCAAAGTATTTTAGCTGTCGAACTTTGACCTCCCTCATTAGTTCTCTTTTCATACCTAGATTTTCTAGGACCTCCTTATTTGTTTTCATCTCTTTCCATGAGATACGCCCCATTCTTCTATATATATCCACATTTCAAGAGCCTCAATTCTTTCTTCCAACTGCTTATTCATCGTCCATGTTTCTGCACCATACAGAAATGCAGAATATATATAACACTTTATGATTCTCAGTTTTAATTTGTGAGATAACTGTTTGGATGTCAGTATATGTTTCATGTTGTTGAATGTAGCTTTGGCCATTCCTATTCTCTTCTTGATTTCTGTTTCACATCTGCCATCTTCTGTTATTATATGACCGAGATATACGTAGCTCTTGACTTGTTCCAGGATTTCCCCATTTACGCTTATCTTTAATGTGGGTTTATCGTCTGTTTTGCTAATTATCATAGTTTTTGTTTTCTCAATATTAATGTCGAGTCCATATTCATGACTTATACTGTTCACTTGCTTCACTAGTTCTTGTAACTCCTGTTCGCTTTCAGCTAACAACACGGTATCATCTGTATATCTAAGGTTGTTTATTGACCTTCCACTGATGTTCAGTCCTGGTATTTCCTGTATCTGTTTGAAAATTTTTTCGGTGTATAAATTAAATAGGCAGGAGGACAGCACACAACCTTGTCTGACACCTCTTTTTATGTCTATGTATGGTGAATAATTCCTTCCAGATCTTACTGTGGCAGTTTGCTCCCAATAAAGGTTACTGAGTATTCTTATATCTTTTCCATCAATACCTATGTCTTCGAGGCATTCAATTAATTTCTCATGATGGACTCTGTCAAAAGCCTTCTTATAGTCAATGAAGCACATATACATACTTTTTTGGACCTCTATAGAAGCCCTCAAACACTTGTCAGCAGCAGCAAACAAAAACCTGCAAAGAACAAAGAGAGTCAGCCGGAGAGCACGATTACTCCAACTAATAGCGTCGTGGCCGGTCCTTCTCAGAAGACGAACAACGCAACCATTGACACGACCGTTGAGCAACCCAAAGCTTCAAAGGCAGAGGACAACCAGTCTCCGAAGCCTGGCAAAGTAACATCTCCAATAAAACAAGATGTCGAGACGGCGGCTCCAGTGTGCAGTGACCAGACAACTGTGTGGTAAAGTGGGATGATATAAATACTTATAGGGGACTTAGTGTACTGACTGAGATCAGCTGTGAAGGTATCTGTATCTAATAAGTGTAGTGTTTTACAGATAACCTTACTTGCTACCACATTTATACCTCAGTCAGAATTATTCTGGAATATTGTGATGACTACGTTGAATGTCTAGGGTTATGTAATTGATGAAGTGTAAGTCACAACAACAACAGACAGATAAACAATTTAATTTATTCCACCACACTTGACAACACTGTGACACTCACACACATTTAACACTCTATAAGACTATCTTAAATGAGTCACTGGTAAAGTTTCAAATATATATGTATTAATTACTTTTACTAATATATATCCTGATTCAACTACACAGTGAACCAGGAATCACAATCAAATGTAATCACAATTTATATGTACATAATTTATAAATATGAACCTTGTAGTGACATATTTTATTAGTATTATCCTATGTGTGTCAGTTGTGTAGTAGTACTATGAGGTAATACTGGTTTTGTTTTTCAAGCTATGTTGTTATTTGTCATCATGACTTCAAGTGTTTGTTTATCTTGGAAATAGTATGGGGAAAAGTTCCCAGTTCCTATCAATTTAAACAAGGTATTGTCCCTCTGTTTTACTATAATGTCAATTTTAGAGGGGGACACATAATGTTGAGCTCCTCTGGCCACAGAAGCTTATCTTTCGTGATGGCGGCAGGAAAAGACTCCTCTGCTCGATAGCTTCCCTGTGTTCTGGAGACACCTCACTGGTCGCTATCTGGACCCAGGAGTATGCTGTCAGCCTCTAGATTCAGCAAAGCTCAGACCAGGTGCTGCTCAATAACTTTAGGACCACGGTCCCTGAAACAAGAAGGTTGTACCTCCTATTTCAGTACTAATTTATAATCTATTTCCAGACTGAACACAATACATAACAAACACTGAGTTCAGAGCGGTAGGCCAACTGCTATCTTCATCTGAAACAATTTACACCAGTATACTCCTCCCTAATGGTTACTACGCCTCTGCAATTCCAGCATTAGTTCCTTCTAGTCAATAAGATAGGTGTCAGTGTACTGTTAGGCAATTCCATGCAATTTTACTTTTCTCAGACACGTTCTGTTCAGGTTGGAGCAATATCTAGGCTTTGCCTCATGTTTGCTACTGAACTACACACATATACAGACATAAATTATCAATTTACATTCAATTTTCATTAAAAAGATATCAAATATTTCAAGCTTACCACAATTCATGGAAATAATACACAATTACGTTGACTGGCAATGAATATGGCACAAAATCCGACCTGCCGCTGTCTCAGGCTTTTATTTAGAAAAATATAAGCTGAATCTCAACGCACTGTTGCTTTAGAAAGTTTATTTGAAAATGTGGTGCTGAACTGACGCTTCTAATTGACTATATTGGCGGGTCTAACCAATCGTGCCATGTTTACACAGCTTTTCAAAAAAGTACCTCTACTACTGTTTCCCCTAACAACAAAAAATTAGTATTTGTAGTCCGACTAATCGTGTTTCGCCTTACATTTACTGCGCTCCAATCAAATAGGATTTAACATGGGGACCTATTTCCCGTACAATGGTGGTTTCAAAATCTGCCACTGAGCGATTCTGATTTTGGTGTTGTCTGACACCCTCACTATTTCTTTTGGCTATAATTTGTTAATTCCTAGACTATTTGCGTAACACTTAACATATTATTTGTCAGCAAGTCCTAAGGAACCCAAATATACAAATTTAAGGGAGCTAAGTGGCTGCGTTCAAAATATGTATTTTCTAGGATAGTCGTGTATTTGTTTTTTTTATTTTTTATGTTTAGAACCGCCACCTGTCCTGCTGTACTGTCAGACTAATGTCAGGATTTTAGACATAAAACAGTAGAATGTCATGTTTCCTAATAAGCGTTTTGTAAGTTTTTTAAACCTAACTCTCGTATGGGTAGTGTTTTTTATCACTGTCGATTTGAAAAAAAAGTTAGTGCTTGTGGCCTTACACGCGTGATGGCATTAATTTTGTATCGCGAGACGCGTGTTAGGGTTGCATGCGTTCCTGCTTTCAGCCCTCCCTTTCTTTCTATCCTAAGTCCATCTGTCCTTTCGTTTATGGTAACGTAGGGTAATTAATGCTAGTATTAATTTAGGTCATTAATCAGCTTGCGTATCTCAAGGTTTTTCTTAGAAATGCAGTACACGTTTTATTGTAGAAAGCGTGTATTGATGCAGTAGGCTTACTATCAACGTGAAAGCGTGAGAATATGCAGACGAAGCATAAAAAGGGGGTCTCGAGTACCGTCATTGTGACAGCACTGTTCTTTACCATTCTTCTTTCCTTTTATTGAATTTATATGTTAGGCTTTACATTTACCTGATAATTTATATATGTGGATTAGAATTTCTCACGACAAATTCTCCCCACTTGAAACAGACGTTATATGTCAGTCTATAATTCTATATACACATAGAGAAATTTATTATCTTTCCTGGGGCTTAGGGTGATTCTCATCATACGGATGGCGGCTTAAAAAATCCGCTCCCAGATTTGTTTTTCCACTTATATACTCTATGCTAAACTCATATGGCTGCATCAGTAATGACCAACGGAGTAATCTAGAATTTTTATGTCTAGCCTGCGCTAGAAACGACAAGGGTTTGTGATCCGTTTGCAACTTAAATGCCTTCCCATACAGATAAATATTGAATTTCTTTATCGCCCATATTACTGCAAGACATTCTTTTTCGCTAGTTGAGTAATTGGTTTCAGCTTTATTCAACTTTCTGCTAGCATATGCCACTGGGCTTAATTCCCCATCCAATGCATCTGATTTCTGTAGCAGAGTAGCACCTAACCCAATATTACTGGCATCCGTGCTTACAATGAATTCTTGACTTAAGTCAGGTAATTTCAAAATAAGTTTACTTGTGAGCTTTTCCTTCAATTCCTGGTAAGCGAATTCGCATTGTGGAGTCCATGTAATTCGATCTGGATGTCCTTTACGTGTCAAATCAGTTAACGGTGCACATATGGAATTAAAGTTTTTGATATACTTTTGGTAGAAACCACATAATGAGACAAAGGATCTCACGTCTTTCTTGGTTTGTGGTCTCGGGGCTTTCTTTAGTTTCTCTAAATTCTTTGGGTCAGGGGTCATGTTTCCCTGATAAACTGTGTGTCCCAAGAATTCTAATTCTTTACATCCAACGCAACATTTGGTTGGTCGGGCTGTTAAATTCGCTTCCCTAAGTCGATTAAACAGCATGTTCAGAGAATCAATGTGTTCCTCAAATGTTTCTGTTGCTATAAGGATATCATCCATGAAATTTGTGATGCATGGGTTATTCAGAGGGTCCAATAATTTTCTCATCATTCTAGAGAAGACACTAGGCGCATTCTTCAATCCAAATGGCAATCTGTTAAACTCATAGTGTCCTTCTGAGGTACTAAAAGCTAGGTATGGTCTAACCTCAGGCTTTACTGGAATCTGATAGTATCCTTTACTCAGGTCCACTTTTGAGAAATATTTAGCTTTATTTAGCCTGGCAAACAACTGATTTGTATCCGGCAATGGATCCACCTGTCCTTCTGTGATAGCATTCAGTCTCCTGTAATCTATACAGAGTCTATGTTCTCCAGAGGGTTTCCTTAAGAGTACCACACTGGAACTATACGCAGATTCACTGTGTGAAATAATTCCTTCCTTCAACAAATAGTCTATCTCTTCCTTCAAAGCTTTCTCCTTAGCAAAAGGAATCGAATAGGGTTTCATACAGACAGGTGTGGGGTCTATCAGTTTTCATATCATATTCCAATAAGTTTGTATGCCCCGGTCGGTCTGTTAACACCTCTGTATGATTATCTAGAACCTGTTGCACTCTCTCTTTCTGATTTTTCGTTAAATGTGTACTGATTTTCACCTGTGCCGCTGTCTCACAGGGATGTAATGGATATTCAAATGATGAAAGTGGTTCCTTTTTCATTTCCATGGCAATGGACAAGGTCAACAAGTGTGTCTCTTCCTGATTTTCTCTTTCCAATTATTTCTTCAGGAGATTCACATGATAGATTTTTTCTTTCCCCTTCTTATCTATCTTATAATTGGTTCTAGACACCTTCTCTAGAACTGTATATGGACCTTGCCATCCAATTTGTAACTTATTCTGACTACCGGGCAGAAGAAGCAGTACCTTCTCTCCCACAGCCAAATCTCTGTCTTTAGCCTTCCTGTTGAAATAGGCAGCATGTTTCTTCCTGGCTTGTCTCAAATTTTCATTGGCAAGTTTCCAGCCAGTTTTTAAACGAGTGGTCAGCTCATTCACATATTGGTATGAGGGTGTAATATTTTCCTCTGCCTTTTCATCAGTCCACGTTCTTAACAGCGTTACATATGGACCTTTAATTTTGTGGACCTATTTGTCCATGCACCGGTATGGTCTCGTCCACTCGAAGCGCTATAGTGATGATTTTTCTTCCCAGAAGTATCATGCACAAATCTACCGCTACCAATTCTTTTCTTGGGGCTTTCTCCCCACTTAGAATTCTTGATGAGAGATTTCCTCTCTACATCCTCTTCCTCCAGTTTGTTTAAGTCCGATTGAGGGATTTTCGGCTTATCCTGGGGTAAGACATCTTTTTGCACTCTCTGCATAGTGGCCATTGTAAAACAGTTAATTGAAGCTTGTCCGTGAAAAGGGGCTTCCCATTCCATTTGGTCCACTTTATCAAATTTATTTTTCTTTGTATTGTCAGGCCTAATTTTGCCCCGTGGCGTGTCCAGGTCCTGATCAATGTTCCCACTTGTGGGTGTTCCCTCATGTGCTATGCTACATCTTTCTACAAAATTCTCAATGTCCCACCTTGCCTTGGGCCAATAATAATTGTGAGCCACCTTTTGGATGATGGTACCTATTTTCTCATGGTCCCCATCTTGTTTCACATGTAGGCTCCTTATTAAGTCTGCCCTATATCTCTTTGGAAGAACCAACTGTCCGTGACCATGGGATCTAGTTCCGGCCTTCCTGTAAATCAACTTGTTTTTCATGTAAAAATCTCCCTTGCCTGGAGTTGTATGACAAGTTGACAATTTCCTGAAACAAGGCTTGAGGGTCTTATCCCCAGCCTGTGCCTTCCTCATCTCTTCTGGAGTGGTATCTAACAGAATATCCTCCTCCTTTCTTGAGGTCGACCTGACCTGAAGGGTGGCCATAACTATAGGGTTCCTTCTGCAACGGTCAGTGTCATGATTGTTCATCTTACAATTTTTACACCATCTCTTTCCTTGGTTGTAAGATTTTCTTTCATCATATTTCCTTTCCTCGAATTGTGGGGTTTTATTTTTATTGTCATACCGCGGCCTATCAAACTGGTGCTTACCTTTGTTTTGATCTCTAGGATCAAATTTACTAAAGTTCTGTGGTGTCTTAAAATTATCTACCTGTTTCTTTTTATTACCTGATACCTCTGCCTGAGCTGCTTGATACCTTTCTGCAACATTTAGTAACTCACCCAGCCTCTCTGCACCTTGTTCCATGAGAAACTTTCTCAGGTCTGGAGCCATGGACTCTCTTAGTTGTTCTATAAGGACCATTTCCTTAAGATCTTGGGTTTTCCCCAGAGAAGTCCATTTCTCCAAGTATGTCTCTAACCGTGCAGAGAACTGGTGATAGGTTTCACCTGACAGTAGTTTAGCATTCCTAAATTGTTTCCTATAAAATTCTGCGTTCTTTTCATATCTTAACAAAAGAGCCTGCTTTAGCATGTCATAATTTTCTTGATCACCTCTGTTCATTTTGGCAAAAACTTCATAAGCTGCCCCACGAAGCCCTTGAGATAACTTTAAGCTCCACCTTTCTCTTTCTAACCCATACGTGGTAGCTAATAGTTCATATCTATTTAGATAGCTCTCAATATCATCTTCTTTCTCAACAAAATGATCTAAATGAAAATTCATAGCTGAGGTTGAGGCTCCCTGACTAGCAGTAGCATCGGAGGTAAAGGGACTGGCACCATTTTCAGGAGCATGGCCTTGAAACTCAAACTCCCTTAGTCGTAACTCATGTTCCCTTTGTAATCTCTTATCCTCTGCTTCCCTTTCTGCAGCCAATCGCTTGTCTTCCCTTTCTGCAGCTAATCTCTTGTCTTCCCTTTCTGCAGCTAATCTTTTTTCCTCGGCTTCCAATTTCTTAGCCTCAGCCTCAATCTGCAGCCTCTTAGTCTCAGCCTCAGCCTCAAATTGTAACTTCTTAATTTCCTTTTCAGCCTCTAACTTTCTTTCGGCCTCTTTTTCTAATCTTCTTTCTTCCCGTTCAATATATTTGTCACATTCAGCAGTGACATAAGCAATCATAATTTGCCCGTCCATTCCTAACTCTTTTGCAGTCTGCACAGCAGCAGATCGAAATTTTGCCAAGTCGGCCATTTTCTAACAGGTAAATGTATGTAATGTCTAACTAAACAATACAATCTGTAATTACTTATCCAAGGACACCACAGGCACTGAGAGCTCAACGTTATTTATTTCCACCCAAGGATACCTTTTAATTCTTATTATTCCCAATATATATAACAGGAGAAAGTTCAATATCCCGGGAGCGAGACCCCAATATATGTGGTAAAGTGGGATGATATAAATACTTATAGGGGACTTAGTGTACTGACTGAGATCAGCTGTGAAGGTATCTGTATCTAATAAGTGTAGTGTTTTACAGATAACCTTACTTGCTACCACATTTATACCTCAGTCAGAATTATTCTGGAATATTGTGATGACTACGTTGAATGTCTAGGGTTATGTAATTGATGAAGTGTAAGTCACAACAACAACAGACAGATAAACAATTTAATTTATTCCACCACACATGACAACACTGTGACACTCACACACATTTAACACTCTATAAGACTATCTTAAATGAGTCACTGGTAAAGTTTCAAATATATATGTATTAATTACTTTCACTAATATGTATCCTGATTCAACTACACAGTGAACCAGGAATCACAATCAAATGTAATCACAATTTATATGTACATAATTTATAAATATGAACCTTGTAGTGACATATTTTATTAGTATTATCCTATGTGTGTCAGTTGTGTAGTAGTACTATGAGGTAATACTGGTTTTGTTTTTCAAGCTATGTTGTTATTTGTCATCATGACTTCAAGTGTTTGTTTATCTTGGAAATAGTATGGGGAAAAGTTCCCAGTTCCTATCAATTTAAACAAGGTATTGTCCCTCTGTTTTACTATAATGTCAATTTTAGAGGGGGACACATAATGTTGAGCTCCTCTGGCCACAGAAGCTTATCTTTCGTGATGGCGGCAGGAAAAGACTCCTCTGCTCGATAGCTTCCCTGTGTTCTGGAGATACCTCACTGGTCGCTATCTGGACCCAGGAGTATGCTGTCAGCCTCTAGATTCAGCAAAGCTCAGACCAGGTGCTGCTCAATAACTTTAGGACCACGGTCCCTGAAACAAGAAGGTTGTACCTCCTATTTCAGTACTAATTTATAATCTATTTCCAGACTGAACACAATACATAACAAACACTGAGTTCAGAGCGGTAGGCCAACTGCTATCTTCATCTGAAACAATTTACACCAGTATACTCCTCCCTAATGGTTACTACGCCTCTGCAATTCCAGCATTAGTTCCTTCTAGTCAATAAGATAGGTGTCAGAGTACTGTTAGGCAATTCCATGCAATTTTACTTTTCTCAGACACGTTCTGTTCAGGTTGGAGCAATTTCTAGGCTTTGCCTCATGTTTGCTACTGAACTACACACATATACAGACATAAATTATCAATTTACATTCAATTTTCATTAAAAAGATATCAAATATTTCAAGCTTACCACAATTCATGGAAATAATACACAATTACGTTGACTGGCAATGAATATGGCACAAAATCCGACCTGCCGCTGTCTCAGGCTTTTATTTAGAAAAATATAAGCTGAATCTCAACGCACTGTTGCTTTAGAAAGTTTATTTGAAAATGTGGTGCTGAACTGACGCTTCTAATTGACTATATTGGCGGGTCTAACCAATCGTGCCATGTTTACACAGCTTTTCAAAAAAGTACCTCTACTACTGTTTCCCCTAACAACAAAAAATTAGTATTTGTTTCGCCTTACATTTACTGCGCTCCAATCAAATAGGATTTAACATGGGGACCTATTTCCCGTACAATGGTGGTTTCAAAATCTGCCACTGAGCGATTCTGATTTTGGTGTTGTCTGACACCCTCACTATTTCTTTTGGCTATAATGTGTTAATTCCTAGACTATTTGCGTAACACTTAACATATTATTTGTCAGCAAGTCCTAAGGAACCCAAATATACAAATTTAAGGGAGCTAAGTGGCTGCGTTCAAAATATGTATTTTCTAGGATAGTCGTGTATTTGTTTTTTTTTATTTTTTATGTTTAGAACCGCCACCTGTCCTGCTGTACTGTCAGACTAATGTCAGGATTTTAGACATAAAACAGTAGAATGTCATGTTTCCTAATAAGCGTTTTGTAAGTTTTTAAACCTAACTCTCGTATGGGTAGTGTTTTTTATCACTGTCGATTTGAAAAAAAAGTTAGTGCTTGTGGCCTTACACGCGTGATGGCATTAATTTTGTATCGCGAGACGCGTGTTAGGGTTGCATGCGTTCCTGCTTTCAGCCCTCCCTTTCTTTCTATCCTAAGTCCATCTGTCCTTTCGTTTATGGTAACGTAGGGTAATTAATGCTAGTATTAATTTAGGTCATTAATCAGCTTGCGTATCTCAAGGTTTTTCTTAGAAATGCAGTACACGTTTTATTGTAGAAAGCGTGTATTGATGCAGTAGGCTTACTATCAACGTGAAAGCGTGAGAATATGCAGACGAAGCATAAAAAGGGGATTGTGACAGCACTGTTCTTTACCATTCTTCTTTCCTTTTATTGAATTTATGTGTTAGGCTTTACATTTACCTGATAATTTATATATGTGGATTAGAATTTCTCACGACAAACTGCAAAACACGGCAACAAAACTTCGAAGACAGAAAATAACAATGCTTTGAAACCCGCCCAAGTGAAACCACCACCAAAGCAGGATGTCGTAGTCGAGCCTCCAACATGC
>JAMPIV010010272.1:0-290784 GCA_024509875.1 Oreohelix idahoensis
AAACAAATAACTGACATGTGTTATGTATACTCTTCATTATTCTGTGGTGTAGAAACATGAGCAATGAACAAGGAGATGGAAGAAACAAAATGGAGGCCCTTGAAATGTGAACTGATAGAAGAATGAGACATATTTCCTGGAAAGACGAGAAAAAAGAGGTCATCGAAAAGAGTGGAATGAAAAGAGAATTAATAAGGGGAATCAAAGTTTGAGAGATAAAATATTTTGACCATTGTCACGGGTTGCCTTCCCTCGCTCTGCAGTAGCGCTCCAACAGTGACCAAAAACTATAGGATCTAATGTGCGTCTTCAAACGTGTCTACCTTCGCACAAGATTACTCTTGCCAGAGTTGTAGATATAAGGATAATGATGCTTCTACCTCGAGGGAGTATTCATTAGATATTTCAGATTTCAATAATAATGCTGATTGAGTCTTAGCACGTTAACTTTGTATCTGACCCGCCGCCTTTTGTGAAGATGAATATAAATGACTTGCTCGTTTAGGCCCCCAGCTGATTTTATTCAGCGAAATTCCTTTGATTAGATCGATATTGATATGTATTTATATTATTAATGAATATATACTAGAGGTTCTGGATCATACACATGCCTTTCTCCCTGTAATGAGTAATTCAACTATGAATTTGTCAAAATCAACATATACAAATTTATTGATCGGTTATTTTGAAACAAATGAAAATAAATATTACCTGGTAATTATGATAAATTATCGTTCATAGATCTCGGTTTGGGAGATAAAAAATATAGTTTTTTGAGGTGGCCTGCTAAACTTATAACTTAGCTTCCAAGTTGCTGAAATGTTGGTGCTGCTGGTTTCGTCACCTCGTCTCTGTGGCAAGGGCACGTCTCCAAAGGATTCTGGAGGTAACCGCTTCCGGTCAAAGCAGGGATCTTCACCACCCGTGGGGTATAGGTTTCACATGTCGATCTCAAGCTTCGAACAACAGACTAGTACAGCTGGTAACGTGGGCAGAACCTCAAATGGTTTCTCCAATCCGTACCACCAAGTTTAAAGGGAATAAAAGAACACATTACGCTGCTAAGTGTTTGTTTTCCTGATTTAGATCAGGCGCCTTTCCCCGTTGTCCGTCACCGATTTACTTACTTACTTAGTCGTTCCCCTTCTACCGTGAGGTGTAGAGGTTTGGAAGAGAGAGCGCCAGACTATCCTATCGGCTGTCTTCCTCTGGCCTGGTTCCATTCTAGTCCTCGATCCTTCAAAGATTGTCTAATGTTTTCCTCCCAGCGGACTCTGGGTCATCCTCGGGGTCTGGATCCTTGGCTCTTTGTTTCCCATGCTTGTCGTGGTATCCGATCATCTCCCATTCTGCAGACATGGCCAAACCATCTTAATTGGGACTGTTCTACTTGGGTCTGCAGGGGGTAAGATTTAAGGCCTTGACGTATCGTCTGGTTGCATACCATGTCTCTTCTTGTTACTTCAACCACCTTCCTCAGATACCTCATTTCTGAGGTTTGGATCTGGCTTTTATGGGTTGTAGTCATTGCCCATGACTCGCATCCGTATGTCAAGACCGGGACATAGGTGGAGCGGTATACAGCCATCTTCGTTTTCCGTCACCGATTTTTGTATCATAATTTGTACTCTCCCTGAATGTAATATCATACAACTCAGGGGATGTGATGAAAAATCACCATTCTTTTAGTTTATGTAATGAAAAATTTTAACTGGACAGCGGCAAGTGGCTTGTGTCTGAAGGAACAAATTTAAGCATACATACAACTCATTACAAATGATAATATACATATGATGTCATTATCATCCACTTCCTTTCTCCACTTGGAGTCTGGGATTACCTCTGATTGTGGTTCTTCCGTGAGAACTAGCATGAAGCAATCACCAGCACTTGTTGTGGTGGTTCATGAATGAATTCTTTTCACATAATGAGGTTGCCAGCCTCGTATGAATCTTTAACACTCCTAGCTAGTATTAACTAGTAAAATTCAAAGTATAAAAATGGATATAACTCACCCTAGTAACTATGCAAATCTTAGACGTCTTACTCAGGTAAATAGTCTTGGCAACTTAACACAGATGCATCGAACACACGTCGGGTATTTTATTTCTTATTCTAGAATTCCTCTGTGATTTGTGAGTACTTTCTTTAGGAGACTGGTTCCGTATTAATGTTGACGAGTTTTCTTTTCCAGTGGATAAAAGATGCTCTAATACGTTTTTCCGTTCCTAAACATTGAGAATCCAACTCTATAATTTTATGTGGCAAGGTCCGAGCTGTCTACTTTGACGATTTCAGAAATGCAGTGTCGTATGCTAGATGTTCTACGTTATATAATAGCTCTCTGCCCACGCTTCCTGCATGGCGCTCTGACAAATCTTCCAATCGCGTGGTTGTTTATTGGCGCCTGAAAGGTCAACCAATAAATTCAAAGTTCACATTATGAAAACTTTGTCTCATGCAGTATTCTGTATGACTCACGCGTTTGAAAATTTCAAACAGTCATCCTCGTATATGGAGTTGCTACATCCGACAATTGTTGCCAATGTTTACGTTACAGCTTCTTACATTTTTCCTGTCGAGTTGGAAGTAATTATACAATCTTAAGCAAACACTTCATGCTCGCATTTACCTGGAGTCAATTGGGTATTATCACGTTTCAGGGACTCAGTTAAACTCTCAGGGATGGGCGATACTCTTGTCTGGCTGTTAAAGAACAAATATTGATATCTTATTTATTGTTGCCACACAAAGGCTTATAACCATTTACTTTTGAGGAAATGTCTCTTTATGGTTACTCATGTTTTTGCACGATTTTTAACTTATATTGAAAGCTGCATATTTAATACGTCACCGGTTGTCAATGACGTAACGCGTTTGCGCTAATGTATTCTCACGGCTTATATTCGTGGCCTTTTGTTACTTCGTCGTCCTAGTCAGACGTGTTTTTTCAAGCTCAAAGAATTGCGGAGAAATATATATATTTAAATGGCATAACTAACTTCGAAGGCCGCCACTATGTTTTCTAAGATGGTCCTGAACTTATACAGAAGTTCTACCTCTTATAGAGAAGTATAACTCAAGTATTTTTATATTCACGTCGTCTGGTCGTTCTACGCACACCTCTAGTACAGCGGCCAGAACTGAATAATTGAGACGAGATGTATTGAAGACTGACTACTACATATGCCTTGTATATGCATTGATCATGCCTATGTATTTTTGCGGAGATCTCATTAACGATGCTCCAACCATGCCAATGTTCCTGAAATAAATAAATGTTAAGGAAGTTATTGTGGACCCTATACAAGATGTCCTGTGTTCTACGGCCAGTGATGTCATGTGATGACCATACCCGTGTCCATTCGTGTTGTCAGCATGATGCATGAACGTTATAATATATTACACTACAAGTACTAAACCACAAACCAACTAAAAGAAAACCCCGATGTAACGCTGGCCCTGTCATGCATCGAAGCGGGAAACGTGAACAATGACAGTAGCGAAAACAGTGCTAACAACAGAATAATGCACCTAATTCATTACGCACAATAAACTTAGTTCAATACTTTTGTAGAGGAGAAGAGAGCGCACAAATTATGTCACAACCATATAAAAAGGTAAAGGATCTGTTACACGCCCATTGAGGTATTTTGGGAATATGGTGTTATGCTCATATTTTCTTGACCATCGGCACAATAGGGGTGATTTGGTCAGCATCACGCCGGCCGCCTTAACTTTGCTCTGGGACCCAATTCAAGAGGTTGAATCGACACCGGAGCCGTTTGCGGTCTACAAAATCCCACCTCAACTGGGGATCGAATAATGGACCACAGAGCTAGGAATCCAGTGCAATAATCTCTGCGCTACCGCAGCTCTTATTTGGACCATATAAAACGACATAACACCTATCTGAAGACCATAATGGAAGGAAGAGTTGAAGGCAGCGCTATAAGTGAGAAGATGGACAGGAAAAGGTCTATCAGAGTGCACCAGCAAGACAATAAGCAGAAGACGTTAGAGATCCATTGTAGCCGATATTCGATGTGGAGATGGCAGCTGATAAAACATGATGTTGAAAACCAAAATCTAAATAGATCTGATCACTGGAATGAATTCTCGCTGTATAAGGTAAGTTTCAAAATTCGTTTCGTTTTGTCACCTGTCCTCCTTTATTCCTGAGCCAGCTAGCTTTAATTAGTTCATGTTTTTTATAATTACATATATGAATATTATCTCTTTCTTGCTCTTCAGTCATTAAAAGCCGACGATGACAAAGGTAGTCACCTGACTAAAGTCTCGATACCTGGAAGCTCTAACACGACCAGACAGTTACAGTCCAGAGGTTCTAACCAGACTGGCTGGTTGTTACAATCTAGAAGTAGGCGGGTTTTGAATGTGTGTCAAAGTAAACAACTACCCACGATGGGGGAAAACCTGAGGGACATAAAAGTATACAAGCAAATGATTGACGTGAATCTCTTCGTTAATAGACGACATCAACTACTGTATTGTTCTCTCCCCAAGGTCAGGCAGTTATGTACTCATCTGTCATAATTTACATCAGCATCGTAACCTTCATAAATTTCCTCGTAGTAATTCATTCATTTCCCTTCATCACCCCAGGAAACATTTGTCTTCACAAAACTCATTGCAAGTCCTCCTGTTGCGTCCCATTAGCTCAATATCTTTACATGTCTTCGTCATCATTTTTATCGTGCCTCCAGTTCTCTTTTCCGTGTGTTTCTCGCTCTGTTTCTACCTCTCCTACCCTGGAGATTCTAGCTCAATAACTGCCTTGTAATTCTATTAACACGTTTCTTCGATGTGTGTCCTATCCATCTCCAGCATTGTCTTCTTAAACAGTTTGTTTCTTTGTTATCTTTGTCATTTCGTTTTCACCATTGCCTTTTGGACACTATCAACTTTGCTACCGCCACACCAACCATCAAGTCGCCAACGCTACCATAATTATATCACTTACTAATATCACCTTCCAGCACTGGAGATGCTACTGCTACAACTGACGCATCATCACAGTTGCTACTGCCACCTCCACTACTACCATCACATAAACATCCACAACACCCCCATCACTGCCAGGATCCCAATTTTCACTACCACAAAGCCTAACATCATCACCAACACTATAACCCTCTTCTTCTTCGTCTTCTTTTTTCAAGGCGATCATATAGTACCACCATCAAATCCACAACAATCATCACAACCGCAACCACCATCACCAACACAACCACCACCCCTACCCCAACCATTGTGACCAACACTACCACCATGATCAACACTACCATCATCATCACCACAATCATCATCACCACCACTACCTCCACTGTCACGATTACCACCACTAGCTAGCATTATCACATCGACTGCCACCATCACTACCACTACCGCTATCACAATCACTACCTCACATGTCACGATCACCACCCCTTGAACTATCACCTCTACTTCTGCCATAACTATCGTTATCATTGCCACAACCACAACCACCATCGGCACAACTACCACAATCACCACCAGTGACCATCATCGCCAGTAACATCATCACTAACACCATCACCACCACTACCACCATCCCCACCACTACCACCATCAGTACCACTACCTCATCTGCCTAGATCACAACCTGTAACACCATCACCTTAACTACAACCATTACTACCTCTATCGGTGTCACCACCACAACCACTACTACTAAAACCATGATCACAACCACAACACTACCACCTTCACAGTACTACCGCCATCACAACACTACTACCATCACCACCACTACCACATCACTATGCTACGACTATCCATCATCATCGCTTCCATCATCACTATCACGATCTCAACCTCTACCACCATCACTTTACTACCACCACTCATCATTACCACTATCACCATCACTATCACCATCACAATCATTACCATCATCCCCGCCACTAACAACTTCATAACTACTATTCTCATAAAAAAACTCTCATATCACCATTACTGTCATAAAAACTAACATTACTACCATCACTATAATTCCACCATCACCATTACCCCAACTATCACCATCACATAATTGTCAGAACGACGCAAGTGTTATCATCATCAACACAATAACTTACCACCAACACTTTCATCATTATCGTCGCTCCCACCAGCATCATTGCTAAAACCACCACCGTCACCATTACTACCACCAGAACCACTGTGATCACTGCACCATTACCACAACTATCGGAGTTGCCACTACAATTAGAGTCAACTCCACTGCCATTATTATCTGCGCTATCACAATGATACACCATCATCATCATCACTAAGCCGTCAGAACTACTACCACCTTCACTATTACCTTCACATTACTCAACTGCAACCACCACTAACACCGCTACTACTTTTACTACAATCATCCTACTAGCGCCATCACCACTACCTCAGCCATAGTCACCCTGGTCACTAATACACCATCTCTGTCGCCACTGCCGTCATCAGCCCACTTTACCACATGACCCATCACCATTTCTTCTAACACACTCGTTTTTGTCTCTCAGATAGGAAGCTCGTTTTGGAAAAGAGCACTGAAAGTTCTCGATGACAGTAATTCTCAACAACTACACATCTACGATATGAATAGCACAAGTGCTCACACGAAGTAAGAATGCGATTGGTGGGGAGAGAAAAATAATGTTTCTGACTGAGAGAGAAATTGTAAGGACAGACACAGAAGTATATCATTATCATCATCATTATCAACATCAACATCGCCATTATCATTATCGCCATCATCATCATTGTTAAGAACAAATTGTTGGTTGTCTGTAGGTTGTCTAGGATTTTCTCTATTTCCATAATTTACTGATGTAATGACTCAATAAAATTGTCTAATAAAATTGCCGACCGCCTTAAAATGTTTTTCTTCAACTTGTTTTAAAAACTGGCTAGAATGTTTCTGTGTAATCGTTCCTATGCATATTTATAGTCGATTTCATCAACCAACTGGAACAAACTGTTAATTGTTGGAATGTATAAATAAAGAATCTAAAACTTTCAAAGAATCTCTTGTCGTGAAACATTCTAAATCCACATATATAAATTAAAAGGTAAATGTAAAGCCTAACACATAAATTCAATAAAAGGGAAAGAAGAATGGTAAAGAACAGTGCTGTCACAATGACTGTACTCGAGATCCCCCTTTTTCTGCTTCGTCTGCATATTCTCACGCTTGCACGTTTACTAGTAAAGCCTACAGCAGCATACACGCGTTTCCACAAAACAATAAAACGTGTACTGTATTTCTTAGAAAACCTTGAGATACGCAAGCTGATTAATGACCTAAATTAATACTAGCATTAATTTCATTTTATACACTGCGTGATGAAGACAGATGGAATTAGGATAGAAAGAGGGAGGGCTGAAAGCAGGAATGCATGCAACACTAACACGCGTCTCGCGATATACAATTAATGCCACCCCAAGCGTAAGGCATGAAGCACTAGCTTTTTTTTCAAATAGACAGTGGTAAAAAACACTACCCATACGAGAGTTAGGTTTAAAAACCTGTAAAATGCTTATTGGGAAACATGACATTATACTGGTTTACGTTTGAAAGCCTGACAGTACCCAGACACCATAAAGTTTGGAAGTGAGAAGGTAGTAACAGCACGACTATCCTAGAAGAAAATACATATTTTGAACGCCGCCACTTAGCTCCCTTAAAACTTATATATTTGGGTTCCTTAGGACTTGCTGACAAAGAATATGTTAAGTGTTACGCAAATAGTCTAGGAATTAACAAATTATAGCCAAAAGAAAATAGTGAGGGTGTCAGACAACACCAAATAATAATCGCACAGTGGCATGTTTTGAAACCACCATTTTACGGGAAATAGGTCACCATGTTAAATCCAATTTGATTGGCGGGAATGATATGTAAGGCTAAACACGATTAGTCGGACTACAAATACTAATTTTTTGTTGTTAGGGGAAACGGTAGTAGGGGTACTTTTTTTTGAAAAGCTGTGTAAACATGGCCCGATTGGTTAGACCCGCCAATATAGTCAATTAGGAGCGTCAGTTCAGTGCCACATTTTAAAATAAACTTACTCAGAAACAGTGCGTTGAGAACCAGCTTATATTTTTTTCTAAATAAAAGCCTGGGACAGAGGCAGATCGGAATTTGTGCCATATTCATCGCCAGTCAACGTATTTGTGTATTATTTCCATGAATTGTGGTAAGCTTGACATATTTGATATCTTTTTAATGAAAATTGAATGTAAATTGATAATTTATGTCTGTATACGTGCGTGGTTCAGTAGCAAACATGAGGCAAAGCCTAGATAGTGCTCCAACCTGAACAGGACGTGTCGGAGAAAAGTAAAACTGCATGGAATTGCCAAACAGTACACTGACACCTATCTTATTGACTAGATAGAACTAATGCTGGAATTGCAGAGGCGTAGTAACCATTAGGGAGGAGTATACTGGTGTAAATTGTTTCAGATGAAGCTAGCAGTTGGCCTACCGCTCTGAACTCAGTGTTTGTTATGTATTGTGTTCAGTGTGGAAATAGATTATAAAGTAGTTATGAAGTAGGAGGTACAACCTTCTTGTTTCAGGGACCGTGGTCATAACTTATTGAAGCAGCACCTGGTCTGAGTTTTGCTGAATCCAGAGGCTGATAGCATACTCCTTGGTCCAGATAGCGACTAGTGAGGTGTCTCCAGAACACAGTGAAGCAATCGAGCAGAGGAGTCTTTTCCTGCCGCCATCACGAAAGATAAGCTTCTGTGGCCAGAGCAGCTCAACATTATGTGCCCCCCCCCCCTCTAAAATTGACATTATATTAAACACAGAGGGACAATAAATTGTTTCAAATGACAGGAACTGTGAACTTTTCCCAATACTATTTCCACGATAATCAAACACTTGAAGTCATGATGACAAACAAAAACTAGCTTGAAAAACAAAACCAGTATTACCTCATAGTACTACTTCACAACTTACACACATAGGATAATACTAATAAATTATGTCAATACAAAGATCATATTTATAAATTGTGATTACATTTGAGTGTGATTCCTGGTTCACTGTGTAGTTGAATCAGGATATCTATTGTTGAAAGTAGTTATTACATATATATTTGAAACTTTACACTTGACTCATTTAAGATAGTCTTATAGAGTGTTTTATGTGTGTTAGTGTCACAGTGTTGTAAAGTGTTGTGGAATAAATTAAATTGTTTATCTGTCTGTTGTTGTTGTGACTTACACTTCATCATTTTCATAACCCTAGACATTCAACGTAGTCATCACAATATTCCAGAATAATTCTGACTGAGGTATAAATGTGGTAGCAAGTAAGGTCATCTGTAATACACCACACTTATTAGATACAGATACCTTCACAGCTGATCTCAGTCAGTACACTAAGTCCCCTATAAATATTTATAACATCCCACTTTACCACATCTCTGAAGACCTCTGTTTGAACGACTTTCATTTTATTTGACACAAGACTTCCATGAGCGACACACTGCTCCAACATAATTCAACATCTTGTAATTGAATACCGATTACTTCCTTCGATATTTTCTTTATAAATAGTTCCACGCTTCTACAAATTTCTTCCTCATATTCATAATAATACGCGTGTGCTTTTCTAGCACATTTATAATTTTGTCCGTTTACTTTATTCTTTCCCGGTCATTCTTGACACATTGTAATTTTCATCATGTCCATACTATTATAGTTTTGTGCTTTCGTGCACACTTAGTCGGCTAATAAATATATTCCTCAAATGTTTATAGCTATACATGCAGGTTATACTAACCTGATATGTCTCTCAATACATACTTCTGTCAATCGCGCCTATTCCTTACCGTGGATTACACATATCCTGACGAAATGGGTTTGTCCAATATTGAATTATAATCTTACTTGATTTCTGAGTCAAATCTGGACTCTTGAACACATTTTGTAAGTAGAATTCTCTACACATCGTGAGTGGACCACGCCAATTAAGCCGACACTGTTTAATACCCAAAAGCGTGGCTATGGACCCTTCGTCATGCTGCGCTACCGTCTTTTTCATAGTCAATGACCATAGCTTTAGTGTTTTGGTGAGGGACATCATGGTGCATAGCAATCTCTCTAAATATACCTTTTTTCAAGATCGCTTCGCCCAATGATGCGCTCTCACCAATCATCATCTCCTTTTTTGGTTCTCGTAGAGCGAGGATTCTCAACTGCAGATGGCCACCTTGATGAAGCAATGTCAAAGCAAATAGTCTTACAGTATTGGTTCCTGAATAGCACTACTGCACACTCACTCATGTCGAATAATGTGGCTAATATGAGGTTATGCATGGAGCTCGCAACCTTATTGTGGCGTAGCGTAGGAAGGATAAGAATTTATTAGAAGAAATAATAGATGTGAATGTGAAGTTTTCCTGGATCACCCCGAGGAAGATTTGGCTCAAGAAATCCTGTTGGGTTTCTCTACCGGCTGAAGGGAGACAAAGAGGGTACATTCTCCTAACTAGACAGGTCTGGCAAAGTTTGTAAGGATATATTTGGTCTCTCGCTACCGTCGTCCCCTTCTCAGATATCTATTATTATTATCCTTAATTATACTGGGATTATATTATATTTTACGAGGCCCCCCCCCCCTCCCTTATAAAAGAAGATAAACATCAGACAATATTCAACATCTAATAGAAGGAACAAGGCATGGGGTACATTATATACACCCAATTGGTTTATTAAAATTAAAATGAATAGATGGTGGGTGATAGTTTTGTCGATGGAATTAGTGTCTGCTGTATGTAATATGTGTCTCACAATTCAAGTGTTTTACATCATGGCTGACCAGATATGGCATTGACATGGTGAGTTTCCTTTTCATATGAACTTAGCTTTTCAGCCCCTGGCTGATAGTGAAGTGTGGTTAGTTCTCCGGTCTCCTGACGTTGCACCAGGTAGGTCTTAAATGGTTCGGATTTGCCTTCCCTGTGCTCGACTCCGTATTCTGCTCTGAGATTGGACTGTCGTGCAAGGCTCCACCATAGACTACTCAGAGATGGACTCTAACCAGCATTTTAGACACGTGGCTTCAGTGCTTTTAATGCATGAATTCGCCGCTATCTGGATTAGGTCTAGCTGTCTCGGTTTCCTGGCGCAAGTGGAAAAATGGCCGTGGTTGGCGCACTTTTAGCGGGTGATTTACGCTTGGGCACGTGATCCGAAGCGTGCATCACGTGACTTTGGCATCATATAGACGCTCCAATCAATAACTTAAAAAGTCACGTGGGGGTTTCCTAAAGTGGCATAAACTGGTTCTACCTAGGTTTAAGTAGTCGGTCCTAATTTAAAACAGGTTTCTATCTACCGAGGTCACGTCAACAATGACGTCGTATCTAAAAATAGTATTAGACTCTAGGAGAACATCCACGAGCGATGAAATTTTCCGTGATTTTTTTCCGGCGTTCCGATCATGCATTGAAGATGAAAAAAAATGTCTCGTAAATTAAAAAAAGAAGAGAAGATTGAGCAAGTCGTCACACAAGCCCCTCCTGAAGTTTGACGTTCCGTCCAACTCCTCTGGTCCTGTCTTCCTCTTCTTTTACAGCTTCTCATTTTTCCTCGTTTGCATAAGGGTGTTTACTAAAAAATCTGCCCCTACGTTGTTCTTCCCAGGTAAGTATTCTGGTTTTCTTCCTCATTTTCTTTGGATTCCAACGTCTGCAGCAATGCTTCCCTAGGTCCTGTAACTGGTCTACCCTATGTGTTGAGGTTACCTGGTTACAATCTGAACAGGACTTCACATATCGAGCTATGTCTTCCATGATGCCTGGCCAATAATAATGAGTGGCTCTCTTTTGATTGGTGGCACCAATTCCCAGGTGTTCACTCAAAGTAGCAACGTGCCCCCATTCCATAACTTTATTTCTATATGTGGATGGCACCACAATCTGTCCATGACTTTTTAGCCCTCTGCCAGCTTTCTTGTGCAAGAGTCCATGTTCCATATAAAAGACACCCTTTCTTCGAGGATTAGGTGAGTTTTTCAATTTGCCAAAGCAAGGCCCCAATGTGCTATCAGCTTCTTGAGCCCTTTTGATCTTATTCGGATGAATTTCTAATTTAGAGTCCCTCTCTATGCATTTGGAGTCAGACCTGGTCTGGATGGGAGCCATAACCACAGGCTTTACCGGTTCTCCTAAAAAGACATATCTACGCCCTAACAACAGGGGGTAGAAAGGATCCTCTAAAACTGCAGCATTGATTTCCCCATCCACATAGCGACAACTGACTTGAATCTTTGCAATGGGCAAAGTTAAGGGTAATGCTCCCTTGAGTGGCCCCTGGATATCCACTGTTTCTGTGGTGAGTTGTTTGGGGTGCACCAGAGATGCAGAAACGTCCGCGTCATAGGACAAACCTGTGTCATACATCCCGATGACTTGTTTGCCATTCATGGTTACTGTCTCCTGTATAGGTGGGTGATGGAGGCTATTCTGACACACTGTCAGTTCCTTCCTGTCAACAGCCCTCACCTGCAAACATGCAACATGATGTGGGGGGTTTTTCCTTCTGCAGTCTGCAGTATTGTGGTTGCTCATTTTACACGTCTTACACCACTTTTCTCCCTGCCTCTGAGGCTGGAAAGCTGATCTCTGAGTTGTCTTATTGGCATAGTTTGGCCTGTCATGTTTTCTGAAGTGATGGTAAGGTAGATTCATTTTGGGGTCCAAGTGTGCCTGGGGTGTCGGCCTCGATAATTCTTCCGGTTGGTTCCACCGGGATGGGTCATTCTCTGTTAGCGCTGCCTGATAAATTTCCGCTAACTGGACTATGGAGTCTAAAGTGCTGGCCCCATTCTCTGTCAGGAATCTCCTCATGTCAGAAGTCATGATGTCCTTCAGTTGTTCAATAATGACCATCTCCTTCAGACCTTTCTAAACATGAGAAAAATTCCCTAGGGCACCCCACTTTTCCACGTAGGAATCCAGTCTAGCAGCAAATTGAGCAAAGTTCTCTCTGACTTCCCAACTAGAGTTACGGAACCTCTTCCTATATGCGTCAGCATGTAGCTCATAACGTATCAGGAGTGCCTTTTTCAGAGAGTCATAGTCATCCTGTAAACCTGGAGGAAGCTTGCTATACACTTCATAAGCAGTTCCTCTAAGTCCTGTGACAGTTTCAGGTTCCACTTGCTTTTCTCCAAACCAAACGTGGTGGCAAACTTCTCAAATTTGTCCAAATACACATCGATAGAGTCAGCTCGTTCCGAGAAAGCTTCGAATGGAAACGTCAAGGGTCCCAAGTTTGACACGTGTGAGGATGGCAAAGGTCCTGGGCTCCCCGTGTGCAAGGAGGGCATATCATCTGACCGTGGCGATAGGTTGCCTGATGATGGAGATGCTGTCGCACCGGCTACTGGTTCAACTCTTTGAGCCTGTCCCTGCATCTCTAACTGCTTCATCTTCAGTGCATGCTCGCGTTCATCTTTCTCGCTTCTTTCCTTAGCGTTTACAGCTTTTATCATCTCATCTATTTCGGCTAACTTTATTCGCTCTTCTCTTTCAGCTTTCGCTGTTTCTCGAGCGTAATACTTATCAGTCTCGACACTGACATAATTCGCAAAGTCCACCCCACTATAACCTAGATCTCGACCGGCCTCTCCTAGTGCTGCCTTAAGCGTAACTATTTCAGCCATCTGTAGTAAAATCTGGGAGAATAATCGCTCATTTCAGTAAGATTTTAGTCATAAAATGATAATAAATAAACCCGCCCTATTGTGTCTGACGGTGATACTCTCACACGCCAGCATAGCGCTGAATTTTGTGCCGTGGACAGGCTTAGAACCGACCCCGCCGTTTAAACCTACTCGCTGTCCTTGTGACGTACATTTTTAACATTTTGCCTGATCTGATAGAGACTGCGGCAACACTTACAATTAACGATCTTGCGGAAGTGTGCCGCCAAACTACTGTCTGAATTAACGTAATATTTAACTTTAACGCTGGTAATAAGTAGTAATCCTTACATTTTTTGGTAGTGTAACACGAGACAATACAAATATTTAACGCCTATTCAAATACCCGCCGCTCAAAACCCCGCTTCGCTTGACACATTATGCCATGCATATATACACGCTGTGGCAAAGCTAACAGAGGCAAACACGCAGACAATTTTATTTCCTCCTCGCGGTAGTATTTCTGACGTCACTAAAACAAGTAGTTATTTGAAAATACATGCTAGCGAGAGATGAGAGAGGGGAAGATGGCCGTATTGTGTAAAATTTTTATTTGACGATTGCCGGTGACAAAATTGAAAATCTAAACCATAATGAAACTGACCATAAAAATCATATAGTAGTATAGCTTAGAGTCCACTGAGCAAGAATATGTTTTAAATAATATGGTAGTCCAAGTAGTAGCCAAGTTATTGAGAAAATACTAAATGAATACGGACGCGCGACCAGACAGACTGTTGTTCCTGCTTGTTTTTTTTCATAACGTTAGTGGGGACGCCAGCTTATAAAAGAGGCATTGAGGTAATTCAAATTCGATTAGGGAAAAATAGTATAGGGGGAAAGGGGAGCGGTAGGAAAATGTAATCCAAAACGAAACATCTTTTTGTATTGGCATAACTAAAGCAGACTGGACAATTGACTACCAGACGCAGAGTTTGTTTGGAATTATTTTTGTTTTTCAAAAACTACATTTGAATTCTGGTAGTCGCAAGCTTTCGATTGGCCAGTGCTAATAAATATTAGCAAAAGGCTTTCATTATTCATTGCCAGTTGAACAAAACTTTTGATTCAAATACGCTGGTTTTTGATGTTATTGTATGGTTGTTACGTTACTTAGTGTACTGGATGAGGTCAGCTGTGAAGGGTCCTGAGATAAAAGTTTATGTGAGTACAGAAGGCTTTTCTGCTACCACTTACGACCTCAAACAGACCTATTCTACTATTATGAATGTTAGCTACGTTAAAAGTCTAGGGTACTGAAATGTAATGTGTAGGTAATAAAATACACAGACACACACATGTAAATTCTAAGTCTAATAATGATAATAATAAACTCTATGATACACTGAACTAACCCTGGCTGTTAAAGTTTCAGTTTGAAAATTTTTTTAATTTATTAGTCCTGAACCAATTATTTCTTTTGGTCAGAACATATGAAATAATATGTATTTATCAATAAAATGCATATATATATATATTGCATAATCAAATGAAATTTTTGTACATAGGTATATTATTACAATGGTTAATATTAATAATATCTACAATGTCTTGGGAAAAACTAGCACTGGATGTTTAGTTGGGGTGGCGTCATCATGCCCAATCTATGGTTACAAAGTTCAGTGTCCTTGACATATGGACTGATGTTAATGTTTATATAACAAGATTTTATTTCTTTATTGATGGTGGACACAGTTGATGAATCAACAGCAGGCCAGGTTTTCACTTAACTGGCCTGTGACGATGTAGTACAGAATTCTTGTGGCCCACTCCTCTCAGTAGCTGGAGTAAAATGTTAGGCCGCACAGACACCCGCTCCTGTACTTCTACAAAAGCATCTGGCACAATCGTAGTGCCAGATCAGAAACTCTGAAACAAAATTTGTGCCATGTGTCAACACTCTGTTTACTGCGCCACTCTTACACACAACACCACAAAACAACATTACACAGATTGGGTCAGATCTCTCTGACCAACTTAGCACATCTCACCCAGTTGTTATCAAATAGTACCAGTTTCCCAAGACTGCATTGCATCCGAAATATGTTCAATAGTTTCCTCTTCCATTCAATAAGGTGGGTGATATGTTCCCACTGATCTCAATTATAGATCCGCCTTCCATAGTCTTAGATAGGTTTTCATATATTATTTGTTTGTCTCTAGGCCCTGGACTGCTGCTGGGGACCTAGAGCAAGCACTCACTTGTCGTAATCATTTTTCATGATATGGCAGTATCAATCACTCAAAATATTAAAAGAAACAAGATAAATGCTTTTTCCCTTACCACAATTCAGAATTGAGAACACAGTTACTTAGTACTAGCAAAACTCAGCTGAGCTGCTGGCTAGATTAGGGCGTCCCACTGATTTTTATTTAATAATTCCTGGAAATCACCTCTAGCAGTAACGTACTGTGTCAATGGACAGTCTTCTATACAATGGCACAAGTGTGCGTCTCTCATTCAATAATATAAATACTTCTGTCCAATCAACGGACTTCCCCTCTAACGTTTTCAAATATTCAAACTAAAAGTCAAATTTCAGTCCAGTCTCAGTCTAGTATGTAGTATTTTTCCCAAAATTACACTTGTTTTTTTGACTAACTACATGAAAAAACTACACAAACCTGCCCCACTAAGTTATTTTTAGCTACTGTCCTCTGAATTTGCCCCTCGTTCATCTGCAGTTTGATTTTTGCATTTTTAGGCTCAAGGACGCCAAAATGTAACTTTAGTGAAAATATGCAAAAAAACTGTTCGCTAGTCTGATTGGAACAATACAGTCTTTAGTCAATATCTTCCGTGTTATCTGTCCGTCTGTGTAATTAAAAGTATATTATTTGTCAGCTTAAGATGGGCTATCAAACTAGCTAGGTTTTATTTTCATAACTTTATTATTAAAGAAAACCCTACTTTTCTCAAGGTTAGTTTTTGAAATTTGTTTTTGAACCTTCGTCCACGGCGTTTGCCGCTGTATTCAAACAAAACAACCAATTACGGTAAAACGTCTAAGATACGACTGTTTCTAACAAGAGCTAAGGTCGTTTTTCTACCAATTCCTTACATTGTGTCAACTAGTGTCGTGATTTTTTTCCTTTAAACTACAAATTGCGTCTTTTTGCCTTTTAGATTCAAACACGTGTTCATACCGTCATAATTTTTTTTTCTTTTATCTCCGTTTCCCTCCCGTCTAAAAGGGTAAACCGTTTAGTCTGCATGTTCCAACTAGTTATTTTCAATGGCGGTAGAAAGTGCTGGCGTGGGCAAAGAAGCCTCGGCATATCTTGCCTATATTTGTATCCCTACGTGTTATTTTACCCGTTATCTTTATAATTGGAGATATTTTAACGTTGTATCACTGTATTTTTCACCACACATCTCCCCACCTGAGAACATGCACTAATGCAAGTTCCAAAACCAGTGATACACATAAATAAAATTAACCTCACGCCTGCCAACTACTCTAATTTTGATCACAGGGGTGCCTACTGAGGAAATCTGCACCGACATTCTGTGACCCCGGGATATATTCAATAATAAACTGATAAGGTTGCAACAATAAAGACCATCTTAACAATCTTGCATTTTCATGCTTGGCCTGAGATAAGAACACAAGTGGCTGGTGATCCGTCTGGACCACAAAAGTCCTACCATACAGATAGATTTGGAACTTTTTTATTGCCCAGATTAACGCTAAACATTCTTTTTCGCTTGTGGAATATCCTTGCTCCGCTTTATTCAACTTGCGGCTTGCATAAGCGACTGGGTTCAGTTCCCCATTGGGTGACGAGGACCTTTGCAACAGAGCCGCCCCCAGGCCTACATTACTTGCATCAGTTCTCACCACAAAGTCCTGAGTCAAATCAGGCAATTTGAGAATAGGCTTGCTAGTGAGTTTTTCCTTTAACTCTTGAAATGCCAATTCACATTGCGCGGACCAAACAATTTTATCTGAATTTCCCTTGCGAGTCAGATCAGTCAGAGGAGCACATATAGAGTTAAAATGTTTGATATATTTTTGGTAAAACCCACATAACGACACGAATGATCGCACGTCTTTTTTTGTTTGTGGTCTAGGTGCTCTCTGCAGTTTTTCCAAGTTCTTGGGGTCAGGGGTCATGTTACCCTGATATACAGTATGTCCTAAGAATTCCAACTCTTTGGATCCAATACAACATTTTGTTGGTCTAGCAGTTAAGTTCGCTTCCCTAAGCCTATCAAATAACATATTCAGAGAGTTAATGTGTTCCTCAAATGTTTCTGTGGCGACAAGAATATCATCCATGAAATTCGTGATACATGGATTATTCAGGGGATCCAACAATTTGCGCATCATCCTAGAAAATACACTCGGAGCATTTTTCAATCCGAATGGTAGCATGTTGAATTCATAATGTCCTTCCGAGGTGCTAAAAGCTAAATAAGGTCTAACTTGAGGCTTCACTGGAATCTGGTAATAGCCTTTGCTAAGATCCACCTTCGAAAAGTATTTTGCCTTGTTCAATCTGGCAAATAACTGTTTTGTGTCTGGTAATGGATCCACTTGTCCTTCTGTGACAGCATTCAGTTTCCTGTAATCTATGCACAGTCTATGTTCCCCAGACGGTTTCCTCAACAAAACTACACTGGAGCTAAAAGAAGATTCACTGTGTGAAATAATCCCTTCTTTCAACAAATAATCTATTTCCTCTTTCAATGCCTTCTCCTTCGCGAACGGAACAGAATAGGCTCTCATCCAGATTGGGTTTGAATCTACCAGCTTCATGTCATACTGTAGCAAATTTGTTTGTCCTGGTTTATCTGTTAATACATCTGTATGTTCCTCCAGAACCTGTTGAACTCTCTCCCTCTGATTTTTAGTCAGGTGCTTACTGACTTTTACTTGTGCGGCTGTCTCACAGGGATGTAATGGGTATTCATGTGAGGTGAGTGGTTCCTTTTACATTTTAGTTGCGATAGCCAAGGTCAGTAAGGGGGTGCTTTTCTGGATTGGTCTGTCCAGATACTTCTTTAAAAGGTTTACATGATATACCTTCTCCTTCCCCTTTTTGTCAATTTTATAATTTATTCTAGACACCTTCTCTAGAACCGTATATGGACCTTGCCATCCAATTTGTAACTTATTCTGGCTGCCGGGTAGTAGAAGAAGCACCTTCTCTTCCACAGCTAATTCTCTGTCCTTTGCTTTCCTATTAAAATACGCTGCATGTTTCTTCCTGGCTTGTTTCAAATTATCATTTGCCAGTTTCCGTCCAGCTTTCAGACGAGTGGTCAGCTCGTTCACATATTGATATGATGAGGTAACAGTCTCTTCTGCTTTCTCATCTGTCCAGGTCCTTAATAAAGCTACATCTGGACTTTTAATTTTTCATACTAATTTTTCATGGCACCCGTAGGGTCCTTTCCATTAGAAGCCTTATAGTGAGGACTTTTCTTCCTAGAATCATCACTCACAAATCGACCACTACCAATTTTTTTCTTGGGGTTGTCTCCCCACTTTACATTACTTGTGAGAGATCTTCGCTCTCTTTTAGGTTCCTCCAGTTTATATAAGGCTGACCGAGGGATTGTCAGCTTATTCTGGGGTAAAATTACTCTTTGTACTCGTCGCATAGTTGCCATGTTAATCCATTCAAGTGAAGACTGGGTGTGAAAAGCGGGCTCCCATTCCACTTTGTCTACTTTATGATAAGTATTTTTCCTTCCAGGCCTAAGTTTGCCCCATGGCGTTTCTAGGTCCAGCACATTTTTTTCCTTTGTGGGTGTTCCCTCATGAAAAACGCCACATGCTTCTACAAAGTTCTCAATGTCGACATTTACGTCGGGCCAACAGTATTTTCGAGCAACTTTTTGGCAGATGGTACCTACTTTCTCATGGTCACCATCTTTTCCAACATGTAAGCTCCTTATTAAATTTGCCCTATACACCTTGGGAAGAACCAACTGTCCTTGACCAGTGGATCTAGTTCCTGTCTTCCTGTATAATACTTTGTTCCTCATAAAATACTCTCCCTTGCTTGGAGGTGTGTGGCATTTGGGCAATTTTTTAAAACATGGCTTGAGTGTCCTATCCTCAGCCTGCGCCTTCCTCATCTCTTCTGGATGAGCATTTATAGGTTCACCTTCTTCCTCCTTTTTCTGTGACCTGGTCTGCACTGTTGCCATGATCACAGGTCTCTCGGGATTCCCCTTGAAGACGTATCTACACCCCAATATTAGAGGGTAGATTGGTTCATCTATCACTGCTGCTCTGATTTCTCCTTCCACATAGCGAGTTTTCACCGTTATCCTTGCGATGGGAAGTGTCATGAGTGGTATGTCCTTAGTCGCCCCTTGTATTTCCACTGTTTCTGTGGTATACTGACTTGGGTCCACTATGCTAGACTTCACAACTGAATCATAATCCAAACCTGTATCATATAGGCACCTTATGGTGACCCCATTACAAATAACATCCTCACAAACTGGGGGGTGATAAGGTTCCTGCTGTCCATTAGGATTAACCTTTAATCTTTGTTTCCCCGATTTCATTGCAGCAATGTTTGAAGGTTTCCTTTTACAAAATTCGGTGTTATGGTTGTCTTTCTTACACCATTTGCACCATCTCTTTCCTTGGTTAAACGGTTTTCTTTCATTATATTTTTGGTCATTGAACTGTGAGTTTCTATCACGATAATCATTTCGTGGCCTATCAAAGTTTGTCCTGCCTTTATTACCTTGTTCTCTGGTATCAAATTTACTAAATTGATGTGGAGCTTTAAAATTTTCTATGTGCTTCTTTTTAGAGCCACTTACCTCTGCCTGGGCTGCCTGATACCTCTCAGCGACATTTAAAACCTCCCCCAACCTCTCTGCACCTTGTTCCATGAGAAATTTTCTCAGGTCTGGAGCCATGGACTCTCTTAATTGCTCTATCATGATCATCTCTTTGAGATCTTGAGTCTTTCCCAGAGCAGTCCATTTCTCCAAATAGGTTTACAGTCTGGCAGAGAATTGGTGGTATGTCTCCCCAGACAACAGTTTGGCATTTCTAAACTTCTTACGATAAAATTCACCATTCTTTTCATATCTCAATAACAAAGCCTGCTTTAGCATGTCATAATTGTCTTGGTCGTCTCTATGCATCTTAGCAAAAACTTCATAAGAAGTACCTCTAAGCCCTTGGGATAACTTAAGACTCCACCTCTCTCTCTCTAACCCATACGTAGTAGCTAATAGTTCGAATCTACTGAGGTACCCCTCGATGTCATCGTCTTTCTCAACAAAATGGTCTAAATGAAACCCCATAGCTGAGATTGAGGCTCCCTGACTAGGCGTGGCATCTGAGGGAAAAGGGCTGGCACCATTTTCAGGAGCATGGCCTTGTAATTCCAGCTCCCTTAGTCGTAATTCGTGCTCCCTTTGCAATCTATTATCTTCTGCTTCCCTTTCGGCAGTCAATCTCTTTTCTTCTGCCTCCCTTTCGGCAGTCAATCTCTTATCTTCTGCCTCTAATTGGAGCCTTTTAATCTCCCTATCTGCCTCCAATGCCTTAGCCTCTTTGTCAGCCTCAATCTGCAGCCTCTTAAGTTCTTTATCAGCCTCAATTTGTAACCTCTTCTCTTCAGCTAACCTCCTATCTTCCCTTTCAATATACTTGTCACATTCTGAAGTTACATACTGAATTAAAATTTGACCCTCCATGTTCATCTCCTTCGCCGTCAGCACAGCAGCCGATCTAAATTTTGCTAGATCTGCCATACTCTAACACACAAATTAACAATGACTAAGGTAATATATTAATTAATTAATTAATTACCACTGGCTGTGAAGATTCATCAACTTTTATTTTCCACTTTTTATTTAAGGGACACTTTTAAATTTATACAACTCTGTCCCCACTAGTTTAATTCCCGGACCAGGAAACCCTAATATCTTTGATAAACTTAATCCCCGGACAAGACCCCAATATTTGTAGTGGTTTTTGATGTTATTGTATGGTTGTTATGTTACTTAGTGTACTGGATGAGGTCAGCTGTGAAGGCTCCTGAGATAAAGGTGTATGTGAGTACAGAAGGCCTTTCTGCTACCACTTACGACCTCAAACAGACCTATTCTACTATTATGAATGTTAGCTACGTTAAAAGTCTAGGGTACTGAAATGTAATGTGTTGGTAATAAAATACACAGACACACACACATGTAAATTCTAAGTCTAATAATGATAATAATAAACTCTATGATACACTGAACTAACACTGGCTGTTAAAGTTTCAGTTTGAAAATTTTTTTAATTTATTAGTCCTGAACCAATTATTTCTTTTGGTCAGAAGATATGAAATAATATGTATTTATCAATAAAATGCATATATATATTGCATAATCAAATGAAATGTTTGTACATAGGTATATTATTACAATGGTTAATATTAATAATATCTACAATGTCTTGGGAAAAACTAGCGCTGGATGTTTAGTTGGGGTGGCGTCATCATGCCCAATCTATGGTTACAAAGTTCAGTGTCCTTGACATATGGACTGATGTTAATGTTTATATAACAAGTTTTTATTTCTTTATTGAAGGTGGACACAGTTGATGAATCAACAGCAGGCCAGGTTTGCACTTAACTGGCCTGTGACGATGTAGTACAGAATTCTTGTGGCCCACTCCTCTCAGTAGCTGGAGTAAAATGTTAGGCCGCACAGACACCCGCTCTTGTACTTCTACAAAAGCATCTGGCAATATCGTAGTTCCAGATCAGAAACTATGAAACAAAATTTGTGCCATGTGTCAACACTCTGTTTACTGCGCCACTCTTACACACAACACCACAAAACAACATTACACAGATTGGGTCAGATCTCTCTGACCAACTTAGCACATCTCACCCAGTTGTTATCAAATAGTACCAGTTTCCCAAGACTGCATTGCATCCGAAATATGTTCAATAGTTTCCTCTTCCATTCAATAAGGTGGGTGATATGTTCCCACTGATCTCAATTATAGATCCGCCTTCCATAGTCTTAGATGGGTTTTCATATATTATTTGTTTGTCTCTAGGCCCTGGACTGCTGCTGGGGACCTAGAGCAAGCACTCACTTGTCGTAATCATTTTTCATGATATGGCAGTATCAATCACTCAAAATATTAAAATAAACAAGATAAATGCTTTTTCCCTTACCACAATTCAGAATTGAGAACACAGTTACTTAGTACTAGCAAACCTCAGCTGAGCTGCTGGCTAGATTAGGGCGTCCCACTGATTTTTATTTAATAATTCCTGGAAATCACCTCTAGCAGTAACGTACTGTGTCAATGGACAGTCTTCTATACAATGGCACAAGCGTGCGTCTCTCATTCAATAATATAAATACTTCTGTCCAATCAACGGACTTCCCCTCTAACTTTTTCAAATATTTAAACTAAAAGTCAAATTTCAGTCCAGTCTCAGTCTAGTATGTAGTATTTTTCCCAAAATTACACTTGTTTTTTTGACTAACTTTATGAAAAAATTACACAAACCTGCCCCACTAAGTTATTTTTAGCTACTATCCTCCGACTTTGCCCCTCGTTCATCTGCAGTTTGATTTTTGCATTTTTAGGCGCAAGGACGCCAAAATGTAACTTTAGTGAAAATATGCACACAAAAACTGTTCGCTAGTCTGATTGGAACAATACAGTCTTTCGTCAATATCTTCCGTGTTATCTGTCCGTCTGTGTAATTAAAAGTATATTATTTGTCAGCTTAAGATGGGCTATCAAACTAGCTAGGTTTTATTTTCATAACTTTATTATTAAAGAAAACCCTACTTTTCTCAAGGTTAGTTTTTGAAATTTGTTTTTGAACCTTCGTCCACGGCGTTTGCCGCTGTATTCAAACAAAACAACCAATTACGGTAAAACGTCTAAGATACGACTGTTTCTAACAAGAGCTAAGGTCGTTTTTCTACCAATTCCTTACATTGTGTCAACTAGTGTCGTGATTTTTTTCCTTTAAACTACAAATTGCGTCTTTTTGCCTTTTAGATTCAAACACGTGTTCATACCGTCATAATTTTTTTTTCTTTTATCTCCGTTTCCCTCCCGTCTAAAAGGGTAAACCGTTTAGTCTGCATGTTCCAACTAGTTATTTTCAATGGCGGTAGAAAGCGCTGGCGTAGGTGAAGAAGCCTCGGCATATCTTGCCTATATTTTTATCCCTACGTGTTATTTTACCCGTTATCTTTATAATTGGAGATATTTTAACGTTGTATCACTGTATTTTTCACCACAGCTGTGTTAATTTTAAAATTAAATAAAGAAGTATTCACAGACTGGACAGTGCAGAAGAAACTGAGGCCACTTCTTTGCAAGTCAGCGTCATTTGTTTATATTTCTTGAAATTTGTGGTAAGAATGCTTTATGAATTAATATGTTTAATCTCACTGCCAAAGTTAGATACTGCTATTGGGAAAAGTGAAGGACGTGCCGGGAGAAGACATTGTTGAGTCCTCACATTGAACTGTATCTAACTGATGTATAATGTCATGATTGTGTTTTCATATTATTGCATTAGAATATTAGTAAGCCTCGGTGTTCCATGAACACTGTTTAACTTGCCTGAAGCATTTAATTTTATAAAAGAAAAGAAGAGAAATCATACCAAAGGAAATGTGGTTACTCCACATTATTTTATTGAGGAAAACTATGTAAACGTACAGTGGCGTATCTGCCATAGGGACCTGAGGTGTGGTCACAGCAAGGTGGGAGTCATGTAAAATTAGGGGCGAGTGCACCTGTAATGCACGCGAGGCTGACCCCATATCACCGTAGGAAAATAATAAATATAATAAGTGATCAGATATAAAAGGCCAGGGTGTCCTTTTGTTGCAGAGGTTTTATTTCCTGTTGCCAGCCGGTAACAGGAAACCTGCTGAGAGAGAATAAAGCCATCAAGTCTCCGACCATTCGTTTATGCTGTCAAAAGATAACGGGAGGAGCTTGGGCATTTTGAGAGATCGAGATTTTCTGCAACTTCATACTGTATTATCATTCTACAAGGAATCCCAGGTGATTTGTTAAGCATCTGGGTATATTTGACACTTTCGTTTAATAAACACTGGTATTTCAAATCATACTCAGGAAGTTTATGGGGTGTGATGAAACTACAGCCCCTCATACACAGTGACTCTCCCTCTTAGATGAATAAAGTGTAAGCTGTGAACATTCCCACAGGAAAGATATATAGTGACTTTATAGTTATTGGGCAAATTGTCCACACATTTTTAGTTGATCTTTTCTGTAAACTATCTTGTCCTCATTTTCAAAGACCTGTCCAAAAGATATGGCTGGACAGGCAGATTAAATTGTACAGAAAAAAACATTCATTTTAAAGAAAAACTTAACCACTGGTTTTATTCACTTCCTCATAGAAAATTAAAGTGTTTTTGTGTTGTGTACTATCATTTCATTTCTCCCCTAGACACTAGGTACATCATACACCAGACACTAGAGCCAAAATAGTGACCGTGTGGGATCTAGGGAGGTTGCGTTAGGTTCCCTGCACATAATTCATCATCATCATTTATAGAGTCAGGGGCCTACATGTGCTTCACCTCACACGGTTAATACAGGTTCAAATCCCGGACTGAGACCCCAGTATGGCGTAGCGTAGGAAGGAGAAGAATTTATTAGAAGAAATAATAGATGTGAATGTGAAGTTTTCCTGGATCACCCCGAGGAAGATTTGGCTCAAGAAATCCTGTTGGGTTTCTCCACCGGCTGAAGGGAGACAAAGAGGGTAAATTCTCCTAACTAGACAGGTCTGGCAAAGTTTGTAAGGATATATTTGGTCTCTCGCTACCGTCGTCCCCTTCTCAGATATCTATTATTATTATCCTTAATTATACTGGGATTATATTATATTTTACGAGCCCCAACTCCTTTATAAAGGAAGATAATTATCAGACAATATTCAACATCTAATAGAAGGAACAAGTGTGGTAAAGTGGGATGTTATAAATCTTTATAGGGGACTTAGTGTACTGACTGAGATCAGCTGTGAAGGTATCTGTATCTAATAAGTGTAGTGTAATACAGGTGACCTTACTTGCTACCACATATTTATATCTCAGTCAGAATTATTCTGGAATATTGTGATGACTACGTTGAATGTCTAGGGTTTTGTAAATGATGAAGTGTAAGTCACAACAATAACAGACAGATAAACACTTTAATTTATTCCACCACACTTGACAACAGTTTGACACTCACATACATATAACACTCTATGAGACTATCTTAAATAAGTCACTGATAAATGTTCAAATATTCATGTATTAAGTACTGTTACCAATGGAGATCCTGATTCAATTACACAGGGAACCAGGAATCATAATATATTGTAATCACAATTTATATGTACATAATTTATAAATATGAATCTTGTAGTGACATATTTTATTAATATTATAATATGTGGGTCAGTTGTGTAGTAGTTCTATGAGGTAATACTGGTTTTATATGTCAATCTAAGTTGTTATTTGTCATCATAACTTCAAGTGTTTGTTTCTGTTGGAACTAGTATTGGAGATGTTCTCAGTTCCTAACATTAAAACAATTTATTTCCCCTCTTAGTTTATATATTGTCAGTTTAGAGGGGCATAATGTTGAGCTCCGCTGGCCACAGATTCTTATCTGTCGTGATGGCGGCAGGAAAAGACTCCTCTGCTCGATAGCCTCCCTGTGTTCTGGAGACACCACACTGATTGCTACAAGGACCAAGGAGTATGCTGTCCGCCTCTGGATTCAGCAAAGCTCTGACCAGGTGCTGTTCAATAACTTTAGGACCACGGTCCCTGAAACAAGAAGGTTGTACCTCCTACTTCAGAACTAATTTATAATACCCTTCCAGACTGACCACAATACACAACAAACACTGTGTTCAGAGCGGTAGGCCAACTGTCAGCTTCATCTATAATAATTTTCACCAGTATACTCCTCCCTAATGGTTACTACGCCTCTGCAAGTCCAGCATTATTTCTTTCTAGTCAATAAGATAGGTGTCAGTGTACTATTTGGTAATTCCATGTAGTTTTACTTTCCTCTGACACCTTCTGTTCAGGTTGGAGCAACTTATATATATATATAGCCTTGCCTCCGGTTCGCTACTGAACCACGCACATATACAGACATAAATTATTAATTTACATTCAATTTTCATTAAAAGATATCAAATATTTCAAGCTTACCACAATTCATGGAATAATAATAAACAGATACGTTGACTGGTGAAGAATAATGGCACAACTTATGGCACAAATTCCGAGCTGCCTCTGTCTCAGGCTTTTATTTATAAAAATATAAGCTGATGCTCAACGCACTGTTGCTTTAGAAAGTATTTTTGAAAATCTGGTGTGGAACTGACGCGTCTAAGTGACTATATCGACGAGTCTAACCAATCATGCCATATTTACCCAAGCGTTTGAAAAAACAGTCCCCTTCCATCCGTCTCCCATAGCAACGAAAAGTAGTATTTATAGTCCGACTAATCGTGTTTAGCCTTACATTTATTTCTACCCAATCAAATAGTAGGTAACATGGGGACCTCTTTCCGTACAATGGTGGTGTGAAAATCTGTCACTGAGCGATTCTGCTTTTGGGTGTTGTCTGACAGCACCATCATTTTATTTTGGCCATAACTTGTTAATTCCTAGACTATTTGTATAACACTTAACATATTCTTTGTCAGCAAGTCACAAGGAACCCAAATATATAAATTTTATGGGGCTAAGTGGCTGCGTTCAAAATATGTATTTTCTAGGATAGTCGTGTATTTTTTTTTTTGTTTTTTATGTTTAGAACCGCCACCTGTCCTGCTGTACTGTCAGACTAATGTCAGGATTTTAGACATAAAACAGTGGAATGTCATGTTTCCTAATAAGCGTTTTGTAAGTTTTTAAACATAACTCTCTTTATGGGTAGTGCTTTTTATCACTGACGATTTGAAAAAAAAGCCAGTGCTTGTGGCCTTACATGCGTGATGGTAGTAATTGTGTATCGCGCGACTGTGGTAGTATTTCAAGTGTTCTGGCTTTTGCCCCTCCCTTTCTTTCTATCTTTAGTCCATCTGTCTTTCGTTTTTGGTAACATAGTGTATAAAATGATATGAATGGAATTTTAAATCTAGGTCAGCTGCGTACCTCAAGGTTTTCTTAGAAAGGCAGTACATGTTTCATTGAAGAAAGCGGGTAGGGATGTAGTAGGCTTTTACTATCAACGTGAAACGTTACAATTCGCAGACGAAGTAGAAAACAAGGGGGGATTCGAGTACAGTCATTGTGACAGCACTGTTCTTTACCATTCTTCTTTCCTTTTATGAAGTTATTTGTTAGGCTTTACATTTACGTTTTAATTTATATATGTGAATTAGAATTTCTCACGACAACAAGGCATGTGGTACATTATATACACCCAATTGGTTTATTAAAATTAAAATGAATAGATGGTGGGTGATAGTATTGTTGATAGAATTAGTGTCTGCTGTATGTAATATGTGTCTCACAATTCAAGTGTTTTACATCATGGCTGACCAGATATGGCATTGATATGGTGAGTTCCCTTTTCATAGGAACTTAGCTTTTCAGTACCTGGCTGATAGTGAAGTGTGGTTAGTTCTCCGGTCTCCTGACGTTGCACCAGGTAGGTCTTAAATGGTTCGGATTTGCCTTCCCTGTGCTCGACTCCGTATTCTGCTCTGAGATTGGACTGTCGTGCAAGGCTCCACCATAGACTACTCAGAGATGGACTCTAACCAGCATTTTAGACACGTGGCTTCAGTGCTTTTAATGCATGAATTCGCCGCTATCTGGATTAGGTCTAGCTGTCTCGGTTTCCTGGCGCAAGTGGAAAAATGGCCGTGGTTGGCGCACTTTTAGCGGGTGATTTACGCTTGGGCACGTGATCCGAAGCGTGCATCACGTGACTTTGGTATCATATAGACGCTCCAATCAATAACTTAAAAAGTCACGTGGGGGTTTCCTAAAGTGGCATAAACTGGTTCTACCTAGGTTTAAGTAGTCGGTCCTAATTTAAAACAGGTTTCTATCTACCGAGGTCAGGTCAACAATGACGTCGTATCTAAAAATAGTATTAGACTCTAGGAGAACATCCACGAGCGATGAAATTTTCCGTGATTTTTTTCCGGCGTTCCGATCATGCATTAAAGATGAGAAAAAATGTCTCGTAAATTAAAAAAAAGAAGAGAAGATTGGGCAAGTCGTCACACTTATAAAGTAACACAAATTGATACACAAACCACCCCTGCAAAAGCACATAACTGCTTACGTCAGACGTCCTGCAAGGGGATTGGGTGCAGTGGTTGTCTCATGCTCTGTAAGGTATGCAGAGGAAAATGAGGATGACAATAAAAATAATGATTATCATGTGGATAAAATACCCGGTTTAACACCATTGAGGTTTATAATGTGTATATATAATGTTCCTTATTCTATGTAGCAAATTAGTTCATTTTTTTTTTTAACAATTGTTTCTTCAAGGTTGAAAATTCACTCACATTGGTTATGATGTTTCCTAATGTCTATAGTGTATGTAGTGTATTACCTTACGTGTTCTTTAATATATCTATTTTTACCCTGTTTTATCAGGTAAACATGTTCAAGCATGTAACGTAATAAAAAAAACACTGTAATTTTCCTATTATTAAGTTTTTCAGTATTCCTGAGTCAACAACGATATAAATCTCTGCCATTTTCTTGTTATTATTTCCAGTATTCCTGAGTCAACGAGGAAAGAAATCTCCATCATTTTCTTATTATTATTTCCAGTATTCCTGAGTCAATGATGTTAAAAAACACGACTTCGGATGAATTCTACAAAATCATGACAACGATAATTGAGAACAAATTCATCGTTCGAGAACCTTTTCTAATTCTCTGCCTACGTGGACAAAATGTATTTTTTTTTTTTTTTTTTTTTTTGGATTCAACCTTTTAAACTACTTCCGACAAATGTAAGTAGCGAAAGAATCTAGGTTATACCACAAATATTATGTCATATTACCTGACATTGATTTTACGTGAGTATCCCTTTTTACTTGTACAGAGACAGGTGTCCCTCGCCATTCAGGCAAATACTCTCCGATTTCGGAGGTACCCATTGCAGCTGGGTCGGCTCAGGAGCCGCCAATCCCTGGTCGACAACACTCCTTCAAATGTGGTTGCCAGGTCTCGAGTTAATCCAGTCCAATTCCCGGTCGACGAAAAATCCTCAAATGCCGTCGCCCGGGTTTGATCCTGAATCACCCGGTCGCCAGAGCGGTGTTGTAACCACTACGCTAGCGCGGCTCCCAGAAAATGTATTTGAAAAACAAAGAACGTTGACAACGTGAACTACATATCAAACCTTAGTCACATTTTGTAAATAACACTTTTATTTATTTGTCGCATTTCTGACATATATTACGAGCTGGTAAATAATAAGGTTCGAGGCTTCTTAAGATGATATAAAGGGGCGGGGTCTTCTTAAGATGATTTAATGATGAGCGGGACCTCTTAAGATGATTTAAAGGGGTGGGGGACTTCTTAAGATGATTTAATGGGGAGCGGGACTTCTTAAGATGATTTAATGGGGAGCGGGACTTCTTAAGAAAATTTAATGGGGAGTGGGACTTCTTAAGATGATTTAAAGGGATGCGGGACTTCTTAAGATGATTTAATGGGGAGCGGGACTTCTTAAAGTGATTTAATGGGGTGCGGGACTTCTTAAGATGATTTAATTGGGAGCGGGACTTCTTAAGATGTTTTAAAGGGGTGCGGGACTTCTTAAGCTGACCTAAAGGGGTGCGGCATCTCTAAACGGTTAAGAAGCATTGCCTGAAGGCATAATGAACCAGAAAACAGCTAAGATACCATTTAAAAAAAAAAGGATTTAAATGACAAATGTTTAAATGATGACAAGAACCAAACAGGTGCCAGTGGAACAGGAAATGAGAAGAAGACGCTAGCGATGGAAACAAATGGTTAGAACCATTTTAATAGCATTACAAGGCAGTGAAAATCCTTCAGCTATTGCAAATCGATCTCCAACTTTCAAATTGACATACGAAATATATATGTCTCTTGCTATGTCCTTCACTACATTTACTGCTTGTAACGTCATTACCTCATTAATCTCTCTCGCCATGTCCTTCATGACATTTACTGCTTGTTGCGTCATTACCTCATTAATCTCTGTTGCCATGTCCTTCATCACTGTTACTGCTTGTCACGTCATTACTGCATTAATTTGTCTTGTCATGTCTTTCATTACTTTTACTGCTTGTTGCGTCACTACCTCATTAATCTCTCTTGTCATTTTCTGCGTTACTTTTAGTGCTTGTTGCGTCATTATCTCATTAATCTCTCCCCAACAAGAAATCTCACAGACACCACAAAACTACCTTGCAACCGCAAAGTGTCTTTTGCTGACTTCTGCGCTTTGTTTGTTGAGGCTATCTCACAGAAGAAACTTCAAGAACCACATTTTAATCCCATGTCATCACAGTGTGACCCATGCCTTGTTAACTTCACCATTATTGGTAAAATGGAGACCTTTATGGAGGATACCAGGTCAGAAATGTTTACAATATTATTATTTCATTGTTCGCTTGATTTCTTTGTTTCTGTTTCTAAGGGTAACGAATAAATAGTACATTTGTCAATAGATAAAACACAATGCAAGGATACTGGAATTGTAATTATACGCATTAATTTGTTTTTAGTGGAATTAACAAGTACAGTTAAACAAAATACACACATATATAAACACACGCACACACATATTTTAAAAATAACAGCTATACAAAAATAAGTTAATTTGTGTCGAAGGCTTTAATATATTTATTTAGTCATTTATTTAATTTTTTGCGAATAAATCAACACAATATTTCATTTACAAAGGAAAGTGGTGAATATCGTTATATTTCAAGATTTTATATTATTAAAATAAAAGGCCCGCACTCTGAACAAACGCGGCTATTTGTCCTAGTTATTAATTCAGTTTAATTTATATTAGCTAATGCACCAATACACAATCCATCAACCATCTTCCAATCCTAGAGACATTCTACAAATGGCACATATAAATATTTCCATTGTAACTGGAGATGTAGACGACATTGAGAGAACCAATGAGCTGCATAATATGAAAGACGTCATCAGACGGGTAATTATTCACGTCACTAACAGGTCTGTTGTGAATTTGTTAAATTATATCACAATACATTTCATAAATTGCTGTTATTTTACAAAACACCAATACATTTTTTTCATCTCTTTCAGTATTTGAGAACACATTTTACAATCCATGTTAATGTAACGAGAGGACAAGAAACTAATCAGTGTGGTACTAGAAGATGAGACATATTTGTATTTTAGAGCTGGCGTTTGCCTATGATGTTGAGATGATTGCTAAATTAGAGATACCTGATTGCAGACTGAATTTTTAAGTCTAGAAGGAAGGGTTGGAGAAGGGAGGAATGATCATCAGCGGCTCCAAAACAGAAACAATGGCAATATAACGAGAGGGAAGAAGGCATCAGATAACGCTGGGAGAACAAGTCCTGAAGCAGGTCAACCACTTTAAATACCTCGGAGCTGTCATAGACCGGAAGGGAGGCATCAAAGAAGAGGTTGGTACCCGAAGAGCAGCAGCTGGGAGACATTTTCAGGCAATAAATAGAGGATTCCTCAGCACAGGAGATAATGACAAGAAGACGACGATGGCTGTATACACTTATGTTCGAGTCTTGACCTATGGATGAGAGTCGTGGGAAATTACTACAACCCACACAAGCCAGCTATAAACCTCAGAAATGAGGTATCTAAGAAAGGTCGTTGAATAAGCAAGAACAGACATTGTCCGTAACCAGACTATACGGCAAGGCCTCAAAACCAGCCACTGGAGACCCAAGTAGAACGATAGTTTTGCCATGTATGCAGAATGAGAGCTACTACGAAAAGTATGCGAAAGTACGAGACAGGGATCCATACTTCCAGGACGACCTAGAGTACGCCGGGAGGACAACACTAGACAATCTCTAGGGGACGGAGGATTAGATTAAAACCATGCCAAACACCAAATGTATAAAGCGAGAACAGCCTATGCTAGTCTCAACAACATCTGTAAGTCTTCCCGGGACAGTACAAACACCAAAAGAAGATTAAATGAGAGCTGTGTACTTTCTGTGCTTCTCTATGGTGTGGAATGCTGGAGAGTTACAGAGAACTAAATGTTGAAACTGTCCTCTTTCCACACAATTAGCCTAAGGAAAATTCACCGAATCTTTTGGCCGAATACCATCACCAACCAAGAACTACTTATTCGGAGTAACCAAGAGGACATGCTGTGACGGTATTGCCTCCCCTGCTTTGCAGTAGTGGTCCAACAGTGGCCAAAACTCAAAAGTATCTATTATAGGCTTCAATGGAGTCTATCTTTACACAAGATTACTCTTGGCAGAAATGTCAATAGAAGAGTAGTAAAGCTTCTATCACATAGGAGTCTTCATAAGATATTCAGATAAGCGAAAACAGTGCCGGCTGTCACTAAGAACGTTAATTCTATAATATGCCGACACGGTTATGAAACATTTAGGCAATGGTTTATTCTAGCACGTTAAGCCCTCACCCCTGATTTACTCAGTGGAATTATTATTAAAATATATATAGCTCTGTTTACAGTGTGTGTTTAGTAACTTTGACTGAGACAAACATGTAGTACATTTAAAAGAATTGAATCGAAGTTAAATTTGTAACATTACAAATAACACAATTTAATAATCATTTTAAGGGTTAAGAGTTGGAAAATAAATCGAATAGTTATGGAAAAGGTTTCATCACTTGATTAGGATTTAACTGAATAAAGGAGGTCACTTTAGGCAGCGGATATTTTCATTTAGCTGCCAATGGTAGTTTCTTCTCCTGCTGGGTCAGTTCATTTCGCTCTCCTCTTACTCGTCTCTGGTCAAAGTTCAGGCGCCGCACGTTTCCAGAACGTTCAAGGAGTAACGGCTAAGTTGGTTCTGCGTCTGTCTATAAGACCCTCTTATGATGGCGTCTCGCAAAACGTCAGTCCACTTCTACCTTCACTTGGTTCCGGAGATAGTACTTTCTGCTGGTACCACCAATAACTGGTAATAGAAATAGAAGCGAAACGCTCTTCTGAGTATGGCGTTTTCCGACACAGTTATGTGCCATCCCCCCTTTCTCTTCTATTATGCCCTCCCATGTCAGAATTTACCCTCGATGAGAATTAAATTTACTCCCTCGGGATAAAACTTCCTTTATATTTAAACTGAATAGCTTTAGCTTTACATTACATTTAAATGAAAAGGTTAAACGTACAGATAAAATATGTTTTACATTTACATCTCCACTGTTTGAAAAGTGTTCACAATATAAATTCATTTATGTTTCATTTACATTTACACTTGTGGAAAAGTTTGAAACTTATATTACTTAGAATGAATATTTTCACATGGTGATTTGATAAAATCAAATATCTGCTACTTGGCAGAAAAATAACGAGGAAAGAAAGAAAGAGAGAAAGAAAAGTGCGATAATTGACAGCACCTAATAAAAATCAGTACCACAAATGTACCGATACTGCCGGAGAGAACCAAAGATCGATAGAGGTCATCCATTTCGTCACACATGCCCACCATTATAGCTGACAGACGCTAGAGTTGGGTTGACCACGTCCTCAGAAGGGAGCCTGATGCCATTACAAGAATAGCTATGCTATGGACCTCCGAAGGAAAGAGAAAGCGAGGCCGACCAAAAACAACTTGGCGGAGAACTGTGGAGGCTGAGATGCAAAGAATAAACCAGAGTTGGGGCACTGCACGAAGGATGGCATCCGACTGAACAAAGTGGAAGCAATTTGTTGCTGCCCTACAGGACGCTACCAGACGTGATGGCCATTGACTGCTTTGACAGTCTGCGGCTAAGGATCAAAGAAGAAGAAGGCCAGAAGGAAGATAGTCGGTTTTGTTCTCTCTCTCTCTCTCTCTCTCTCTCTCTCTCTCTCTCTCTCTCTCTCTCTCTCTCTCTCTCTCTCTCTCTCTCTCTCTCTCTCTCTCTCTCTCTCTCTCTCTCTCTCTCTCTGGCAAACCTCTATGCACTAAGGTAGAAGAAAAATGACTAGGTAAGTAAGTTAATGTTGACATTTTAAAAATTTATTCTTTTTAAGCAATGCTTCGTTTCAGGACCTTCGTCACCACAATCTTTTATTGATTTGTTTGTTGTTGCTAGATCTTTTGATGTCAGTTTTCATCTTTTGTTTAAGCTGTATTAGTACAATACGAGCAAGGAACCCGCCAACATATGGCGATAAATACATATGGTGAGTTCTCGACTTCCTTCTCTCTGTAGGGGATGAATGGCTTTTGGTAGCACTTTTGTTTTGCAAGAGTACCTTCCACAAATGTCGCCACAGAGTGTCCTCTAGACTCGTCTTTTATAGGTGGTGTCCAGAGCTATATTCTAGTAAGAGATGATAGGAAACTCTATACAGAGCGATACAACGGGAGACAATCTGATCATCAGAAGATCCCCCGTCGAACAAATGTTTCGGCCCTTTATTCTCCTTTGCACTCTAAGGGGGCGGGCCTACCTGGGTGACGACTCCCAAGTGTCACAGCCTGCTGTTGTCTTGTATAGAAAATGAACCCATTCCACCTTGGTTGCAGCTTTAAAATCCACAATTCCGCCAGCCGGAGGCAATTGTGAAAGTAACAAAGTGAAGACAAATTATTGCGGTTGTTCTGCAGCACACCATTGCTACACATGAGTGAAGCCGACGAAGCATGAAGCCATTCCGAGCTGGCTACTGAAATCTGATTGCACCGACACCACATATAATACACCGCGGGTTACCTGTAGAGCCGCCGTCCTTTCACCGATACAACGAAAATCTCAGTGTATTGCGGACGTAGATAAATTGCAATATCAGCGTGTTTCCTATACCTCAGGTGGGGCTAGATTTTACTGTCACGAGTTCCATCGCCCATTACGGGTGTTCCACAGCAAGCATGATGCCTTTCCGCAGTTTCATGAAGCCTCTTCAGTGCCCTTGTTCTCGACTGTCCCCTCAGCCCCAACAGTTTCAATAAATCATTCACCGACGCAGCCACAAGCCCTCTTGCACCCATCTCAACAGCCATGATCCTTGCAGTGAACCCATCGTGTCTCAGATCCGCGGCCAGATCACTATACTCTGCCGATTTGAACGAATGTTGCTCGCCCAATCTGAATTCAAATGGCACGGTCAGTTCAATCAATATAACCGGAAGCGATTATGAAGAATGCAGCACTGTATCCGGCCGTCTTCGAGATTTTCTGATACTCTCTGGATATGCCTCTCGTCCAGATAGGTCTACCGCCATCTCCCAGTCCTTTGCACAGTCAAGCAGAGATGGTAAACTGCTACCTGACTTACTCGGTTTGGGATGTGCTGACTTTCCTGCTCTCAGAAAGTGTGTATTTGCGGTGCTCGGCCTGACTTTGCTATTGGTCTTCATCCTTACCAGGTCTATTGTCGCAGCCAGCTCAGTTAGCACTTTGTTATGGCGCTATGTGTATCGCCCTTGTCCGAATGACACCTTGCAAGCTGGGAGCACGTGTTCAAGTGTCTGCCTCTCCTGGCACAGTGGGCACTGCTCATCATCCGACTTTCTCCATCTCACAAGGCTTGTGTCTGATTGGATGAGGTCATACATTGATCTCATAATAACGCCTAGCCTAAGAGGTGCCATATGCCATATATCATTCCATATCAAGGACCTTTGCAGGGCTCCTTCCCATGTAGTCCATTGACCTTCCTGGGCCTGCTGCACCGCTCTTTGCAACCTCTTATCATTCTCAGCTCCTCGTATCTCCTGAACTACCATGTCTATGCGCTCCCTACTTGACGTTTTGGACCACCAGCGGATCTCCATGGCCAAATCCCCGTCTGTTCGTCTGTGTGTATCCGATTACCTCCCGTAGCTTAACCGACTTTTGGGCAGCATCAACAGCTTCTTCCACTTTCCACTTCCTTTCCGTTTTGAGTGTGGGCTGAATGGAGCACTTTAGGTATCAACATGAACTAGAGGCACCATAGTTTGAACTTTCCTAGGAGTCTGCTTTGGTCTATGATCTGTAGCCCTCTGTTTGCCATTTCTAATGTCTGTTGCACTGCCTTCGAGTCTTTTAATGAGGCATCGTACACCCTGCCAAGACGTTTAACAGGTTCCTCAATGACAGTAGGGATTCTTTGGTTGGAAACCATGAATATAACCTCCGATATCTTCCCTTTCTTGCCTGATAGGCTTCTCGACTTCTTAGGTTTGAAGCTCATTCTGTACCAGCTGACTAGTTCATCCAGGCGTGCTAACATTTCCCGGGCCTGGTGTTCATCTGTTGTCAGAATTGTTGTGTCATCTATGAATGCTTTGAGCTGACAATTTCCACTGAGCTTTGGACCTATAGCCACTCCTTCAGCCGCATTGATGATTACCTGCACGGCCAACACGAATAGTAACGGAGAGATGTTACATCCCATCGCAGCTCCAACGTGAAGGTCAATCAACTTCGTTGTGTACTCTCTGGTTGAAAATCTGACAGTGAACCCTACGAAATACAGCTTCAGCATTGCTGCAGTTTCTTGTGGAACATGATACATTTCTAGGGCCTGCCATAACATCTGGTGTGGAACGGATCCATAAGCATTTGCTAGATCAAACCAGATTACATAGAGGTTTTCTCTGTCAGACTTTGCCTTTTGAATTGCTTACCAGATCATTGTGGCATGCGCTAAATACCCTGGTGTACATGGGATACCTCCTTTCTGGATGGTAGTGTCAATGTACCCATTTTCCAGGAGGTATGTGGTGAGCCTTTTAGCCATCACTGAGAAGAATATCTTCCATTCCACATTGAGTAGTGAGATTGGCCTGAACTGACTGATGTCTGTGGACTTTTGTTCCTTCGGGATGTCTACTCCTTTCGCCTTTCTCCATTCCTTGCTTACAAGCTGGGATTTTCTCCCATTCTTCAGTAAACGGAGCAGAAGAGGGCATCTCTTATACACAACATATGGGACACCATTAGGATCTGGAGCTGACTTGCACCGAGCTTTCTGGACAATGCTTTCTACTTCTTGCATTGTTGGGTGGCTTGGTATTGAATTCAGCTCCTAGATTACTAGGCCCTCTAAGGCCTGCCATGCTGCTGAGCGGCTCATCTTTGCGACCATCTGAATAGGTAATTTTAAGATGTTCTTCCAGGTCTTCTTTCCTGATGTTTAGCGTTCCCGACCGTGGCTGCTCAAACAGTTCTTTGGCGAACTTGAAGGGCTCCCTGAAGAAACTTTCCCTATCCATCCGTGTCGTCCTTCTCTTCCTGCACACCCTTTCTGCTCTACAAAGAACGCAGTGGCTACAGAGAAGGAAGGGTTACGACAGGTTTGGGAGCACCAGAACGGTCAACATAATGCCCTTTGTAGAGCAGCAACTCTCACACCCCTTTTTCGTTCTGTAGATTTTAATTCCTCTCTGAGTAGAGAATTTCTACCACAGGCACATGGAAATTCCAACCGTTGTTCAGAGCTCGAAGTCCGTGTAACGGGTTTGGTCGATTCCAATGAGGCACCTGTGGATTCATCATTCTCCACCTCCCCCATTTCGGTGAATCCTGGGGGCATATATCATGTTTGGGTTTTATAGCGGTTGTTTAAAGCCCACGGGGTGCCAACCTGGTCAGCCGGTTTCCCAGTAACTAGTACCAAGAACCTAGAGAAATATAGAATCAAATTTCCCATAAATCTTTTGTCTCCTGATGTAAGCATTAAGCGACTTCTGCGTTGCTTCATAATTTCATCTTCCTCTGAATTTTTTCGATGCCCATGAGCACAGTATTTCAGACCTTTGAGTAAGACGAAAGGGGGTTCGGAGATGCAGCGATAAAATCATAAATTATGTGTAATAAAGTCATAATTAGTAAAAGTTGTAACGCGTCTTCTTCCCCGCGCCAGAAAACGCATTGATTTAAGCAGGACAGAACATAGTGAGAAATCTTATCGCCGCGTTGGTAGTATTAGCATTTATAACGCGCCCGTCAAGGGTTAACGATAAAAATTTGAAAATTCTACTAGCGTAGGGTTCCAGGAAAGATAGAAAGAATAAAACACACGAACGCATAAGATTTAGAGAGCGGACACCTGCTGCCGGCTTGTCAAGTGTTAGAGGTTTGAATTAGCTACTCGGGCCAACAGTGCGAGACGAGGCCGTTAGCTTGTGTCGAAAACGAAGTCGCAAGTTTGAAAATTTAAAAATACCCCGCTAGTCAAATACATTTCTAACCACAGACACTGTGGAAAAATATATATATACACACACGCATAATTAAGTCCTATCGGGAAAAAGGAAGATCTGAGGCGATTTTTATGACATTCAAGTAGTGGAAACTTAGAAAACAACGAACACCAAAATGGAAAATATATTGAATTCTTTATTACTAGGTTTATGATTATAAAAGTTAGCTAGTCTAAGAGCTGGTAGTGTCCTGATGGGTAATATGCTTTCGAATCAAAAATCCGACAGATAGAAATAAAGTTATAGACAAAAGACGGTATTTGTTCGTACAGACAGACCAACACATGCTCGTTTGGACTTGCACTAACGGTGACTTTTTTGACGTGTCCTTGAAAAAGGCAGGAAAAGGTTACATGCAGTCTGTTGTAGAAAGGGGGAGAAAAATTATGGGATGGCTTAACACCAAATATATTTAGCAGTAGAAATCTAAGAAGGAGAGAGGAAAAAACTTGGTAGTGTCCAAAAATCAAGTCTGTTTTTGCTTTTAATTTCAAATTTCAAAATTGTCGTTCGTTTATTGGCCAAAGCCTTTCATATTATTAAGAAAATTCAACGGCTTGACGCCATTTGTAGAAGATAGTCCCGAGAGCAGGACGTTGTGAATTTTCTGAAAAGTGATTAGCCTTAATAAAGCAAATATATATGAAAGTATAGGCATCACAGTCCAGCCAGCAGTACATCTGGAATCTGCCATTCAACGTACCTGTGTTTTTTTTTCATTGAATTCTGAGTCTTATCTGGCACTAGTCCGGTGCCAGAGTTCTATGTGAAAGCTGTTGAGGAGTTTTGGAGTCCAGTAGTGATAGGGGTCGCCAGTTTCCCCCCTATTACTTTTGGAGCAGTGGTCATTCGGCAGAAAGAATTCAGACAGTTCCAGTGGGCCAGATAAGTGAAATATCTGGTACCCTAACAGTACATCAGCTATAAGAGCAGCATACCCCTGTATTCAAGAAATAAAACATTTCCCTAGTGCAATTAACAGAGACAGTGTATTTTAAAGAGACTGGGAGGGATTAAAGAATCCCAAACAGCCATCCAGTGTTAGAAACCAGTAATAGACTGATTTTAGTAACACCATTAGTATAATTTAACAGTATTTGTTTGGACACTTGTCCCTGTGGGTCTAAATTTACATTTGTATATATATCTTGAATTCTTTTCATCTTTAAAAGTCCTGACCAGAAGAATACTAGGTTCAGGACCAAATAAATCATACAGAAAATTATTAATTGTACAAATTTATCTGAGGTGTTATTTCCTTAATCATAGACCTTAATACTTGTTTGTGTAGAGGTGTATTATTGTTAAAGTACCATCACACCACACTTGCATATCTCTAGACATTAGACGTAGCTATCATTCATACTAGTCAAGAATAAGTCTGCTTGAGGCCATAAGGTGGTAGCAGAAAGGTACCCTGATAATTCACCCTAAATTTTGTTAGAATCAGGGACCTTCACAGCTGGCCTCATTCAGTACATTAAGGAATAATATCAACATCATTTCATAACATCAAAACCCACCACACACACTATCCTCAGTATCTGGTATGTCCACCGTGTGCTTGCAAACAAGCTTGGCAGCGGCTCCGCATGTAATGCACAAGTCTCTGAAGGAAATTCCGGGTAATCAAGTCCCATTCACCTGTAAGAGCAGCTTCGAGATGTTGCAGATTAGCTGGAGAACTTTACCTGTAGACTCTGCGTCCAAGCTCGTCTCACAGATGTTCTATAGGGGACATGTCTGGTGATAGTGCAGGCCAATCAATCATCACAATGTTCTGCTGCTGTAGATATTGCTGCGCAATGCATGCGGTGTGCGCACGTGCGTTATCCTGCTGGAGAAGCTGCAAGTCTGGATAATTTGTGAACGCAGGAGCAACCAATGCATCCAGAACCTCATCTCGATATGTCACAGCATTAACATTTCCACGGAAGACGTGAAGAGGCAAGCGATGGTTAAAACTGAATACTCCCCCAATGTGAATACTGCCACCTCCAAATCGGTTGTGCTGACGAACACAGCAATCTGCAAAGCGCTCTCCACACCGTCGCCAAATCCGCATACGTCCATCAGCAAAGGATATGTTGAATCTGCTCTCGTCTGTGAATAGGACAGCATTCCACTGCAGTCTAGTCCATCTGACTTGTTGCTCTGCCCATTGCAGGCGCTGCTGACGATGTCTGTGAGTCAAGTTTTGCCCAACATAAGGTCGTCTTGCAGTAAGGCTTGTATCTCTGAGTCGTAGGATGACTGTCATTCGAGAGACTTGCCCACGTCTACCCACAATTGCTCTTGCTGTATGACTTGCCGGGAGATAACGATTCCTTAGGTGACTCAGCACAGTATGACGATCTTGCGCAGGGGTAGTAACTCGTGGTTGGCCACTCCGAAGTCTATCCCGGGCACTGCCAGTGGTTCCATAACGTTCATTGAGACGTACAATAGTGCTGTGGTGGCAATTCATTCTTCTGGCAATGGCCCGCGAGCTCATTCCGGTCTCCAACATACCAATGGCTCGTTGGCGGTCGTTTTCAGATAGTCGTCGCATTTCAAGCACATGTACTGGGTGTTTTGTCTCAACGGCCTTTTTATACCGAGTATACTGCCACAACGCGTACATATTTTCAGGGTCATAGCTGTTGGGAATCGTGTTGCACGTGTAACTTTCAGTGTTTCATGTAGTCTGTACACAAACCCGTTGGTTGAATCATGCACTTTCCATTCCAGCAGCCATTCGCTCTCTACCTCATGACAAACACGGGGAAAGTCCATTCCCACACTTTTTTCCCAGCTTCTCGGCATCAGTATATATAATAGTGGTGCGTTTTTAATGTGCTTCAGTTAATTGTAAATTCACAACTCCTAACTTTAACACATGAGGGGGATTTCCTCGGACTTGTGACTCCTGGCTGAGTTCTTCTAACGTCTTACTCGTCGAGACAAAGCGCTGTTGATCAACAGAGCGCTGCTGATCTCCCCGTGATGAACTCCCACGTGTCTTTTTCGCTGTGTGGATTTTCATTCCTTCATTTTAAAGTATTACAAAAGAAGTATTTTACTTTTAATTTTACAAGTTACTTCTTATAACTGTGGCACGTCTTATAATGAAATCCTTTTTCTATCTCTTCCTGACGTAATGTCTCTCTTATGAGAATTGAAAGTCCAGTCACGAGTTTCAACCGCTTGTTATCTTATAGTAAAAAATTCCGGCTTAACGAAATTTTACTTTCGCTAGTTGATTTTTTTACGGAAACCAATCACAGATTAGGCTAGTTTATTTTTCTGTTATATGCCAATCACCGTGTAAGACGTCTTATTTAAGTAAATTTGTCACCCACCCATCATTATAATTTTTATATGGCCATAAATGACACTGTTACTAATTGTTACGCTTGCCAGAAAGAATGATATCATTTCTGATGTCCAAATACTTCAATACTTTAGTAATCAAGACAAACTTGGGAATGGCATTTTTTTCTGCAAGTCATGCCCGTAAAATTAAACATTAGTTATCTTTTAAATGACCATTGTACACTAATTCCGATAACATTTCTATGTCGCTTTTTTCAAGTAAGAGGAAGCAACTACATAATAATGTGGTATTGAGACCACGTAACTGATGACAACAATGCTCATCGATTAACGTTTGACTTTAACTAAACAAACACTTCAAGCTTGTTTTCCCGCGGGAAGTTTTACGTTTTGTACTTGATGCACGGAGCAGATTTGTCATAATTAGGAAGATAAACATGCGACGAGCGGTCAAGCCTAAAGAAAGTGGGTGTTTATCTTAGGGGACCGCACTCGATAAAAGGAGAATTTAGGCAGTACTGACTTAAAAGAGTGTAGCATAAGGATAGACAGGAAAAATGAACGAACGTGTAGGACGCTTGGTGACTGTTAGCAAAAAAAAAAAATAAACAAACAAACAAACAAATTCATATTTCTAAAACTCTCACTGAAATGTTCGTTATTTCAATAAGCGTTAATTAGATTCCAAGCCTTACTGCGATCAATCAATACCCTTAAGCTCCCCAAGGAGCAAAGGCCTTCAACAAACACATGCCAATTGACCGCACTGTGGTGCTTTTCCGTAATTTCCGAAACGATTGCAAGTTGATGGCAATTTGTTACACTTCACTTGTGTTGCTAACAGACACTAAGACAATTAGAAGGTTTAATCCTACGCTTGATCCTACATATTTTATAACCATAATAGAAAGCTCTATACTAACTTTCTAAACTGGAGGAAATGTGATCATTACAAGGACCCCTTGCAAAATCTTTGTCTCTGCTCTATTGCATTTGATACTTTAACAGGACTCTTTTGGTCATGACTTCTGTCCGTTTATTTTGATTATTTGATTTTTTAAATCGTGCAATAAAATGTTGATTTGAACCTGTACATAGCTTTTATATTAGCACTGACGGTTTAGCTTCTTTGAAAACGTGTAATTATTTTCCTTACAGTACCGTACTTTTACTTTAGTAAAATTACTTTTAGATTTCATGTTTCGTTAAGGTCAGCTCAACTTGGCATTCATAAATTATTCACTCCACTATGCCAATCTGCCATATTTAGATATTGGACCGTATCGTATGTTCTCTGTTTCAGAAGATGAGCTGTCTTCCCCTAGCAGTGGCTATGCGATATAAGTGTAGTAGTTCTTGGTAGATTGAGTTCGCAGTTATTGGCATTTCTTGATAGTTTGTGTTCGCATTTAATTCGCATTTGTAGGTAGATTGTGCTGTTTTCGTTGATTTCAACCAGTACATAGCTGTTTATATAAGTACTGAAGGCACAGGTTCTTTGAAAACGTGTAATTATTTTTCTGCATTTAATGGTAGATTTTGGTCGCAATTACTGGAATTTCTTTTTAATGTGTGCTCATACTTTCTGGCATTTCTCGATAGTTTGTGTTCGAACTTATTGGTAGATAGTTGCCGTATTTACTTGAATTTCCTGATAATTTGTGCTCGCACCTACTGGCATTTCTTGATAGATTGTTATCGTATTTATTGGCATTTCGTGGTAGGTTCTGTTCACATTTATAAGCATTAGTTGGTAGATTTTTGTCTCATTTATTGGCATTTCTTAGTAGATTGTGTTCGCATTTATTGACATTTCTTGATAGATTGTGTTTTCATTAATTGACATTTCTCGATAGATTACATTAATTGGCATTTCTTTAAAGATTGTGTTTACATTAATTGACATTTCTCAATAGATTGTGTTTTCATTTATTGACATTTCTCAAAAGACTGTGTTCACATTAATTGACATTTCTCGAAAGATTACATTAATTGGCATTTCTTGATATATTGTGTTTACATTAATTGGCATTTCTCGATAGTTTATATTTTCATTTATTGACATTTCTCGATCGATTGTGTTTGCATTAATTGACATTTCTTGATAGATTGTTTTTACATTTATTGACATTTCTCGATAGATTATGTTTGCATTTATTTATATTTCTTGATAGATTATTGTTGCCGTCATTTTTGACGGTGGGAAAAACTCCAACCTAATGTATGTTTGGTTTAATGTGATCAAAGAGAGATAAATGTTTATTATCTTTCTGTGACAGGTTTGACTGGTGATTATCTTCTCCTGTCTTATGTTGTCCTGTCTCAGGCAATGTCTTATAGTTGACATGTCTTAAGTCTATTTATAGGATCATATACGGAGTATCTTTATCACCCGTTTGGGCGGAAACGCCTGGTCTGGGTTTGCCTCGATCTGGTCCATGCTCTTTGGGCATGCGCGGGTCTTGGCGGCAAAAGCCGAGAGACTGATTCAGAGAGAGTGTACCTGAGGCTTAGAACGGATGTACCGATCCGTAGATTTCTCTCTGCCAAGTTTTCGATAGGGATTGGAAATTCTGGGAATGACAGTTTTGTCATTCTTCCGTCCCTGAGTGTTTCTTTATGCCAGTATTGGCTGTGTTGTGTTACCTTAGAGTGTAAGGATTCTTTGAGAAGGTAACTGAAACATTATTCGATCTTTTTGTCTCGTTTAGATCTTACAGGTACATTTATCGCTGATGGCGACACAGTGAGCGAAGCTCACAAGGAGTTATTATACTGTACCCCAGTATGGCTTCATATTTGAAAGACTAGGTCTAAGTTGACCCGTTACATACATAAGCCTAAGAATCATCTTTATGGATCCGCAATGCAGGCGGAATATGGTTTGGCAGAAAATATATAAGTAATCTCAGAAGCTTGTGTAAACTGGGAGTGACCTGATTTTCGAGGCCCGCGACCTGCGGCCTGATTTCGTTGTCATCATATTGGTCCGTGTTTACGGCCAATATTCTTCACCAGAATGAAGTATCTGGCATGTGAGGCCAGTCTGAAGTCTTTTTTTTTTTTTGCTAATTGTAGGACAATGGCATTGACTTTGTTTAAATAACTGATATCGCCCGTACTAAGCAATATATTTGCTAGGGCTTACCTGACGGGGCTCGGTCAGGGATTAGAGCTATTGCATTAACAGTAACCAAAGGATTGGGAGATTGCCATCATAACACTAATTTTCAAAAAGGGTGACAATCGACAATGTGGAAACCATAGAGGCATATCCCTTCTCAGTGTCCCTGGTAAAATCTACTCTAGAATCCTAGAGCAGAAACTCCGACGCCTAGCTGAGCCACAATTGGATGAGGTCCAGTGCGGATTCCAAGCAAACCGAAGTACTCAAGACCTAATCTTCACCATCAGACACCTGAGTGAAAAGGCCCTTGAGTATAAGAGTGAGATCCATCTTTGTTTCATAGATCTGGAAAACGCGTTTGACAGGGTCCCCTGGAGCAAACTTTGGGACTGTTTGGCAAGGAAGAATATTCCAGCACCTCTGATTCATGCTATACAGAGCTTACACAAGTCTTGCAGAAATTATGTGAGGACAGCAAACCATAAGTCAGGGATGCTTGGACACTGCAGGCACGTTTCAAAACATTTATTGACGAGAACACACATGGTATCAACAGGAACAGTCAGTGTAACAAGGTCATGCTGACCGGAAATCGATAGGTATACATTAGGCATTCAACAAGCTGGTAAACATTTGAATATTCGTGCATGGTCAATACAATGTTCTTCAATAATGACAGTTCGTGGCGTCGCCCTGGTATCACTGACTAAACGCGTCAGATACCTTAATCACTTTGACACATAGGTGCAACTTGGCATTCCCCGCCAATTGCACATTATCAGGCTGTAGTATAATAGCCGAAAACACAGGCCTCGTTCTGACGTCGGCTGTGTACTTCTGATAAGCAGGTTACCATCAACCCTGCAGTAATGCTTATTGTAGACATAAATATGCCGCCAATCTGCGGCTCCCACAATATATCTTCGTCACTGGATTTCTGGATGGTATGAAGACTAATAGTCTTGGATGGCTACCTTGAGCACAACATATAAGTTCTGAAATGGAGGACCGGTGAGCTGCAGTTCACAGACTAGGCAATCTTCTAACATGTTCTGCCACCGAAAGCATAGTAATGGAAAAAGTCGGTATTACCTGTAACCGAATCCACAGAACATAATAAGGAACTCTGCTGTCATTCCAACGCACAGAGATTCACTAGGGAAAACTGCCATCGCAGTCACTTCGAAGATTTTCCCGAAAAACACAATGGACTCTCGTCCCTTCAGAAACCAGGACACTTCACGGCTTGCCGGAAGTCTAACTCAACTCCCGCTTAAAAAACCCTGCCTATGGGCATCCGCCAGAACTGTCTACCTTTGACCCTAAAGGTCAAACACAATGAATGAATAAACAAGGGAAGACAACCCCTAATCAACCTGACATCGCAGGTAAAGACACAATTATTCTTATGATAAAAACATAAGCGCATAACTTGACAGATGACTCCGTCAAAAATGACAGCAACAAGTATTTATCATCCGATGTCTAATGGACTAGTCGAACGTCTCAATAAAACTCTCAAAAATTTACTTGGGAAAATAACTGAGGATCATCCTCAGGATTGGGACAGAGTCTTACCCACTGCTCTCTTTGCTTATAGAGAGGTTCCTAATGAACATATCGGGTTTTCTCCTTTCGAGCTCGTCTTTGGCGCGCGTCTACGCGGCCCAATGTCCTTGCTTCACGATCTGATAGCTGCCGATGATATTAGTGATGACACACAATTTTCTTATGAGTATGTCGTTGCTCTCAGGCAGAAAATCATTAAAGCTTGCAAATTAGCAACTTCCGCATCTGAATTTGCTAAAGCAAAGGCAAGACAGTTTGCAAATAAAAATAGATGCCTACGTCAACTTTGTCCTGGAGACAAAGCATTTGTATTACTTCCTTCCAGGGAAAATAGACTTCTTATTGGTTGGAAAGGTCCTTTTGAGATTGTATCTAAAATTTCTGATGTCGACTATGTCGTCGATATTGACGGAAAGCATAAAACTTTTCACATAAATATGCTTACGGAATTTTATGAACGTCCAGAGTACTTACAACCTATCTTTCAAGCGACGGACGACGCTACGGTCGCTCGTGGCCATTACTAATCGCTGCCTGTCATACAGGATGAGGAATCTACTTTCTCTGATGTTAATCTTCCTCTTCCGATGATTCCACTTCATTCTACGGAATCATGGAAGTATGTTGCAATTTCACCTAATTTATCAACTAGGGAACAGTCACAAATCTCTTCCATGTTACAAGCATTTCAGGATGTTCTCATGGACATTCCTGGACACACTACAGTCATTGAACATGACATTGTATTGACTGACCATACTCCTATCAGGGTCAGACCTTATCCTATTCCTATCCACTTCCAAACTCAAGTCGAGAAAGAGTTAGATGAAATGATACAGTTAGGAATAATTGAACCATCCAGTTTGGCATACTCGTCGTCTATGGTTATTGTCCGAAAGAAAGACAATAACATACGCATTTGCGTCGATTACCGTAAACTAAATCAAGTAACGAAGTTCGATGCAGAACCTATGCCTCTGTTGGATGAGTTACTTACTAGACTTTCCAATTCTCGTTTCTTTACAAAGCTGGACTTGTCTAAAGGATACTGGCAAGTTCCTTTAACCGAACGAGCCAAACCTTTCACTGCTTTCTCCACACCTAGGGGTTTGTTCCAATGGAACTTTATACCTTTTGGCCTTATGAATGCCCCAGCTACCTTCGTACGCATGATGCGTGGAATACTGGCATATCGGTCTGAAGTGATTTCATACTTGGACGATATCTGTCTTTTTAGCGATTCTTGGGAAGATTACTATCTGGGATTAGATGAACTGTTGTCTACTCTACGTGAGCATAATTTGACAGCTAAACCCTCTAAAGGCTATGTTGGATGCTATTGCTCTTCAACCTTTTCATTTCACGGTACGAGCTATCCGTGGTTCGGATAATGTGATGGCAGACATATTGTCTCGATGCCCACATGAAGCTACTTAGCTCTTTTGTCTAGATCCACTGTTACATATCTAAAGTTATGATCTATTCTTACAATAACATGGTTCTATAACACTTGTTGTCACTTTATTTGAACTCATGGTTTTGTATTGATTTCTTGCTTTCTCTGTTACCGTCTTCGGTAAAACAGAGGAAGGCTTTGTTTCATATGAAATAAAGGTCAAAAAATTAATGCGGCCACATTTATAGTTTAGATATATATCTTAAGTGACTATGGTACATTATAATATTCTAAGAAATGTACTATTTGTATTGTTCTCAGCAAACCGGTGTGATATGTTGGAACGCTGTATAACTACGATGACTTCTATAGACGTCCTGATGTTCCTTGAGGATTTTGCTTATGTCGTAGATTTTAGATAGGAGAATTAAGACTTGGGTTGGTCCCTTCTGAATAGGTTGGAATGAGTGAGAGTCACAGTGTGAGTTAGTAAAATGAACTAGAATTCCCACCAGTGAGATGATAGACTGTGATATAGAGGCTGTCTCTGAAAGCGGAAAAAAAACAATTCTTCTCTCTCTCACCTATCTTCTACTTGTACAACAATTCTTCTCAGACTCTCACCATATATATCTTCTATTATACATATATATATGTACAGCGTCAGACAGTCTAAACACATATATATATATATTACATATATTTCTATCTACTCACGGGCACGCACATACACGTGACGACAGTTAAACGCACAGACGTGGGAAATCTATAACAATTAATATATATATTAGAACGAGCTGACCAACGCACTGATTTAGTTCAAGAGAGATTTTATTATTATCATCTTAAAAAAAAATCTTCTCACAACACCAAAAATTTCATCAAGGAAAAAACATATACAAATAGTCATAACATTTCAAGAAAAATGCTACACGGATAATAGCCCGTTAGAATCTTACTCTAGGTTTAGCCCACCGCCCCGTTAAGAGAACAGATGATGGCCCAAAGAGTTATAGATACATAAGGTTGAGTCTAAGAGGTTTCTTTCTTTCTCGTAAATGTATGAACAGAGTTGGATAATCTGATTTAGCCTAAGAAAAAGAAACTCTAGCATTAGTAACAAATTCTGCAGATTAAAAAGTTAAGACAGCAAATGGGTGACAATAATACAACAGTAAAATAACACTCTGACCTGCGTACACTCTTATTCATTCAGCCATGGCCATGTGCTCTCAGTTATACTTACAGCTTTGCTCGCTGCCTCTGGGAACATAATAAATTCTAGGACCTTCACACAGACCCGAAAATGCAGTCATCGACCAAGAAATCCCCAGTTCCAAAAGACGTACTGAACTCTCTGTCTCAGGGAACGATTCCTTGGGTGTTCTAATTTTTCGAATGTCTGATTAAGTCACATACAATTTGTCCAGGCACGAAAGTTAGCAGAGCACAATGTCATTAGCTTTGGTTTCTAGAATTTAAGGAATGTCAGATCGGTGTCTACTTTCAGGAAGGTACTATATTTGGTCACCACAATACTAGTAAAAAAAAACTCTGTCGGAAGGTTACTGATATTTGCTTGCCACAACGGGCTGAATTGTACTGAGGAGTTATTCTGGAAGAATTAATTCTGGCGCGAAGGCCTCTTACTTCATTTAACTGTTAAAGTTCAGGTAATGAAAGTGATTAGTTTCTTCACAAATAATGTTCACGTACTAGAACGCTGGCAAAGTTGGGTACCACCGTTACACTATATAAAAAGGAAAGAACACATATCAAATAATTTACAATATGTACCCAAAATAACTTACATTTTTAAACTGCAAGCGTACCGCTTGACTTATCATTTAACACTTCCCGTAAAGTAAGTTATATTTAAAAAAAATCATCAATCCTCATGAATTTAGGAGCACGTGCGTATTCCGTCAACATCTCATGAGGCTTCTAGCATTTATAAGTTAGTTTAGAAAAATATGATCTCGTCTGATTATTTAGCAGTAAAATTAACTTCATTATAGCTACATTACTGTTTAACGCTAGAAATTATAATTAATTCTGCAATCCACTGAAACACGTCACTAGAAAATAATACAGACTATATAAATTTTGCACTCTGCGCAAAATCTAACTAGTGAAATATGAAATAAGCGACTTAACACTTTATCACTTCACAAAATACTAGATATAATATATATTAATCTCACCCCAGAACTACGGTAACACCACGACTAGGATAATTCACTAGATAGGTAGTTAGAAGCTCGTCAGAAATCTGACGAGAACTATGAAATTCGCTATACAAGCTTCATTCGCTAGCACGCGTGTTTCCGTCTACTGAAAATATTGAAAACTGAAATGAAATCAGATTTCAGCTCCTGGGTGGATATTTGAAAACAGGGGCAAACAATCCCACATTTTCTCAAACTCCGAAATCATCTCCCCTTTTACGTGTAAAACACCTACGTCAGCTTAACGCGTGACGTAACTGCCACCAGTGACCGAGAAATGCGCGTGACAGTTGCAAATCTCAGACAACTGTCTACAACTACGTCGTAGAGATGTCAGTAATCACGCCTTTCCTGAGCGCTCAGCCGAAAAACCCGCGCGTGACAGGTGCAAATGTTGACATAAAGTCTGCTCTATGTCCAGCGAAACGAATTTTTCGCACATTCTCGTCTACCTGCGCGACTGACATCTGATGCAATAAGGTTTCTAGTCAGTATGAGAAAGAAAAACGATGATGGGAAAGAAATATATTTTTTTCGCAACGAATGCGAAAAATACAGGCAAAAAAGTAAAGAGTGATAATAAAATAAAAGGATTCGGGTGAGAGAATAGGAAGAAGATCTAGGCAATTTAATGATCATAGATATACGTGACAGGACGTCCCCCCTTTAAGATATGGAAGCACTCCATGTCTACGTTATGGAATTAAATTTCCTATAACCGTAGCTTCAGGGTGTCTGTCTTCTTTCCTCTCATCTTCCCCCTCCATCTCTGTCCAATTCCTACTCAAGTCTACTCCCCAAAGTTTCCTTCCTCTGGAATGTCTCTCATGCGCGCTTGAAAGAGCGTCGCCACTTCTGACATTTTTCAAAGATTTCCTGTGATTGCAGTGGAATTTCCCTGCCACTATCATCATCTTCGTCAGTTTTGGCGATCGTCAGGAGATGGTCGGAGGTCGGCACAGGTCTTTCCAAGTATCTCTTCAAGAGATTTAAATGGAAAACCTTTTCCTTTCCTTGAATAGATATCTGGTATTTAGCCTTAGAAATCTTTTTCAGGACGGTAAACGGCCCTTGCCATCCGATCTTCAGTTGGTTGTTCCCGGTAGGGAGTAACACCAAAACTTTCTCTCCTGCTTCCAGTTCTCTCTCTTTCGCGACTTTCCTGTATCGGTTAGCGTGCTTTGTGCGTGCTCGCTTAAAGTTAGTCGTTGCTAGGTCCCACCCTAGTTTCAACCTTTCCTTTAAAGCCGATACATATTTACTTGCTGAGACAACTGTTTCATCCGCCTTCTCGTCTGTCAGAGACTGAAGTAAGGCTTCAAGCGGGCCCTTAATGGGTCTGCCGAATAAGAGTGTAGCTGGCGGAAATCCTGTGGAAGTATGAGGAGATTCTCTGTAGCCAAATAAAGCTCCAGGAATACAAAGATCCCAATCTTCTGGTTTCACTTGTGCCAGTTTACTTAGCATCATGGTGAGGTTTCCATTAGCACGTTCCACGAGCCCATTTCCGTCCGGAGTATATGGCTTAGTGTGGATGTGTTGGGTCCTCAAGATCTTAACGATCTCATCCATATAAGGTTTCAGTATGGAGATCCGTTATCCGTCAACACTTGCTGAGGGAATCCCAACCGAGTGAAAATCTGCACGAGGGCTTCTGCGACATGCTTGGCATCTGCGCATGTTAGCGGTATAGCTTCTGCCCATAAAGTGCATGTATCGACTAAGGTCAGGATAAACCTGTTCCTTCTTTTAGTCCTTTCGAAAGGCCCTAAAATGTCGATCACAACCCGTTCGAATGGTGTTCCCACTATTGGCATTTCACCCAAAGAGACTGGGGGGTGCCCGTTGCTTGGGTGGCACACGTTGGCACTGGGCACAGGATTTGACATATCTGATAATATCAGTATTTACTCCTGGCCACCAATAATGAGTGGTTTTACGTTGGTTTGTGGCGTTCTGCCCATATGTCCGCTGAAGGGATGAGAGTGCCCCATTTCTAGGATTTGGCTTCTGTACTGTTTCGGTACTAGGAGCTGGTTGTAGCCTTGGTCAGGCTTGCCCGTTCTCCGATAAAGTACGCCATCCTTAGAAAAAATGTCCCCGTGCTGTTTGGGTTCCTTAGCCAAGGGAAGTTTCCTAAAGCAGGGTGCCAAAGTAGGGTCCTTGTATTGCGCTTCTTTAAGTTCCATGGATAACAAATTAGGCGCAGGCTCCCGTTCCTTCTTGGTTTGCCCTCTTGTAGTTACTGCTGCCACAATCGGCTCTTCCGTTTTCCCAAGACACACGTATCTCCCGCCAAGTATGACTGGGTAGATGGGATCATCCATAACAGCCGCTTTGATCACACCTCTGACGAAATCAGAGTGGATCTCCACCAATGCGATGGGAAGCGCTGTAGGTGCATCACTCTTACGAACTCCACAAAATTAGACGGTCTCTGCTGTCTCTTGACCGGGTTTGACCAGGTTTCTGGCAACAATGCAATCATAAGAAAGCCCCGTGTCAAATAAACAAGAAGTTTGAGAACCGTTCAATGTAACAGTACCTCGCGTTGAGGGTCCATCCCCAACAGGTTGGGAATCACTATCAATAATTCCGCCTTGCGAGACTGTTAGTAAGCATCCGATGCGTTTAGGCTCGTTGTGCTCACTCTGATCATGTGTCCCGTGCGCAGGAGTACTCGCTTTGCCACCTTGTCCTTTCTGGCCACGCTGCCATGAAGGACGGTCGGGTTGATCAAAGTTTTTTTCTTCTTGGGGTACTTGTTCTTGTCAGAACTTGGATTTTGTAGGAGGGGGTTTTGAGGTCCAGTTTCTCTGTGGTTATTTTGGTTAGAAGCCTGAGAAGATGCTCTAGTTATGTTTTCGAAAATGCTCCTATCGGTTTCCGCTTTGTGGCCGGTACCGTTCAAAGCAGCATTGTGAAAACGCTAGTGACGTTTAGGGCAAAGATAGGTCTTCAAGTTTGCCATTGCCCCCTGCTCACGCCTATCTGGCGTCTTTAGGGCAACGTGCAAATTTCTCATTCTTCTTTCCACTCTGTAAAGGGTCAGTCGGTATGCTCTGTAAGGAAGAGTGGTGTGTTGTTGAGATCAGGCATGCTCCAGTCTACCCAGCTGTAAATGGGTAACTCACCCTAGTCCTGAGTTAGGGAAGGCAAAGGCTCCAGGGGAAGCAGGCCCTAAACTTGGTCACTTCAACCGACGCAGGATGGTGTATGTATGAAGTAGAAGTGTAGAGTGTGATTACCGCGAATGGTGTACTGTTCGTGTGCTGACCAATATAACCACTCATACACTTGTGTCTACAAGGCACCAATGCAGACTGCTGGAATCTTTGTTTACTCAATTTATTCAGACGTACACACTGGGACATACGAGTACATCATGGTATGTTGACATATCAATTTGTAGGTATACATAGCAGATCTGAAGTCATGACACATTCAGAAATAATGGGCAGTACATCAAAAGTTCAATGTCATGATACATTATGGCCGCATCCCCCTATCTGACTAAACGCGTCAGTGAAGGCAGATCGGTAAATAACTAAAGTTACTTGACGTCCATAGTTTGTAGCATATATTATGAAACCACGAAAGAGGGGGTTTCTAGCAAGATTGAGATCTCCCTGTCACTGTCCGATAATAGGATAAATAATCTGTTCTCTTGGCAGTGATCAAAACATATGATGACCGAAATCTAACATGGCCGCCTCCCTGAGTTGTCGTTCACTCATTCATAGGAAGGAGAATATAAGCCAGAGTTAATTTATAATGGGTATATAAATGATTTCATAAATGTTCCCATACAGCTCTACGGTGATCAGGTTAATTCACGTAGCCATAACCGCTGTAGGAAAGTCTGTCATCTTTGTCGATACAAAACACGACCCTAGCGATACGAAGCACAATGTTCCATCTAGGTCGAATCGACATGAGATCATCAAAATAGGGTCTGGCAATACATGGAGTCCGAATTATACATTGTACCGTACCTTAGGAGAGTCTCTAACATAAACTATAGTAGAGATACCATCTCCTTTAGAAGAAAACCACTTCATGAATCATATTTCCTTAAGAATCTACCAGCCCTTTGAAAAGTGCGTACCCGCCATTATCACGGTACATCGGAACTCATCACGACTTGTCAAGACAACTCATACTTCCGCTAGACCGGAATAACAAGAATCTAGTCCCGCCTACCCATCCAAAATATACAATATAGGACTGATTCTACTTGTACTAATAATATGTAATACATATGAATTCAGGCCATAAACATAATAAGCAAATTAATCTATTTTCTGGCCCTAAAAAATAAGTACAAATATAAGAGCAATATCCTTGCGCCGGATCAATATCAAGAACGATTACTCCTATAATCAAAAGTGTGAATCAAACATGGATTATCTCGCTTTCCCCATAGACAGCATTTTCATACACAAATGAATGAATGTCTATATTTTTTCCATATTAAATAGCCATATCGATTTTTGTAATATGTGCGTCAAAATATGCACGCAACAGATTACCACACCCCTCGGGAAAAAAAAATGGTACATTTTTTTTTTTTGAAACACATCTAGGAGCAACATACAATAGGCTCACAACGCACCAATAACAATGCGCAGATGATAAGCATAAGTTTTATGACCTTAGAGAAGGTACTTCTCTAAGTATTAATATTTCCAGAGAGGTGTCACCAACGCATACTACAATATTAGCAATGACACAATTTCCACATTAGTTTATACATAAATTTCATCTAAGATATCTTAACATCATGATCATCAAAGACGAAAAACATTGAAAGATCAGCGGTGAATAAATATCAATGAACCGCTAAGTAGTGTTACAATCAATATATGATATATTACATATGTGTACACATTTCAACATAGAAACAACTGTATCAAAGTTGTATAACAGTTATGAATCATGTGGGCATCTAGACAAAATATCTGCCATCACATTTTCTGACCCACGGATAGCTCGCACCGAAAAATGAAATGGCTGTAGAGCAATCGCGTATCGCGTTGATCTCGCGCTCTTCAGATTTTTACTCTGAATAGCCGTAAGAGCTTTCTGGTCAGTTTCCACAATGAAATGCGCGCCCAGAAGAAATCTTTGCAGTTTAAGGATTGACCAAACCATAGCCAATAATTCACGGTCTAGGACCGAGTAATTCTTCTCTGCGGCATTTAATTTCCGAGAAATATACATCACAGGATGCAGAGTTCCAGAGTACTCTTGCATTAGTGCCGCTCCAATCCCGGTGGATGAAGCGTCACTACGAAGAATAAATGTCTTATCCTTAGAAGGCAATACTAGGATAGGTGAAGTAGAAAACATAGTTTTAACCTTATCCAAAGAGGATTGACATTCTTGAGTCCAATGGACTACATTAGGAGACCCTTTCTTTAGCAAGGAAGAAAGAGGTGACATAATGGAGGACAGATTCGGGATGAATCGTCCATAAAATTGTATTAGACCTAAGAGACTTCGTACTTGCTTTTTAGTCTTAGGAATAGAAATGTTAAGTATCTTACTTGTATTATGGTCTTCTGTTTTTAGGAACCCATGACCAACACGGTGTCCTAAGAAAGATATTTCGCTAAAACCAATACATGCTTTCGATGGTTTCGCTGTCAGGTTATGCTCGCGTAAGATAGACAATAGTTCATTTATACCATTATAGTGATCGTTCCAAGTATCACTGAAAAGACAGATGTCATCAAGATACGCAATGACATCTGAGCGATGAGATAGGATTCGACGCATCATGCGTACAAATGTTGCAGGGGCGTTCATAAGACCGAAAGGCATGAAATTCCATTGGAATAGACCCCTAGGCGTCGAAAAAGCAGTAAACGGTTTGGCGTGTTCGGATAGTGGAACTTGCCAATATCCCTTAGACAAATCGAGTTTAGTAAAGAAGTGAGAATTCGATAGTCTCGTAAGTAGCTCTTCTAGTAAAGGCATAGGTTCCGCATCAAATTTAGTCACTTGATTCAATTTGCGATAATCCACGCAAAGACGTATGTTATTGTCTTTTTTTCGTACTATAACCATCGGCGAAGAATATGCTGATGTGGATGGTTCAATAATTTTTAACTCTATCATCTCATCTAACTCTTTCTCTACCTGTGCTTGAAAATGTATCGGGATAGGATACGGTCTGACTCTTATAGGACTATGGTCAGTAAGAATAATGTCATGTTGAATGACATCAGTTTGACCAGGAATGTCAGTAAGGACATCCTGAAATTGTTCTAACATAGTAGAAACTTGTTTCTGCTCTCCTGGAGATAATTCTGGAGAAATTGCAACATCTTTCCATGATTCATTAGAGTGAAGAGGAATCATTGGAAAAGGTAAATTTACATCCGAGAAACTTGTTTCCTCATCCTGTATTACTGACAGAGATGAGTACTGTCCATGTTGGACTGGAAAATCGTCCGTTGCCTGGAAAACAGGTTGTAAATAATCAGGACGTTCATGGAATTCCGTGAGCATGTTGATGTGGAAGGTTTTACGCTTCCCGTCAATATCGACGATATAGTCAACATCGGAAACTTTTGATATTATATCGTACGGACCTTTCCAAGAAATGAGAAGTCTATTTTCCCTACAAGGTAGCAAGACAAATGCTTTGTCACCTGGACAAAGTTGTCGCAAACATCTCTTTTTATTGGCAAATTCCCTTGCCTTCTGTTTCGCAAATTCAGAAGAAGCAGTTGCCAATTTGCATGCTTCAATAATCTTGTGTCTAAGTGCGATGACATATTCATAAGAGGATTTTGTGTCATCGACAATATTATCAGCAGTTATAAGATCATGAAGTAAGGACATAGGACCTCGCGGTTTCGCGCCAAAGACAAGTTCAAAGGGAGAAAATCCTGTATGTTCGTTGGCGACCTCTCTATATGCAAAGAGAGCCGCGGGTAAAACCCTATCCCAATCCTGAGGATGATCTTCTGTTATCTTACCTAGTAGGTTTTTCAGAGTTCTATTCAAACGTTCCACCATCCCATTGGACATAGGATGATAAATACTACTCAGCGATCTCTCTATCTTCAGAGTCGACATTACTTGAGACATGGTATCCGATATGAGTTGGGTACCATGGTCGGATAATATTTCTGCTGGAAATCCCAGACGAGAAAATATTAACCAAAGAGCATCTGCGGCATCAGCAGTAGTTATGCTCTTTAGAGGAACAGCCTCCGGCCAACGTGTGCACATATCAACACACGTCAAAATAAATTGGTGTCCTCTAGCAGACTTTATCTTAAATGGACCAATGATGTCTATCGCCATTTTTTGAAATGGCCGAATGGGAATGTCTGCAGCCTGAATAGGTGCATCATGGCGTGGACCTCTGGATTTAATCTCTTGACATACTTTACAAGATCGACAATAGATTCGTATGTCCTTATTCACAGCAGGCCAAAAGAAAGATTGAAGAACTCTAGCTTTAGTACGGGAAAAACCCATATGTCCAGCACACTGCGAATCATGAGCGTGCTGTAAGATTTTAACTCTCATATTTTTAGGCACAAGGATTTGAGAATGAATGGACTTAGCGGAGTCTTGTACCATACGTACAAGTACGCCCTTCTTCATCGTAATCCAAGATTTACGATTTGTATCCTTATTCGGATCACCTTTTGTTGCCAGAGTAAAGAATTTCTTTAGAGTAGGATCATCTTCCTGCTGTTTGATAAAGGAATCGTGGGAAATCTCCAAGGGATCATCTTGGATCTGCGCATCATTATCTTCAGAATGTGAAGATTGTGGCATATTAAGAGCTTGAGCCCTAGTGATTACTGCATTAGCAGATTGCATATTAACATTTTCCCAATTAGAAATTTGCTGTGGAGTGCATTCTTTCACTCCATGAATGCGACCGATGATAAGATCAGCGATCGTATTCGGCAAGAGACATGCTTGCACCTCTCCTGTAAAGAAAGGCGTAGCAATATTGATAATGGCAGTGGAGTACTTCTCCAATGTGCCACCAAATGTTACACATTTGACTATATTGCCTGTAGCTCGAGAAGGATTTACGAGTGATTGCCTCACTCCAATGGTAGTGCACCCCGAGTCGAAAAGAATTGATACCGGAGTACCATCTATTAGGCCCCTATTAAAGACAAGAGCACCCCTTCCATTATGCGCGATTGACGCATGGAGAGCGGGAAGCGGGTGACCGCAGCTTAAAGTAGACACTGTGGTTGGATCGAATAATGTTTTGCATTGCGAACACTCAGATGCTCTAGCAAAATCGAAAGCGGAATTTGCTACACTGTTGGAGTCTTTTTTATCATTATTCTGATTATCGGTGTCGTGGAACTCCTGTTGTGCAGAGTTAGCCTGGTAATAAGATTTACCATGTCTTTTGTGTTGTGATCTACCTCGGTTATAATTGTCTCTATAATTATTATTGCCTCTGTTATAACCCCTATTTGGGTTTGAATCATAATATTCATGATCATAATCATCACGCTCGTTATATTGAGTATCCCTGTAATATTGTTTCTGTTGTCTCCATGAAGCACTTGGGTAGTTCCTATAGCTACTTCCTTTTCGAGAATTTCTAACATTATGGGTACCTCTCGCGTGTCGAGGACTATCAGCCCGATTCCAGTTCTTCGAAGAAGAACCCTGATTTGAGTGGTTATCTTGGTTTTGATACTTATTCCAATTAACCTTTTTATCAAATTTATTTTTAGCTCCTTGGAATTTATGTGAGTAATTCTGATTATACTCTGTTGCCGAAGCAACTGGCATACTCTCTTTAATGTTAGAGTTACTAAGAATCATGTCAGGGTGTGCCGTGGCATACTGGTCACAATATTCTTCCATTTGCTTTATTGTACCAGGTTTACGCTCATGTAAGAACTCTAGGAATGATTTATTTACAGAAGACATGACCTTGTCTCTTAGCAATAAATCCGTAAGACCATCAAATGTTTTCTCTGTTTTGGATAATTCAATCCATCGTGAAAGTGTAATTCGTGCTTTTGAGATGAAATCTGAGAATTCTACACCTACCTCAGGTCTCATTGTTTTAAACAAAAGACGGTAACCTTCCTCAGACAGCTGATATCTCTTTATCAAAGCTGCCCTAACAGCATCATAATTATCTTTGTCGGCCTCTTCAACAAAATATAACTTACTTAGGGACTCCCCTTTTAGATTTTCAGACAACTGATTCACATACTGTGATTTGTCAACATTATGAGATCGACAAGCCCGTTCAAATCTAGAAAGCCAAAATGTTATGTCATCACTGGTAGGGTTAAACGCTGGTACCTTGACCTTGTACACAAAGGGTTTACCATTACCACCAGATGCCTGATTAACATTACTCATACATGTCAATTTTAATTTCTCTAATTCAAACTCATGTTCTCTTATTGCTTTTCTCTCTTCAGCTTCTCTATCTAATCTTTTCTGTTCTGCAGCAGCAGCAGCTTCTAATTTTTTCTGTTCTGCAGCAGCAGCAACTTCTAATTTTTTCTGTTCTGCAGCAGCTTCCAATTTTTTCTGTTCTGCAGCAGCAGCAACTTCTAATTTTTTCTGTTCTGCAGCAGCTTCCAATTTTTTCTGTTCTGCAGCAGCTTCTAATTTTTTCTGTTCTGCAGCAGCTTCCAATTTTTTTCTGTTCTGCAGCAGCAGCAACTTCTAATTTTTTCTGTTCTGCATCAGCTTCTAATTTCTTCTGTTCTGCCTCAAATCTCCTTTCCTCCACTTGCATCTGCAATTTCTTAAGTTCAGCAGCAGTATCAGCTTCTTTTTCTAATCTTTTTTCTTCAGCTAGAGCTTTCCTTTCTTCTGCAGCAGCTTTTTTTTCTTCTATTTGAAGTTTTCTCTCCTCAGCCGCAGCTTTTTTTTCCTCAGCAGCAGCTTTTCTTTCTTCAACAGCAGCAGCAATTTTTTTCTCTTCTGCAGCTAATGCTTTGTCATATTGAGCAACAGCCCATTGTTCTAAGTCTTTTCCAGTCTTATCAAGAGATTTTCCTTGTGCAATAAAATAATCTAATGTAGACATATTGTCTTCTTAAATCAGAAACCTGAAAAAGTAAATAAATTACCCTATTTCACTTTAATGGGAGACAAGTCTATACCATAGACTTAGTCTTAGTCCAAACTTGTATGGTTTATAATAACCAATGATAACTTGAGTACCTGTGGACAACAATAACTGTATCTCAAATACTGTGGGAGACAAGCCTTACAAAGGTCTTGTATATCTCAATGTAATCAAAGATCACTTGGGTACCTGTGGAAAATAATCATAAAGTACTGATCTGTACTATACTATCAGTGTATACCACTATAACTCCTATGTCATATGTCAACTAAAGACATTACAAAGGACAAACAAGAAAAGACAATATGAAAACATTTGCAGAGATCAAATTAAATTAAATAGGAGAAATGAAAAAAAAAAATGATCACAGAATCCGTGATGATAACTGCAATAAGATAACAAGACAAATAACGCCACAGTGTATAAACATAAGGGTGTAAAGAAATCAAAAATAGAAAAGATGAGACCTACAATTATACAAACAAATCAAACAAAACTAAGGAACACAAAATTATTAACAAAAACAACGAAGAAAAGAACACCTCATCACAACTAACAGAAATAGCAGCAAATTGTTGCTAACAAATTTCCAATTAAGAAAATGTGTACCTATAGAATCCTAGTACCAGACCAATGTCACTCGGCATACCTTGTACTAGTCACACAGAACAAAAACTAATTTAATACATAACAAATAACATGTAAGCATAAATAGCATATAGCATACAATATAATTTATGTCATGAATGGAATGTGTTGCAGGTATAGTGTTGTAAAGCAGGCACAGTTTATTTTAATACTAATAACTTGCCACTTTATTCAGTAATAGATTTAATTTTAAACTATTACACTGTCAATTTTTCTCTGTTGAGCATATGAAGATCCAACGATGAACTATGCACTTTATGTTCAACAACACTGTGATTCTTCTGTACGTTGAGAAATGTCAACAATACTGCTCCAGATATTTTCTACACTTGATACCACTGTCCTGTGTAATACTGTCTGTACAGCGAAAAACTGTCAACAAGCGCTGACCTAGATACAGCATCCTATCGGTAATACAGGTCAAGCTGACATCGACTGTATAGCTGTCCTACTGGTGTTGATGTGGTCAAACAAATGTTCTTTCAGCTGTAAACTGTGATTCTCAACACAAAACTGCGTAAGCTGGACCCAGGAATCTGGCTCGCCACTGTAAAGTTTCTTTTCTTCTTTCCACTCTGTAAAGTGTCAGTCTGTATGCTCTGTAAGGAAGAGTGGTGTGTTGTTGAGATCAGGCATGCTCCAGTCTACCCAGCTGTAAAATGGGTAACTCACCCTAGTCCTGAGTTAGGGAAGGCAAAGGCTCCAGGGGAAGCAGGCCCTAAACTTGGTCACTTCAACCGACGCAGGATGGTGTATGTATGGAGTAGAAATGTAGAGTGTGATTGACGCGAATGGTGTACCGTTCGTGTGCTGACCAATATAACCACTCATACACTTGTGTCTACAAGGCACCAATGCAGACTGCTGGAATCTTTGTTTACTCAATTTATTCAGACGTACACACTGGGACATACGAGTACATCATGGTATGTTGACATATCAATTTGTAGGTATACATAGCAGATCTGAAGTCATGACACATTCAGAAATAATGGGCAGTACATCAAAAGTTCAATGTCATGATACATTATGGCCGCATCCCCCTATCTGACTAAACGCGTCAGTGAAGGCAGATCGGTAAATAACTAAAGTTACTTGACGTCCATAGTTTGTAGCATATATTATGAAACCACGAAAGAGGGGGTTTCTAGCAAGATTGAGATCTCCCTGTCACTGTCCGATAATAGGATAAATAATCTGTTCTCTTGGCAGTGATCAAAACATATGATGACCGAAATCTAACATGGCTGCCTCCCTGAGTTGTCGTTCACTCATTCATAGGAAGGAGGATATAAGCCAGAGTTAATTTATAATGGGTATATAAATGATTTCATAAATGTTCCCATACAGCTCTACGGTGATCAGGTTAATTCACGTAGCCATAACCGCTGTAGGAAAGTCTGTCATCTTTGTCGATACAAAACACGACCCTAGCGATACGAAGCACAATGTTCCATCTAGGTCGAATCGACATGAGATCATCAAAATAGGGTCTGGCAATACATGGAGTCCGAATTATACATTGTACCGTACCTTAGGAGAGTCTCTAACATAAACTATAGTAGAGATACCATCTCCTTTAGAAGAAAACCACTTCATGAATCATATTTCCTTAAGAATCTACCAGCCCTTTGAAAAGTGCGTACCCGCCATTATCACGGTACATCGGAACTCATCACGACTTGTCAAGACAACTCATACTTCCGCTAGACCGGAATGACAAGAATCTAGTCCCGCCTACCCATCCAAAATATACAATATAGGACTGATTCTACTTGTACTAATAATATGTAATACATATGAATTCAGGCCATAAACATAATAAGCAAATTAATCTATTTTCTGGCCCTGAAAATAAGTACAAATATAAAAGCAATATCCTTGCGCCGGATCAATATCCAGAACGATTACTCCTATAATCAAAAGTGTGAATCAAACATGGATTATCTCGCTTTCCCCATAGACAGCATTTTCATACACAAATGAATGAATGTCTATATCTTTTCCATATTAAATAGCCATATCGATTTTTTTGTAATATGTGCGTCAAAATATGCACGCAACAAGCAGACAAAGTGTTCTTTATTTGTTCAGTTAAAACAAATTCCTCAAGACCTTCATAGGTAGAGGGGAGCTGTGAAAGCTCAAGGCACTTTGTTAGATATCCCTTTAGACGAGAAGAGAACTGCTGAAAAGTTTCAGACCTCTCTTTCCTGCTGTTGCGAAACAGTTGCAGAAATTTGCGAGCATTCATTTCGAAGCGCTCCAGTAACGCTTTCTTCAACACATCATAGTCGTCTTGTTGGCTACTTTCCAACTTAGAATAAACATCATAAGCAGAACCTTTTAGGGCCTGGGAAAGTTTCATATTCCAACGCGACCTCTCTAACCTGTACAGAGTTGCAATTTTCTCAAATTTTTCTAACCATGTGTCAATCTTCTCATTTGGACAAGGAAAAGATTCCAGAGTGAAAGACATGGCGTTTAGTTGAAGAGATTGAGTGTTAGAAGGATCAGTTACGGAGGAATGGGGAGAAGATTCTCCATTGCTGGAGGTAGAGGCAGCACCACGGCTTTGGAACTCAAGAGTCTTAAGCGCCAACTCGTGCTGTCTCTGTTTCTCTCTTTCCTCCCTCTCCTTCTCTCTTTCTTCCTGTTGTCTCTCCTTCTCTCTTTCGTTCGCCCTGCGAATTTCCATTTCCTCGTCCATCTTCCTCTGCTCTCTAGCTTCAGCTGCTTTCCTCTCCGCATCATATCTCTCGAGTTCGTCTCTGACAAATGCTTTCGCTTCCTCTCCTTCCAGTCCCTCCTCTCTCGCTTCGTCCCTGAGGAGTTGTCTAAGCTTTGCCCTCTCGGCCATATTAAGTCAGTTACTGAGACTTAGTGGAGAACGAAAAGAGGAAAAGGATACACTGATTCCTACCACTTACGAGAAAATACCAAATAAAAGATGATATACTTAACCCTGGGATACCTCCTCCAAGAATAAAATCTAACTATCGCTGCTATTTATCGGCAATAAAGCACATAATGCAAAACACGACTACGCCAACTAAATGGTAGTTAAGATTAATCCCTGAAAAATAAGTTGCTACAGTGGAAAACACAATGATTATAGCAAAAGTTTTGGAGAAAGAAAAAATCCCCTTAATTTTTAATCCACTATCAAGTTTCATCCCCTGAAGACAGTTAGGGTAAGGGAGGCAATTAATCTGGACAAATAGTCCGAAACGCACTCCTTAGCTTTTGCTCAAACACCTACTTCTTCAAAACCCAGTGAATGTTATACACTCACCACTTTACCAGCGTTTAGTATTACAAAATCAGTAATTAACATATATTCCGACAATCAACCTGTAACTGAAATGTATATTATTTCTTAATGCTGCGGAAAAAAAACTTATCAGTTTGTGTGGTCAGCACGCCCGTAAAACAGATCGTTAGTCTAGGGGATAAATTATTTAAAGATATAACAACTCACAAGACATCACACTCTTGCTCTATTTCAGAATAAAGAATCTTAAGTTCAAAAACCAGATAGACGAGTCCACATTTGTCGTACTCGGCTTCCTATTCTAAGTTCAAAAATCCTACGGACGAGACCACATTTGTCGTATCGTCTTAGGATTTTGGGTTCAATTCCCGGTAACGAGCAACCATTTGTCGTAGATTTTCGATAGGAGAATTAAGACTTGGGTTGGTCCCTTCTGAATAGGTTGGAATGAGTGAGAGTCACAGTGTGAGTTAGTAAAATGAACTAGAATTCCCACCAGTGAGATGATAGACTGTGATATAGAGGCTGACTCTGAAAGCGGGAAAAAACACAATTCTTCTCTCTCTCACCTATCTTCTACGACAGCTTGTACAGCGTCAGACAGTCTAAACACACATATATATATATATTACATATATTTCTATCTACTCACGGGCACGCACATACACGTGACGACAGTTAAACGCACAGACGTGGGAAATCTATAACAATGAATATATATATTAGAACGAGCTGACCAACGCACTGATTTAGTTCAAGAGAGATTTTACTATTATCATCTAAAAAAAAAATCTTCTCACAACACCAAAAATTTCATCAAGGAAAAAGACATACACATAGTCATAAAATTTCAAGAAAAATGCTACACGGATAATAGCCCGTTAGAATCTTACTCTAGGTTTAGCCCACCGCCCCGTTAAGAGAACAGATGATGGCCCAAAGAGTTATAGATACATAAGGTTGAGTCTAAGAGGTTTCTTTCTTTCTCGTAAATGTATGAACAGAGTTGGATAATCTGATTTAGCCTAAGAAAAAGAAACTCTAGCATTAGTAACAAATTCTGCAGATTAAAAAGTTAAGACAGCAAATGGGTGACAATGATACAACAGTAAAATAACACTCAGACCTGCGTACACTCTTATTCATTCAGCCATGGCCATGTGCTCTCAGTTATACTTACAGCTTTGCTCGCTGCCTCTGGGAACATAATAAATTCTAGGACCTTCACACAGACCCGAAAATGCAGTCATCGACCAAGAAATCCCCAGTTCCAAAAGACGTACTGAACTCTCTGTCTCAGGGAACGATTCCTTGGGTGTTCTAATTTTTCGAATGTCTGATTAAGTCACATAAAATTTGTCCAGGCACGAAAGTTAGCAGAGCACAATGTCATTAGCTTTGGTTTCTAGAATTTAAGGAATGTCAGATCGGTGTCTACTTTCAGGAAGGTACTATATTTGGTCACCACAATACTAGTCAAAAAAAACTCTGTCGGAAGGTTACTGATATTTGCTTGCCACAACGGGCTGAATTGTACTGAGGAGTTATTCTGGAAGAATTAATTCTGGCGCGAAGGCCTCTTACTTCATTTAACTGTTAAAGTTCAGGTAATGAAAGTGATTAGTTTCTTCACAAATAATGTTCACGTACTAGAACGCTGGCAAAGTTGGGTACCACCGTTACACTATATAAAAAGGAAAGAACACATATCAAATAATTTACAATATGTACCCAATATAACTTACATTTTTAAACTGCAAGCGTACCGCTTGACTTATCAGGTGCTGAACTACAGTGAAAACTAACTTTTGTTCTAATAACATTTTCAAACTTTTTATGTGCTCAATAGACACAGTGTATGTCCATGAACCAAATTCTACAGTTTATTTTGTTAAAAAACATGTGGTTACCATGGTAACCAAAAAAAACATCCGCCATTTTGGATTTTCACAAATTTTCGAGAGCTAAAAACTCATGTTTCCCATTGACCAAACTTTATCAAATTGCACACACAAGTTGTGACTGACAATTAAAACAAATTGTCATAGGCTTTTGTTGATAAGTTTAAATTTCTATTTTTAATGATTTTTTTTAAAATACACTATATTTGTATGAAAAACAACGAAAAAAAATATTTAAAAAAATATATCAAAGCAAATTACCAAAATATCAAAAAAAGCCCTTGTCAATTTAAAGGTATACATGTGTCCTACGTGCATGCCAAATTTCAGATTGTTCTATTAGATAGTTTGTAAAAAATAACATTTTTTGTTAATAAAATGTTAGTTTTGAGAAAAATGCATTTTAGTCACCGAGTGACTTGTCTTGTCCAAAATACTCCATTCTGGGGGGCTGAATGTGTTTAAAATTGTCCAGCACTATATGCTGCACCTCCTTCAGCTTCCTGCAGCTCCTCCTCTCGCCTTTATCTTGCCTAATTTTTCTTCTTTCCTTCTACATGGTAACCAAAAAAAAAACATCCGACATTTTGGATTTTCACAAATTTTCGAGAGCTAAAAACTTATGTTTCCCATTGACCAAACTTTATCAAATTGCACACACATGTTGTGACTGACAATTAAAACAATTTGTCATAGTCTTTTTTTGAGAAGTTTAAAATTCTATTTTTAATGATTATTTTTTTAAAATACACTATATTTGTATGAAAAACAATGAAAAAAAAATATTTAAAAAAATATGTCAAAGCAAATTACCAAAATATGAAAAAAGCCCTTGTCAATTTAAAGGTATATATGTGTCCTACATGCATGCCAAATTTCAGATTGTTCTATTAGATAGTTTGTAAAAAAAAACATTTTTTGTTAATAAAATGTTAGTTTTGAGAAAAATGCATTTTAGTCACCGAGTGACTTGTCTTGTCCAAAATACTCCATTCTGGGGGGCTGAATGTGTTTAAAATTGCCCAGCACTATATGCTGCACCTCCTTCAGCTTCCTGCAGCTCCTCCTCTCGCCTTTATCTTGCCTAATTTTTCTTCTTTCCTTCTTGGTAATTACAAAAAAAAAAACATCCGCCATTTTGGATTTTCACCAATTTTCGAGAGCTAAAAACTTATGTTTCCCATTGACCAAAATTTATCAAGTTGCACACACATGTTGTGACTGACAATTAAAACAATTTTACTCATGATTATTTTGATAAGTTTAAAATTCTATTTTTAATGATTTAAAAAAAAAATATATTTGTGTGAAAAATTTTTAAAAAAATATTTTTTTTTAAATTTATAAAAGAAAATTTCCAAAATATCAAAAATACAGATGTGTTACTTTAAAGATATAGATGTGTACTACATGCATGCCAAATTTGAGACTCCTCTGTTAGATAGTTTTAGAGAGAAATCGTGCATTTTCGGCACAAATTTGAAAATCATAGCATGGGGGTAGTGTCGACAATATGCTTTTTGATACATCAAATGCATTTTTTTATGTTATAAAACCTTGCTCAATCGATTCCTCGATGATTATTTAATAAAATAAGCTCAAAAGTAAAAAATCAATATTTTGTACGTAAAATCCAGTTTTCATTGTAGTGGAGCCCCGTAAAGTAAGTTATATTTTTAAAAAAATCATCAATCCTCATGAATTTAGGAACACGTGCGTATTCCGTCAACATCTCATGAGGCTTCTAGCATTTATAAGTTAGTTTAGAAAAATATGATCTCGTCTGATTATTTAGCAGTAAAATTAACTTCATTATAGCTACATTATTGTTTAATGCTAGAAATTATAATTAATTCTGCTATCCACTGAAACACGTCACTAGAAAATAATACAGACTATATAAATTTGGCACTCTGCGCAAAATCTAACTAGTGAAATATGAAATAAGCGACTTAACACTTTATCACTTCACAAAATACTAGATATAATATATATTAATCTCACCCCAGAACTACGGTAACACCACGACTAGGATAATTCACTAGATAGGTAGTTAGAAGCTCGTCAGAAATCTGACGAGAACTATGAAATTCGCTATACAAGCTTCATTCGCTAGCACGCGTGTTTCCGTCTACTGAAAATATTGAAAACTGAAATGAAATCAGATTTCAGCTCCTGGGTGGATATTTGAAAACAGGGGCAAACAATCCCACATTTTCTCAAACTCCGAAATCATCTCCCCTTTTACGTGTAAAACACCTACGTCAGCTTAACGCGTGACGTAACTGCCACCAGTGACCGAGAAATGCGCGTGACAGTTGCAAATCTCAGACAACCGTCTACAACTGCGTCGTAGAGATGTCAGTAATCACGCCTTTCCTGAGCGCTCAGCCGAAAAACCCGCGCGTGACAGGTGCAAATGTAGACATAAAGTCTGCTCTATGTCCAGCGAAACGAATTTTTCGCACATTCTCGTCTACCTGCGCGACTGACATCTGATGCAATAAGGTTACTAGTCAGTATGAGAAAGAAAAACGATGATGGGAAAGAAATATATTTTTTTCGCAACGAATGCGAAAAATACAGGCAAAAAAGTAAAGAGTGATAATAAAATAAAAGGATTCGGGTGAGAGAATAGGAAGAAGATCTAGGCAATTTAATGATCATAGACCTACGTGACAGCTTACAAGACATCGCCGGAATAGAGCATCGTCTTGTTCTTCTGACGTCATCAGATATTAGTTCTATACACATGTATAATCATATGTTTGTAAAAAGAATTTAGAAATGTTGTTAATGATTGACCATTTGAATTTATGGTTATATACGCATTATACGTCGTGAGATTTCGATGTTGGTGTAATCTCGTTATGGAAATTATCATTCATCATTTATACACATTGATATGAATTTTTTGTTGTAACATTGCCTGCACTTTTGAGTTGGTTGGTAACACCTCCCCGGATATATTTACTTTGAGAAAATAGTTTCTCCTATTTAGTGAGATTTTTTTCTTCTCACCAGACGCTCTACTGTGCGTCGATTGCATCTGACATTATGATGTTATATTTTTTTGGTGATCCTTTCATCGGCGCATTACTCATGCGTTATGAGCTTAATGCACCGGGTTCGTAGATGTATTTCAAAAAAAAAAGTGCCATTTTTTTCCCCCGGGAGGTGTGGTAATGTTGCCGTCATTTTTGACGGTGAGGAAAACTCCAACCTAATGTATGTTTGGTTTAATGTGATCAAAGAGAGATAAATGTTATTATCTTTATGTGACAGGTTTGACTGGTGATTATCTTCTCCTGTCTTATGTTGTCCTGTCTGAGGCAGTGTCTTATAGTTGACATGTCTTAAGTCTATTTATAGGATCATATACGGAGTATCTTTATCACCCGTTTGGGCGGAAACGCCTGGTCTAGGTTTGCCTCGATCTGGTCCATGCTCTTTGGGCATGCGCGGGTCTTGGCGGCAAAATCCGGGAGACTGATTCAGAGAGAGTGTACCTGAGGCTTAGAACGGATGTACCGATCCGTAGATTTCTCTCTGCCAAGTTTTCGATAGGGATTGGAAATTCTGGGAATGACAGTTTTGTCATTCTTCCGTCCCTGAGTGTTTCTTTATGCCAGTATTGGCTGTGTTGTGTTACCTTAGAGTGTAAGGGTTCTTTGAGAAGGTAACTGAAACATTATTCGATCTTTTTGTCTTGTTTAGATCTTACAGGTACATTTATCGCTGATGGCGACATAGTGAGCGAAGCTCACAAGGAGTTATTATACTGTACCCCAGTATGTCTTCATATTTGAAAGACTAGGTCTAAGTTGACCCGTTACATACATAAGCCTAAGAATCATCTTTATGGATCCGCAATGCAGGCGGAATATGGTTTGGCAGAAAATATATAAGTAATCTCAGAAGCTTGTGTAAACTGGGAGTGACCTGATTTTCGAGGCCCGCGACCTGCGGCCTGATTTCGTTGTCATCATATTGGTCCGTGTTTACGGCCAATATTCTTCACCAGAATGAAGTATCTGGCATGTGAGGCCAGTCTGAAGTCTTTTTTTTTTGCTAATTGTAGGACAATGGCATTGACTTTGTTTAAATAATTGATATCGCCCGTACTAAGCAATATATTTGCTAGGGCTTACCTGACGGGGCTCAGTCAGGGATTAGAGCTATTGCATGAACAGTAAACATCGGTCAAGACATTGTTATATGTCTGGGATCTGTGATGCCTGAAGCTGACCTTTGTAGCGACACACATTATGTACTCGATCTTATACTATTGACTGTTTCGTCCATCATCATCGTATTATCGTACGTCATGAATAAATATTGTAAACGTCAGCAGCATTCCCTACTTCACTGACTTCATGAACAGTAACCAAAGGATTGGGAGATTGCCATCATAACACCAATTTTCAAAAAGGGTGACAATCGACAGTGTGGAAACCATAGAGGCATATCCCTTCTCAGTGTCCCTGGTAAAATCTACTCTAGAATCCTAGAGCAAAGACTCCGATGCCTAGCTGAGCCACAATTTGATGAGGTCCAGTGCGGATTCCGAGCAAACCGAAGTACTCAAGACCTAATCTTCACCATCAGACAGCTGAGTGAAAAGGCCATTGAGTATAAGAGTGAGATGCATCTTTGTTTCATAGATCTGCAAAAGGCGTTTGACAGGGTCCCCTGGAGCAAACTTTGGGACTGTTTGGCAAGGAAGAATATTCCAGCACCTCTGATTCATGCTATACAGAGCTTCTACAAGTCTTGCAGAAATTATGTGAGGACAGCAAACCATAAGTCGGAAGAGTTCAGGACCACCACTGGTGTAAGACAAGGTGATATCCTATCACCTTACCTCTTCATACTCCTTATGGACGATGTCATCAAGGCATGTAAGGAGAGAACAAGAAAGTATTCAGTGGGGTACTGGAAGATGAGACAGGTCTATATTTCGGAGCTGGCATTTGCTGATGATGTTGCCCTGATTGCTAAATCAGAGGCACATCTCCAATCCAACCTGCAAGTCTGGAAGGAAGAGCTGGAGAAGAGAGGGATGGTCATAAGCAGCTCTAAAACAAAATCCATGGTGATATCACGAGAAGAAAGAAAACATCAGATTAAGATGGGAGAACAGGTCCTGGAGCAGGTCGACCACTTTAAATACCTCGGAGCTATTATAGACCGAAAGGGAGGCATCAAAGAAGAGTTGGCCACTCGAAAAGCAGCAGCTGGGAGACTTTTTCAGGCCATAAATCGAGGATTCCTCAGCAAGAGAGAGGTTGGTAAGAAAACGAAGATGGCTGTATACCGCTCCACCTATGTCCCAGTCTTGACATACGGATGCGAGTCATGGGCAATGACTACAACCCATAAAAGCCAGATCCAAACCTCAGAAATGAGGTATCTGAGGAAGGTGGTTGAAGTAACAAGAAGAGACATGGTACGCAACCAGACGATACGTCAAGGCCTTAAATCCTACCCCCTGCAGACCCAAGTAGAACAGTCCCAATTAAGATGGTTTGGCCATGTCTGCAGAATGGGAGAAGATCGGATACCACGACAAGCATGGGAAACAAAGAGCCAAGGATCCAGACCCCGAGGACGACCCAGAGTCCGCTGGGAGGACAACATTAGACAATCTCTGAAGGATCGAGGACTAGAATGGAACCAGGCCAGGAGGAAGACAGCCGATAGGATAGTCTGGCGCTCTCTCTTCCAAACCTCTACATCTCACGGTAGAAGGGGAACGACTAAGTAAGTAAGTAAGCATGAACAGTAAACATTGGTCAAGACATTGTTATATGTCTGGGATCTGTGATGCCTGAAGCTGACCTTTGTAGCTACACACATTATGTACTCGATCTTATACTATTGACTGTTTCGTCCATCATCATCGTATTATCGTACGTCATGAATAAATATTGTAAACGTCAGCAGCATTCCCTACTTCACTGACTTCTACTTGTGGTTGTGTGATTTAATGTGAAGACGTCCAAGAGCCTATACGGCCTTCGTGTTATCAGCACTCTTATCTACACGCTTACACAATCAACCACATTGTCATACAAGTACTACACGTCCGAAGCTACATGAATACTGACATGATGTGTGTGTCTACTATACCCTGGCGGCACCTCACGCTAGTGACCTAAATTCTCGCTTCAACTTGGTACTGTCCAGGACAACACGACACTCTCAAAGTACTAACATTCATAACACATCAAACAGTACGTTACATCTGGGCATTTACACTGTACAACCTTATACATCCCCAGTCAAACAGACTTTTACAATTATGTTTACATTAATTGACTTTTCTCGATAGATTTGTCGCAGCCCTGGTGAGGTTGAGTGTAAAAGATGAAGTTTGGTGATAAAGAATTAGGCTCTCAAAGAAAATGACTCGTTGAATGAGAACCTACTTAAGATAGGGAAGATGAGTAGAGATGTTGAGCATCCACAGTCCGAGCGCTGAACTCGAAGAAATTCTGAGAATGAACCCGGTTCCCTAGCGACAGTCTCTTTTCCCTGTATCTTGATAAAGAGTATTAAAGATAGCCCCCACTTCCTAACTATATAGGAAAAATTGTTAACAGACTTACAATAACGACAGCATGAGTGAAGAGTTGACCACGAGTGCAGTAAATGTACGACACTGAATGCTTCACTTTATTGTACAACAATTAAATAAAACATAACAAGTATAAAAAGAACAATACAAAGCACATTAGCCTAACAAATAATGATTATGATATGATTTACTACTTAACTAATTAACGGAGTAGGCCTACTCTTAACTAAACTTATTTAATGTGTGTGTCTATTGTTCCTTCTGATAAATGCTAGGAGCTGGTTTGCTCGCTGGGTTGAATTCCACTTAATGTGACGACAAGTGTCCTAAAGTTCCATTTATTTGTTCAATGTTGCAAGCTCAAACAGCTCAATATATATTATGAAACTCCAACTTGAATGTGGCATTAGTGTGATATTTAGATATACCCAGGTGCTGAGGAGAAATGTGTATGCATACACTGAGGAATCTCGCTGTAAGTTTTTATGTGTTACCATACAGGATTGTTGGTCACCGTTATGAGGTAGTGATGTCGGTCACCATGACTTCAAGAATTTGACTATATCCCCATGCTGTCACCCCCAGGTTGGGACACCACACAAATAGGCACTTCAGTAGACGGCCAAGCACAAGTCAAGTGCATAGGGCAGGAGACGAAGCTCTGCCTTGCTCAGGGTCTTCTGCAATGGAACCTTGCACGCAGCAAACTAAACACTAGTGAAATTAAATTCACGGTTCATAATCGCTGTCGGGAGTGTACAACCGGTCACTGGAAGGCTTGTATTTCGAGCGTCTCTTTCTTTGTTTTCGAGCGATCGAGATTTTTAAGGGCCTTGAACCGTTTGTTCGCGCCAATCATGTTTTGGCAGGTCGAGCGCTGAGTTGTCTGTGTGTGACCATACTATAATAAATTATAATGAAGCTGGAAAATAATGACGAAGTATGGCGATGCTATGTGAAGATGATAACGTTGAAGAAGAGTGACCCGTACTTTACGACAAGATTTGTGTTTGCATTTATTGACATGTCTGGAAAGATTGTGTTTGCATTAATTGACATTTCTCGATTGATTGTGTTTGCATTAATTGACATTTCTCAATAGATTGTGTGTACATTTATTGGCATTTCTTAATAGATTGTTTTTACATTTATTGACATTTCTCGATAGATTGTGTTTGCATTTATTGGCATTTTGTTGTTGTCGTATTTATTGGATTGCGTCAGAGTTTTCTGGCAAATTTTAAAGGGATTTTTTGTGTTGTTGTAGATTATTGAGTCATGTATTGGAATGTCTTGAAATATTGTGTTCGCATTTAATTGGTATTTCTAGGTAGATTGCGTTCTCGTTAGGTATTTCGTGGTACACTGTGTTCTCGTTTAGGTATTTCGTGGTGGATTGTGTTCTCGTTTAGGTGGCATATTATGTAGTGTTGCTTTAGAAAGATCAAGTAGGTGTTAACGTGTTTATAGCTTTTAGTCGTTTTGTTTCAAATAGTCTGACAACTGCACACTACTAATTGAAATAAATGTGTATGATATTTGGGCAAGCTTTCTCTGTATGTCAGTTCTGTTGTTGATTACCTTCCACGCCATGAAGTGAAACTAATTAGCATTTTCTCTAATTGTCTCCTTCTACTTATTGTGTTTGATTGCTCTTTTCTGTTGTCACAATGTATGTCCAGCTTTTTTTCTTCTCATAACATGCCCACAGAAAGTAGACTGCTTCCTTCTGATATGAGCTGTAAGCTTCTTGTGTGTACTGGCTTCTTAAGGAGATTATCATTACTCTTTTTAATGCTCATAAATTTCAGATGGCGTATTCTTGATAATCAAGTAATAATCCAACAGGATCAATGTTTGTACAGTGGTTAGAATCGCGGGTTGATCCCTGATTCGTTTTGATAAACTGAATGGCATGAAGAAACTATGTTGTCAAGCTGTTTATCAAACACCTTTCTTCGTCTTTCAGACGTTCGTGTGGAATGTTAGCCGCAAAGCGATTATCTCCAAGTAAAAGTGTGTGACCGTGTAGCCTCTTAATGCAGCCATGCTACTTCGTAATATATAGTCAACTCAGGTTTCTTTTGCTCGTGATTTGAACCATGTCTTTTTAATATATTTCAACATGACCAGTCTCACACTCTCTTAAATACATGGTCAGTGAGTGTTTCAACACGATGAGTTTTCACATTTTATTTAACGTTACAGGAACGGTTGTAACACATAATACATGGAACATCATCATGTTTTCTTAAAAAACAATTGTTCGACAACCCTTATGACTCAAAATATTTTCTGAGTATCTATGGACTGGTCGTCGCCCATTTCACCAAGGCGAAAAAAAAACAATCTAGTCTTCATCTCAATATGCGCTTTCGTCTAGAGTCACGGTGTTCATTACACTTTAGTGTTACAATAGGGTGTCCATCATCTCGAGGTGTTCAAACATTTTGCGTATTCTCCGATTTTTGAAATAATGTCAACTCATCAATTTTATGCGGTATTGCTTCAGCTGCCTAACTATCGCCTTTCGAGAGTTAACTGTACCCTAGATTATCACTTTAACATTGTGATGCAGACTGGATCTTCATCGTGACAGTTCACATTAACTCCATGCTCTTCGATGCTTGTCACTGTCTCTCATCATTGTTGTTCTTTATCTGTTAAATACAGACACTTTGCCTCATGGGATATACCATGTTAGACTTGTTCACGTGACGTAACTACGGGGTTTTGGTTTTCGGTTTTAAGGACCATCTTCATTGCACGCGAGCAACGCCATCAGTGCTCCGATCTCCTGCCTTAGATCACACAAGGTGTACCTCACCACAATGCACGAACTCCGTAGCACCAGCGAGGATCCCAATGTGTGTATACAGGAATTAAGCATTCTATAAATATTTTTGTGGTGGGTAGGTTTACTATTTTAAAATTTGTGCCAGTGCAGCGGTCGTATGGCCTACTCTTTACGATTTCAAACTGTCGAATGATTTTTAGCGTCGCAACTTGCATGACTACTGGCTCGGATCCTTATTTATTTTTTATATGTTAGCTTTAGTTTTTGTAATATAGTGTTTTATTAACTTTTGCACTTCTGAAGGTGTCTTTGTGCATATGAGATTTTCTACACTCATTTCTATGTCTTAATGTTTTGCCTCTGCTGGTCATATTTTTTGCAGTCCACCAGAAAGTGTCTAATTGTGTTTGTGTGACGTACGTCTAGTTTGACAAGTGAATTCTCCCTGATATGATGGATGATTTAAAGGGACTTTTAGCTTTTCATAACATTAGAACCCCTGAACATTTGTTGTAACTTTTCGTTTGCCAGAACGCATTCCACCGGGACTCATGTAGGATACAGCGACGAGATCAAAGAGACGAACTGAGGATCTTAGGGGAGACTATCGGCGTTATCAAAGACAGTAGTTTTCCCTGATACGAGACGCAGTTGCTTGCCGCTAATTTCGCGTCTCGGTGTCAATCGCAACCGAGCGAACGGGGGAAAGCGAAACGGGCAGCAGCGAGCGGATACGAAGACCAGGGGGGCGGCTTTTTCTCTTGATTTGGAGGTCAGATCCCCAAAAGTTCGTGAGATCAAATAAGTTGTCAAGTTTATCATGTCCCACTCAACTTACATTCCATTTTAGCTAAATAGACCATGAAGAACTAGACACGTTATCACTCGCTGGCCAGATCTTTACAGAAGCACTAGCTTTATTGAAATCTTGTTATAGATTTTCCCCTGGATTTTATATATATTTGCAGTGATTTCTATTTCTGTGCAAAGCGGTAATATATATTGTGTAAAGAGATCAGTGGTCTAGCTCAGTCATTCTATTTAAAGGGATTCTGTGTTAATTTAAATCTATTTAATTAAACCATCTCAAGAGTTCCAGTTTTAAATATAATGATCTATCTATTATATTATTTCAAAAGATAATAGATGCTTAAATTAACTTTTAAAGTCGCGAAGGAATTTATAATTAATAAATTCAGTTAAGTCTTAGTTTTATAGATGTGTGTTTTTAACCACTAGAACTCGCGCAGTGTTTATTAAATACATAATTAAATACGCGAGCATATATATAATAGGCTTAACGGGAAATTCATCGCGCTTTAGAAGGTTATTTGTTTTCGGTATATTACATGTCTTTTTTTTCTTTCATACAGAGTGATCGTAACCTGTGCGATCCCAGCATTAAGAAAGCAATCAAGAAATCAATCTAAGCAAAGCAAAGCATAAACAGTGTGTAGAGTTCCCCTGACGAAGAACTGGTTGAGACTGTGTAAATTTTTAATCTTTGAGGCGATTCTATGTTTGGAATTCCGCTATCTAACTTATAGCAAAGAAAGCACACCCAAAGACAAATTTAACGCACCATCAAACAACTTAAGTCGTAACGGGAAGAAGAACACTGGCCCGAGCTTTGTTAGTTTACTGACACAGAGAGATAATTCATAATTTCCTGAACAGTGATGTGACTTAGTTTTCTCACTGGACTTAAACCATACCTCACGGATAAAGTGTACCAGCACGCGTAAGAATTTTATTATCAGCGGCATAGTCAAATAGACCACACCATCCTCACCCCGGTATCAGAGACCGTGCCCTCCCATAGAAACTGTTATTAAGAAAAGAGACACAACTACAGATTCATTTTCCAGCGATTACGGGATCCTTTTATGTGCTGACCGCCTACCCGATAATCTGGGGCTAGAACTTGAACAAACACTCATACATTTAGTTGAGGTGTAACTGCTGTTGTGTTATTCTATGGAGTGCAAGATTTTTTCACAATCGGTAAGTGAGAGCAAGATGAGTGAAGGCCTTTGCTAGCGCGTGTATGAATGACAGGAAATTAATTCTTTTGTGTGACCATTTTGTTAACTTGCTTACCTGGTAACATATATCTTTTCTGTATACCCTACATTGTTCCTTTAAGTGGGATAGTTGATAATTTGTTAACTCAGTTTAAAATCACCTCCTTTCCATTTGCTTAGTAAAGGGAAGAACAGCTGGGAAGAACAGGTTTTTTTTTTCTATCACTTATACCTAACTTGGTAACACCTCTTTCAGAGTAATTAACTTTACTGTTAGGTTAACGTACCCGTGTTCCTGATATTATCTATCTCTGGACTGGGTTTGTCTTTGTCTAATGAGCGGGAAGGGCTTAGTCGATACCAATCTTCTTCACCCCCTCCCAAACTTGTTATTTGCATTTGTGTACTTATGATAATTTATGTAATATCTGATATTTTTAGTAATTGATGTTTAAAGTGAATAAAATCACATAAACTCATTTAGTTCTGTGTGTTGGATATACCCAAAGCCCAACTTTTCCCCTATTCGTTTAATATAGTTTGTATCAACGTCGTGTGTGTGTGTTTGAAAACACCGAATCGGTGAGCGCGCAGATGCGAGTCTGGAAAACTGGCAAATAATTGTTTGACCAGGAGAGTGAAAGAGAAGATTGAGAGACACGATTTGTCGTAAATAAGTCTGTCTTTACTCTCCTCCAGCACGCTGTGAAGTAACTATTAAATCTCTACATTTTCTATCACTGAGCTTTCCATCATCATTTTCCACTCTAAACCGGACCACTATTTCTACGACTCTTTTCTCTCAAAATAAATTTACGACAATATTTGGCCGGCTCGTCTGGGATAATTTTGAGATACATTTGATGCACACATATTTGTGGGCTGGTTCTGGGATCTTGAGCTACATTTGAGGCAATCGCATAGCCGGGTTAAAGATATTTTGAGTCTGATTTAGTTTGGGTCTAACTAGGTAGAGTGTGAATGATTTGTCTTTGTGAATTAGGGAAATAAATAAATAATTACACCCCTAGACAAACGTTCTTTAAGTATTTGGGTTGTCCACACAGCATATTTACAGGTTGTTTTCTCTCCACAGCAGTAGAAAGTACAGATAAACAAATACATTTGCTATTTTATTATCCTCTGGCGGAGATAATTATATTTCTTTCTTTATAAAAGTTGCTGGGATTGCGTGATTGTTTTACAGTCACTAAGGTTTTTGAAGTCAAAAAGAGTTGAGCTTAGCTAAAGACGGATTGTTCTGATTTTTAAAAATTAAGTTAACAACGTCTCATCTCAATAATTGACTTTAGGGACGGAGTTTGTTGTCAGAGATTTAAAATTTAGGGGAAATTTTTTTTTCCTTTTAAATTGTTTTAATATAAAATTTTTCTCGACTGTTAGTAAAAGTAGATTCTTTTCCAGTGTAACTTACCATTTAGTGGCATAGTCGCTTGCGTTTAGAGCCTTAATTGCCAGATAATAGCAGCGATAAGTTTGCACAGTACAGGTAGGAGGTAACACAGGTAAATTTTTACTTGTGTTTTTTTTTTCTCGTAGCGGTTCAGAGTTCCTACCTTTCGCGTTTCTTCTTACTAGTTCTCTAAGCATACTTCATCTTATTCTTTAACAATGGCAGAGAGGATAAAGATGAGGTCCATCTTGAGGCTGGAAGCGAAAGAGGCAGGATTAGATGCAGAAGCTGCAAACGCGTTTATTAACCAGGAATTGGAAATATATGACGCGGAGCAACAGAGAGCCGAAGCTGAGAGGAAGGCGAAGCAACAGAGAGCCGAAGCTGAGAGGAAGGAAGAGAAAGAAAGAACAGAGAGGAGAGAAGCCCAGGAGAGGGCAGATAAGAAAGAAGCGGAAGAACGTCTTTTGGAACAGAAGAAAATTGAAGCAGAGATGGAAACTCGCAGAGAGAGAGAGAGAGAGACAAGGAAAGACAGCATCAACTGGCGCTTAAGGCTCTAGAGAGTCGGGGCGCCTCTACTTCGACTAACGGAGAGCCGTCTTCGCCCCAGTCTCAATCAATGGACCTCTCCAGTACTCAATCTGCCCAATTAACTGCTATGTCGTTTTCTTTAGAATCTTTTCCTAGCCCTAACGAAAAAATTGACAGCTACCTAGAAAAATTCGAGAGACTCGCGAATCTCTATGGGTTAGAGAGTACCCGCTGGGCGCTCAAACTTTCAACGTCACTGAAAGGCAATGCTTATGACGTGTACACAAAGCTGGGACCGAATCAACATGATTACGACATGTTGAAAAAGGCCTTACTACAGCAGTTTGAGATGACTGCCCGAAAGTTTCTGCAGTTGTTCAGAAACAGCCGAAAAGAGAGCACGGAAACATTTCCCCAGTTCTCTTCACGTCTCACGGGTTATCTGACAAAGTGCATTGAATTATCTGACCTACCTCTTTCATATGAGGGACTCCTCGAACTTGTTCTTGTGGAGCAGATAAAATCCACTTTGTCGAATGAAACTCGTAGATTTTTGGCTGAACAGGGGGCAGTCAGGCTTGAAGACATACTCAATAAAGCCGAACGCTATAGCAATGCAATGGCCGAACTTCCCAGCACTAAACGTAAACCCACCGATGAGCCATCTCGAAAACAGAATCTAGAGCAGGCATCCTATTCTTCCACTTCCTCTCAACATTATAACCAACGAGATAACAATACCCAGAAACCTCCCCAGGAAAAATCGAAATTCTACAAAACCCGATACCCCCCAAACAAAAAATTCTGATCAACCCAACAAGCCTACGTGGCAGCGCGGCCACCAAGGTCAAGGAAAAGGGAAGACCCCTACACCAGGAACGTCTGATCAGGGCAAACAAACCGGTGCAAACCGCATTGGATGTTTGCATACAGCCTCGAAAGGTAGAGTCAATGTCAGTGATTCTCAACCTGAGGGGGACCGACCCTCAACTCGAGGAACTGTAATTTTGAACGGTACCTCTACTACTTGTCTTTTTGACACTGGATTAAGTTTTGATTGTATTGTCGCTAGGCACCTAGTCAAACCCGGTCAGGAGACAGAGGAAACCGTCAAACTTAGTGGAGTTTTCAGGAGTGATGCACCCAGGACGCTTCCTATCGCACTGGTAGAAATACACTCTGACTTTGTCAGAGGAGTTATTAAAGCGGCCATAATGGATGATCCGATCTACCCAGTTATCCTGGGATGTAGATATGTGTTCATTGGGAGACCTAAGGAGCCGATTGTGGCAGCGGTAACCACAAGAGGGCAAGCCAAGAAGGAGAGGGAGCCTGCGCCCACCTTGTTGCCGAATGAACTGAAGGAGGCGCAACAAAAGGACCCTACTCTGGCGCCCTGCTTTAAAAAACTGCCCATGGCTAAGGACCCCACACACAACGGAGACATCTTTTCTAAGGATGGTGTATTGTATCGTAGAACGGGCAACCCGGACACGGGGAATAACCAGCTCCTAGTACCGACGCAATACAGAAACCAGATCTTAGAAATGGGGCACTCTCTTCCCTTTAGCGGACATATGGGACAAAACGCCACTATTCAGCGAATAAAAAACCACTATTGGTGGCCAGGAATGAACTCTGACATTGTCAGGTATGTGAAATCCTGCGCCCAGTGCCAACGGGTAGCACCCACGCACTTGACACCCCCAGTACCTATGGGGCAAATGCCAATAGTAGGGACTCCATTTGAACGGGTTGCTGTCGACATTATTGGTCCTCTGGAAAAGACCAAAAGAAGGAACAGGTTCATCCTGACCTTAGTTGACACTTGCACTATGTGGGCCGAAGCCGTACCGCTACCATGCACTAATTCCAAGCATGTCGCAGAAGCCCTTGTGCAAATTTTTACACGGTTGGGATTCCCTCAACAAGTTTTGACGGACAATGGATCCCAATTCCGTAGCCTGTTAATGGAGGAGATCTTTAAGATCTTGAGGGCCAAACATATCCACACAAGTCCCTACCATCCGGCCGGAAATGGGCTCGTGGAACGTTTTAACGGTACCCTCACCATGATGTTACGTAAGCTGGGTCAGGAGAAACCGGAAGACTGGGACCAATATATATCGGCTGCCTTATTCGCCTACCGAGAGGTACCCCAAGCGTCTACGGGTTTTGCGCCAGCTACACTTTTATTTGGCAGACCTATTAAGGGGCCACTAGAAGCCTTACTTCGGTCCCTGACAGACCAGAAGGCTGACGAGACAGTCGTCTCTGCAAGCAAGTATGTATCTGAGCTTAAGGAAAGGCTAAAGCTAGGATGGGATCTAGCTACTACCAACCTTAAGAAAGCCCGCGCTAAAATTACTAAAAGATACAACAAAGCTGCAAAGAGAGAGAACTACAACCAGGGGAGAAAGTCCTATTGCTACTTCCAACCGGAAGCAATAAACTTCGCATCGGATGGCAAGGACCGTTTACCGTCCTTAAAAAGATCTCACGTACCAACTACAAGATCTCCATCAAAGGAAAGGAGAAGGTCTTCCACATAAATCTGCTAAAGAAATATTTGGAAAGACCGGTGCCATCCTCCGAGCATCTCCTGGCTGTCGCCATAGCAACGGAAGACGAGGAAGATGATGATGGTTGCATGGAGTATCCACTGCAACCCACAGAATCCTTTAAAGATGTCAAGTTCGGCGACAATCTCTCACCAGAACAACAAACAGAAACTAGGGCTCTACTAAAACAGTACAGTGCAGTTTTAACGGATGTACCTGGTCGAACAAATCTCATTGAATTTGATATGAAATTAACAAACGAGACCCCTGTTCAAACCAGAGTTTACCCCATCCCGTACGCTAAAGCTGATGCACTTCGCGGAGAAATAGACAAGCTGCGTCAGGCAGGAATTATCAGTGAGTCTACATCTCCTTACAGCTCGAGCGTAGTGCTGTTGCAGAAGCCCAATAAGGAAGTTCGGCTGTGCATTGATTACAGGTTGCTAAACGCTGTAACGGAATTCCAGCCCGAACCTCTCCAAACTGTTTCTGAGTTGTTCACCAAGCTCAGCAAAGCTAAGATCTTCTCCAAGATTGACCTCAGCAAAGGTTATTATCAAATACCAGTCAAGGAGGAAATTAAACCTTTGTTAGCTTTCAGCACTAGTGAAGGACATTACACATTTAACGTGATGCCGTTCGGTTTGCATAACGCACCAGGAGTGTTCACCAGGATGATGAGGAAGCTTCTACAACCTTTGCAAAGTCCCCATATCCATAATTTCATGGATGACATCTTAATTGCATCGGAAACCTATGAAGAACATATTGCTACGGTTGCTATGCTCCTCAGGAGACTACAGGAAACGGGTCTCACAGCCAGACCTAGCAAATGTCTCATCGGGTTTGAACAGTTAGACTTCCTGGGGCACACTATTTCTCACGGATGCAGTTGGCCTATTAAGAAGAACGTGGAGAAAATTGTGGCAGCAAAAAGACCCCGAACGAAGAAAGACGTACGTTCCTTCATATCGCTATGTGCATACTATCAGAAGTACATCCAGAACTTCAACGGACTGACGGCACCTCTGACTGACCTCACAAAGAAAGGTTGTCCTGATAAGGTCATATGGGATCAAAAGTGCGAACACGCGTATAGCACTTTGAAAGGACAGTTGTCTGCATACCCCATTTTGAGGTTGCCTGACCTCAAGAAACCTTTTGTACTGAGAGTCGACGCGTCAGGTCAGGGCATCGGGTCAACACTGCTTCAAGCCGATGACAGTGACCTGAACATGCTATTTCCAGTTGCCTATGGCAGTCGGAAATTAAATAAAGCGGAACGGAACTACAGCGTAGTTGAAAGGGAATGTCTTGCTCTGATTGACGGTATCAGACGCCATCATGAGTTTCTTTATGGTACATCGTTCACGGTGCAAACAGACGCACGCTCCGTTAGCATTTCTTGGTGCCAATAAAGAATTTAACGCTAGGATCATGCGTTGGGCCCTCCTTCTAAGCGTCTATTCTTTCAAAGTGGAATATATTCCGGGAAGACAGAATGTCGGGGCTGATTTTCTGAGTAGAAACTGGTCTACAGAGGAAGAAGAGCAAACTGAAGATACCACTCATCCTAAAATCACCAATCAGGTCACCTCCATTGTCAAAAATGAAACATGAAAAATGGTTTCATGTCTAAAAGTGGGGACGATTGTGACGTACGTCTAGTTTGACAAGTGAATTTTCCCTGATATGATGGATGATTTAAAGGGACTTTTAGCTTTTCATAACATTAGAACCCCTGAACATTTGTTGTAACTTTTCGTTTGCCAGAACGCATTCCACCGGGACTCATGTAGGATACAGCGACGAGATCAAAGAGACGAACTGAGGATCTTAGGGGAGACTATCGGCGCTATCAAAGACAGTAGTTTTCCCTGATACGAGACGCAGTTGCTTGCCGCTAATTTCGCGTCTCGGTGTCAATCGAGGAACCGAGCGAACGGGGGAAAGCGAAACGGGCAGCAGCGAGCGGATACGAAGACCAGGGGGCGGCTTTTTCTCTTGATTTGGCGGTCAGATCCCCAAAAGTTCGTGAGATCAAATAAGTTGTCAAGTTTATCATGTCCCACTCAACTTACATTCCATTTTAGCTAAATAGACCATGAAGAACTAGACACGTTATCACTCGCTGGCCAGACCTTTACAGAAGCACTAGCTTTATTGAAATCTTGTTATAGATTTTCCCCTGGATTTTATATATATTTGCAGTGATTTCTATTTCTGTGCAAAGCGGTAATATATATTGTGTAAAGTGTGCAGTGTTCTAGCTCATTCATTCTATTTCAAGGGATTCTGTGTTAATTTAAATCTATTTAATTAAACCATCTCAAGAGTTCCAGTTTTAAATATAATGATCTATCTATTATATTATTTCAAAAGATAATAGATGCTTAAATTAACTTTTAAAGTCGCGAAGGAATTTATAATTAATAAATTCAGTTAAGTCTTAGTTTTATAGATGTGTGTTTTTAACCACTAGAACTCGCGCAGTGTTTATTAAATACATAATTAAATACGCGAGCATATATATATAATAGGCTTAACGGGAAATTCATCGCGCTTTAGAAGGTTATTTGTTTTCGGTATATTACATGTCTTTTTTTTCTTTCATACAGAGTGATCGTAACCTGTGCGATCCCAGCATTAAGAAAGCAATAAAGAAATCAATCTAAGCAAAGCAAAGCATAAACAGTGTGTAGAGTTCCCCTGACGCAGAACTTGTTGAGACTGTGTAAATTTTTAATCTTTGAGGCGATTCTATGTTTGGAATTCCGCTATCTAACTTATAGCAAAGAAAGCACACCCAAAGACAAATTTAACGCACCATCAAACAACTTAAGTCGTAACGGGAAGAAGAACACTGGCCCGAGCTTTTGTTAGTTTACTGACACAGAGAGATAATTCATAATTTCCTGAACAGTGATGTGACTAGTTTTCTCACTGGACTTAAACCATACCTCACGGATAAAGTGTACCAGCACGCGTAAGAATTTTATTATCAGCGGCATAGTCAAATAGACCACACCATCCTCACCCCGGTATCAGAGACCGTGCCCTCCCATAGAAACTGTTATTAAGAAAAGAGACACAACTACAGATTCATTTTCCAGCGATTACGGGATCCTTTTATGTGCTGACCGACCGCCTACCCGATAATGCTGGGGCTAGAACTTGAACAAACACCCACTCATACATTTATTTGTTGAGAGGTGTGGTAAACTGCTTGTTGTGTTTTCCTATCTATGGAGTGCAAGATTTTTTTCACAATCGGTAAGTGATGAGTGCAAGTTCTGATGTGTGGAAGGCCTTTGCTGTGTGTTTGCGCGTGAGCGCGTATATGAATGACAGTCTGGAAACTGGCAAATAATTGAAAGAGAAGATTGAGAGACACGATTTGTCGTAAATTAGGGGGGGAATTAACTTTAAATCTCTAACATTTTCTGATGAGTTTGAATACAGATGTCTACGTTTTTCCGCTCATTACTGTACACATGTTAAAGATTGGAAGTAACAATAAAATCATCAAAACTCGTCGAGAGTTAACTAAACGCAGTGTCAATGTGCAGTCACGTTTTGTTGATGATAAGCAGACAAAAGGTGACCAGACAGTTTGGGTTATTAAGACCAGAAGTGGCGACAAACCTACTATTACTGATCATGTGTAGTCCAAACTACAATCTGGCGATCCACCAACGGTCACAATAACTTAAAGTGATTACACGGATTCTTGATAATTATCTGAGCTTCGATGCACCGGTCAGTTGTCTCCACAACTGAATACCAATCCTTCCTACACCAGACAGTGCACGTGCTTCTTACTAACTGAATGATTTTTTTTCTTTACAGATCAAACTCAAACCTTTCATTATAGTTTCTTGTGAACAGGCACATCTGGTAAAACATACAAATCATATTGTTAACTCTTCTTTATTACACCTGGTATCCACATCTGGTTTTTTTAAACTTCTGTTATCAATTAAAGTTGCACAATTCATATTTTAGTTGGTAAGACAAGACATTAACAAAAGACGTTTCTTTATCTTTCTTATCACGCCAGGCACATTAGTTGTCTGTCCCTAGAAGAAGCTGCGGAGCGTCTATGGAGGCATCTTCAAATACGAGGGTTCATCTCTAAAACGATATCACTTTCTCCGCGCCAGGATAAAGAGATCAGTTTTTCAATAAACGAGTTCACTGCCGCAGCAGTACAAGCGAACGAGCAATCACGGTCCAGGGAAGCTAGACTGCGTCAGCGAGATGAAGCCATGTTGGAAGCATATGGTTCACTTCCGCCCGAGACATTAGGAAAACTTGCCAGGATTTTCGCTGATGACTGTTCCTTCTTTGATTACTCTTGTAACACAGACAGATTTCTAAATCACAACATATCGCAATTTTATTTCATAAACATGTAGACGAAATCTTTGAGGCCCTTAGTTTCGTTTAATTACTATGGCTACTGACGGAGCACATGCCAGCGTGACGAGATTCTGAAAATAAAGTACTCGATAATTTACCATGACATGAAACAAATGCTTTAAAATAGATGATACTGAATGAACTAAAATGATAGTTACATTTGACAAAATATTGCTATGTACAAGTCCTCCTGTCACGTGACATCAGCTCAAGTTCTTTCGACGTCTTCTTCATCATTTTCACTTCTGTCTCCAAAACTCATCTCCATGTACTTTTGTTCTGCCTCATTCTCTCTTACCCTGGGTGTTCCAGAACAAAGACTGCCATATAATGCTATCAACAGATTTCCTCATTGTGTGTCCTATTCATCGCCAGCATCTTCTTCTCATCTCTTGTTACACTGGCAATTGACTGGTTCTTGTCATCAGTTCCACATTATGAGAGACACAAATCCAGCAACCAAGGAGGATGCCGATCGCACCAAATGGTGATGCTATCTACGGCGCCACCTCAGATTGGGCGAAAAGAAGCTCACACAACAAGCAGAAGAGAGGAAAAAACGTAGAAAGGAACACCAGGAAAATAAATAGCTGACGGCTGTCACCTCAGGGGAGCATTCCCAAAGTCAGTTATGACTAAAGGGGCTATTATTATTATCATACTCTTAACAAAAGTACATCCCCTGGCCATGTTTTATCACCTGGGTTTTAAGCATTTGTAACATTCGCTCAGTGACAAATAGTAGGCGCCATGATGTCTGCGAAAGAGAAACGCTGACTAAAGCGCCTATAAGAACAAATTGTAACACGAAAATTACTGAGAACAAAGAAGAGAGGAAGAGGGGAAGGGAAGGGAGGCACAGATGGACAGAGGAATAGACCATGTTACGACAACATGTAAGAAATGAGAAAGAAAAGATAGATTTCGAGTTAAATACTTCACTTCATGGCAATGGCAAGGATGTTTTGATATGATGGATACATTTGAAGCTTTCGAATTGAAAATATTATTGTGAAAAAGAAACTAAAAATAAGAACTTAAGCAGTTTCTACTCGCTTAATCTGTTATTGCATGAGTACTAGGAAGCTGTTTCATCTTGAGACCAAAATGACTATTTATGTTATGGTTACGATGTATTGCTGGAATCTGTATACATGTCGTGGGCTGAGAAGGTTAAAAGCAGATACAACAGGCAAATATCGAGCACCATAGAAAACTTGTAAATGGAATCAAATATGCAGCGAAGATTGTCCAACTATTTTTAAAGCTTAATGACTTTTTAAATACAAGAACATTTTTGGCTCCACATTCTTGAATAAACTATAATCAGTAAAAATGTACTGTTACAGTGTCACTGCCCGTCCTTTATAATATCATTTGTGCTTAGTTCCAACACGAAAATAAGAATCTTCAACTCAAATGTGAAGTCAGTCCTATTGTATGGCTCTGAGACATTGAGAACACCAAAGACAAAAACCAAAAAGCTACAGACTTTCATAAATGGGTGCTTGCGTAGAATAGAGGGATTAAAATGATATGACAAGGTTACCAACGTGGAACTGATGACAAGAACTAGACAAGTGCCAGTGGAACAAGAGATGAGATGAAGACGATGGCGATGGATAGGACACACACTGAGGAAACCTGTTGATAGCATTACAAGGCAGTCCTTGTTCTGGAACCCCCAGGGCAAGAGAGGCAGAGGTAGACCAAGAAGCACATGGAGAAGAGAGCTGGAAACAGAGATGAAAATGATAAGGAGAACGTGGAAGGAACTTGAGATGATAGCACGTTACAGGAGGACTTGGCATGTGTTTGTTGAAGGCCTATGCTCCTTTGGGAGTGGAGGGTTATGATGATTAGTTAGATCTGGCCGACAATATTCTTCCAAGTCCATTACGGACTGATATGAAATAGAGCTTCATAAAATTCTGACATCATAAAAACTGTTAAAAGGGTTACGATACCTCCTTGAGAGTAGCGACCCAAAGCTGGCAAATAAATATATTGGTAGCGATCATCATCATATCGAAGAAGGCTACAAGCACTTATTAAATATCTCCATATTCACGGAGCACATGAAATACATGTTCACACAGTCTGATGGACACCGCAAAAAAGAGACTGAAAGTTAAGAAGTATCTTCCAAGAGTAGACGTTGCATACGTCACACTTCTGCTACCTATTACGTCACACTAGCGATAATGGTGCGCTGTTCACAAATAGTGCATTATCGTACTACTCGTTGGTGCGCACAGATATATCTCCTAAACGGGCATATGTCTGTGTGCAAGAACGAGGCGTATCATCATCCCTCCCCTCGGGGAAAAAAAACGAATTTTTTAAAAATCATCTTTCCCGAGAGTGCAGTCGGCCAACTAAGCCTCATTACTTCTTCTTCTTCCTCGTTCGCCCTGAAAAGGACGGTGGTTGCGTTGTGTCTGTTTACGCCTAAGCTGTGATATCTGCACCTTTCGGTCGACACATCCGACTTTAGCACGGCATTTTTTAGAGACCGGGTTTTCCTTCCCATTGCGATCCGCACTCGCTCAGCCAGACTGCACTGCTGCAGACTGTTTCCAGGACCACCACGTGGAGGTGGAGTGCGGTCTTGACCAGCTCTGGTTCGCTGGTCCTGATGCAAGCAGTACAGCTATGGGTCGCTGACTGCATTCACTATTGCTGCATCTTGGGGTCTCATTACGAAATTACACAATTAAAGTCATGTCTGCGTCAAGTATATCAAAGACATGGTTAAGATGACATGAAAATGTGTCAAAGGTCTTGATTATATGACATAATGATGAAAAACATTAATGGAATTACGATCTAATTTCAGATGAGAAAATCGTAAACATGCATTATTTAAAATTAGATGAGTTTTGAGAACACATCAAGAGAAATAATCATAAGTGAAAGTGGCATCAGATCACCACCTTCTGATGGCCAAAGTAAAAATGAAACTCAAGAGATATGCAACAATGCAAAGTTATAGACAACAATTTAATGTAGAACATCTAAGAAATCAAGAAACAAGAGACAAATTTGCGGTCACAATATCCAACAAATTCCAAGTGCTCCAACAGCTGGAAGATGTAGTGAATACAGAAGACTACTGGCAGCAAATCAAAACTGTATGGAATGAGACATGTGAAGAAATACTGGGGAAAAGGGAACGACAACAAAAAGCATGGATAACAACAGAAACCATCAATAAGATAAAAGACAGCAAAAAAAAAAACCCCTCAAGAAAGCAGATTTAAACACAAGCAAAAGAGAAGTTCCAAAGCCAAGGCTCAAGATGTGTACACAAAAGCAAACAAAGAAGTAAAAAGAAGTATCAAAAGAGACAAGAGGAAGTATATTGAGGAGTTGGTAAGAGAGGCAGAAGATGCTGCAGCCAAAGGAAATATGAGAGAATTATATAACAGCACAAAGACAGTAGTATGTCAGGCGCAAAACGGGTCGTATTCTGGTGGTGGCGCGGACTTTTTATATAGCAAAATACTACTATCGATTCCGGTGGTGGCGCGGACTTTTACATAAGAATATATTAGTTCGATAATGGTGGGTTAGTAGTTTGTGTAGGTTGTAGCTGGTCGGTGGGGGTGGTATTGCTTTTGGTTTGTCTGGTGTGTTATGTGTAGGTATTTTAATTGTTGTATTGTGCTGGTATTGTGTTGTTTCTTCATACAATATATATACATATATACAACATACATAAAAATCGATAAAATCCTGCACTTTTGAGATAAAGAGGAAAATATAAAAAATCGATAAATTCGCTTAGTATGAGTTTTATAGAGAAAGCTTGCTAATAAGCGGGATTTGTTGTTGATTTTTGAGTGCGCGGGGGGGGCGGGGGGGTATTGAATTAGGCTGGCGGGGGTGACGACTCATGTGTTTGTTGTGGTGTAGCTGGTAGGTGTAGGTTTTTGTGTGGTTGTATTGTGTATGACTCAGCAGTGTGTTGCTATGTTTGTTTATACAACATATATACTTATATATATACATATATTTTTCAACATATATTTAATATCACAATATATATATTATATATATATAGATAAATATATATAAATATATATAAGGTATAAGAGGAAAATATATATATATATATATATATATATATATATATATATATATATATATATATATATATATATATATATATATATATATATTATATATATATATTAGCGGGATTTGTTTTATTATATATATATAAATCGATTGGCGAAAAATATAAAAAATCGATAATGGCGGGGCGTAGGTTACTCGGGGGGGTAATTAAAGGGTTTGACTTCGGCTGGCGGGGGTGACGACTCATGTGTGTGTTGTGGTGTAGCTGGTAGGTGTTTTATACAACACATATATAGATACATATATACAACATACATACAATATATATTTTGCAACATAGATAAATATAATAAAGACCAAGGTTTATAAATAGAAGTATATATTGCGAGACAAAGTATGAATTAAATTAGAAAGTTACATGGAGTGTTTTGGTTTAAGTTAGGATCGTGGGAGTTGAGTGTGCAATTGGAGTTGGGGTAGTGAGGGTAGATAGTGAGGAATGGGTTTATATAACTAAATATGACGTCAAAAACTCGATAAAATGGCGAGGCAAAGGCTTATAGAGGAAAATATAAAAATTGATAAATTCGCATAGTATGATTTTTATAGAGGAAGATGGCTAATGAGCGTGGTGGGGTGGTGTTGATGTTGGTTTTGTCTGGCGTTTGTGTGTAGGTATTGATGAGAATATAGGGGTGAGAGAAAAAACCAGGTAAGTTGTCGTTAGCTGGTCGGTGGGGTTTTTAATGAAGTGCGCGGGGATGATGACGCATGGGTGTGTGTTTACGTGAGGAGAAAATGAAGTCAAAAACTCGACCAAATGGCGGGGCAAAGGCTTATAGAGGAAAATATAAAAAATTGATACATTTTATAGAGGAAGATGGTTAATGAGCGGGGTGTGGTGGGGGTGAATTTTTGGTTTTGTCTGGTGTGTTTGTTTGTAGGTATTGCTGGGAATATAGGATGGTGAGAGGTGAAGGGGTGTAATTATCGTTGTGGACATGTCTTTTGATGTAAAAATATGACAGGGAATTTCCGTTTGTTGGGTGAATGTAATTACATATTGATACGGGTTCTGGTCCACGGGGTAGTTTTCTTTATTATTTATATTATATCATGAGTAATAAGTCTACTCACCCCAATGTCCATCTAGTAGTATGTAAGTGACCCCGCACACAGCCGTATTCTCCAACATAAAAAATACTGTCAAAGGCCAGGATGGATAATTCCAAATAGACAGTTTTGTTGAACACAACGAGGTTCCGTAGAGATATATGCCATATGCAGACTAGATTATGGCGGCAACTAAGCACTCCTTAGTGTTACTGTACAGGATGCAACTGGAACAATGTCGAGGCCATTTTCAGCCCATTTTTAATAAAATTTCAAACACGTGCTTTTACCGCTAGTTATAAAACGCGATCAATCGTCGACGCAAGACTTCGCGACGAAACCATTGATAGTATACTTTATAAAATTCCATTAGCATAGAGGTCTTTCTCGTTGCTTTTTTTTTTGTTTGATACCCTGTCTTTATTTACTTCAGAGGTCACTTTTATTTTGTCCTTGATGGTTTTAATTTTGTCCATAATTTTTGTGTCCTTTAGACCGGGGCTTTTGTTCCTTTCATTTTCTGTCCGTTTTGATGTTCCTTCCTTAGTATGTTTTTCTGTTGTTTTGGGCCAAGCTTTTTCCGCCCCTGACTGCAATCTGGTTAGCATTATGTTGGCCTTATTTGCTCTTATTGTGCTACAAATAGGTTGTTGTGTACGAGTTGTCTTTACTCGCTTGTTTTTAATATTGTCTAATTCCTCTATCTTTATTTTATACCTATCACCGATGACTTACAATTAGTATTTATGCATTATCTATGCCTAATGCTAAATTAACACAAGACAAGTTAATATTATTTTTTTAATACATAAATTTTAAAATTATGTTTAGATAGCAACAGTTAAAAGCTGACTAGGCCTAATACTAAGCTAGTACATTCGAATTAAATTAAATTTTGTTCACGCGCGTGCTCACCCATGAAATCGCGTACATCGTCTCTTGTAACGTCGACATTTTTGAAAATGGTCATCATTTAAGAAAAAATGGTCTTTCATGTTATCGGCGATGTGGATATCGCATTCAATGATGACAAAACACGGCTCATCTATAACAGAGGCTAGAATGAGTTGTTCTATTAGAGGGTATCTAATTTTCCGTAGCTCGGCTTTACACGAGTGAACGGCGTGCTCAGAAAACGATCGATTGTTCGATCGGTTTTCTTCAAGCTTTGCCACTCGCATTTCCACATTCCGACTACTGGAATCTTAACCGTTTTACATAGGTACGCGCGAAGTTCGCGCGTTTTTTCGAACAACTCTGGTATTGGGTTTTTATTGACTGGATTAATGTCTCTACCATGGGTAAGTGACCAGTCTGGATAACCAGGAAACAAAGAACCGTGAAATTGATACACGGTTCGCGATGCATTAAATAAATGTAACTAAGTATTTGTTCGAGTTATCAACCGGTTATCTACTTTTTTTTGTCCAGCAATTGTCAAACTTTAGTGAAAACATTTCTTCCAATCAGCAAAGATGGTTCCAAAATTTTGCCCAGTCCTACTCAAAGGTTCCAACCTGTTGGTAAATAGATCAGCTGTCAAATACTTCTTTAAATATTTCTTGCAGTTTTCCAAATTTTTCACTAAATATGTTCTCATTAAATATTTTTTCCTGTTGTCAGTACTTGACAAGGCAAATAATTCTTGCAGCTGTCAAAAATTTCTTCCAGTTGTCAAATCAGACGTTTTGCCAGTTGTCAAATATTTCTTCAAATTTTTTTTTTCCGGTTGTCAAATATTTCTTCAAACGTTTTTTCAAGTTTGTAATATATCTATGCAAATGTTTCTTGCATATGTCAAATAATTCTTCAAATGTTTTCAACTTGTCAAATATTTTTTACAGTTGTCAAATATTTATGCAAATGTTTCTTGCATGTGTCAAATATTTATGCAAATATTTCTTACAGTTGTCAAATATTTCTTCAAATTTTTTCCTATTTGTCAAATATTTCTTACAGTTGTCAAATATTTATTCAAATGCTTCTTCCACTTGTCAAGTATTTCTTCAAATGTTTTTTTCCACTTGTCAAATAAATATGCAAATGTTTTTTCCACTTATCAAATATTTATGCAAATGTTTCTTCCACTTGTCAAATATTTCTTAAAATTTTTTTCCCCTTGTCAATTATTTCTTACAGTTGACAAATATTTATGCAAATGTTTCTTGCATGTGTCAAATATTTATGCAAATACTTCTTACAGTTGTCAAATATTTCTTTAAATCGTTTCCCGCTTGTCAAATGTTTCTTACAGTTGTCAAATATTTATGCAAATGTTTCTTCCACTTGTCAAATATTCCTTCAAAAGTCTTTTCCACTTGTCAAGTATTTATGCAAAGGTTTTTTCAAGTTGTAAAATATCTATGCACATGTTTCTTGCATGTGTCAAATATTTCTTCAAATTTTTTTCCACTTGTCATATATCTCTTACAGTTGTCAAATATTTATGCAAATGTTTCTTGCATGTGTCAAATATTTATGCAAATATTTCTTACAGTTGTCAAATATTTCTTCAAATTTTGTCCCGCTTGTCAAATATTTCTTACAGTTGTCAAATATTTATGCAAATGTTTCTTCCACTTGTCAACTATTTATGCAAATGTTTCTTCCAGTTGTCAAATAGTTATGCAAATGTTTCTTTCACTTGTCAAATATTTCTTCAAATTTTGTTCCACTTGTCAAATATTTCGTACAGTTGTCAAATATTTATGCAAATGTTTCTTCCACTTGTAAAATATTTCTTCAAACATTTTTTTCCATTTGTCAAATATTTCTTCAAACTTTTTCCACTTGTCAAACATTTATGCCAATATTTTTTTCCAGTTGTCAAATATTTCTTGAAATTTTTCCCTGCTTGTCAAATATTTCTTACAGTTGTCAAATATTTATGCAAATGTTTCTTCCACTTGTCAAATATTTCTTCAATTTTTTTTCCACTTGGCAAATATTTATGCAAATGTTTCTTCCAGTTGTCAAATATTTATGCAAATGTTTCTTCCACTTGTCAAATATTTCTTCAAATTTTTTTCCACTTGTCAATTATTTCTTACAGTTGCCAAATATGTATGCAAATATTTCTTGCACTTATAAAAAAGTTCTTAAAATATTTCTTCTCATTACCAAATATTTCTTCGAATGTTTCTTGCAGTTGCCAAATATTTCTTCAAATAGTTCTTGCAGTTGTCACATATTCCATCAAATGACTAATCCGGTTGCCAATATTTCTTGTAGCTGTCAAAGACTTCTTTAAATATTTCTTTAAATATTTCTTGTAGTTTTCCAAACTGGTCATTAAATATGTAGCAAGTTTAATTTGCTGGGGAGGTTATGATGTTATACCTAAAAGGAAAGAAAGCTGTGTCTGTGTTAACCGTGTGAGGTCAAGCACATGTAGGCCCTTGACTCTAAAAGATGATGATGATGTATTTACAGGGATACCTAACGCTATCTCTCTAGATCTCACACGGTCACTATTTTGGCTCTAGTGTCTGGTGTATGATATGCCTAGTGTCTAGGGGTGAAATGAAAATGATGATACATCAACACAATACAATTTAACTCCCTATAAATAAATAAATAAGTCAGTGGGTAAAGTTTTCTCTTTTAAAAATGAATATTTTCTTTTTACAATTTAATCTGCCTGTCCCGCTATCTCTTTTGGACAGGTCTTTGAAAATGAGGAAAAGATAGTTTACATAAAAAAAAGATTAACTAAAATGTGTGGACACTTTGTCCAATAAGTATAATGTCACTCTATCTCTCCTGTTGGTGTATTCACAGATTACAACTTTATTATCTAATAGTGTTTGTCATTTGTTAGGAGGGGCTGTAGTTTCATCACGCCCCATAAAATCCTGGGTATGATTGGAAATACCAAAGTTTATTGTAACTGAAGTGTCAGATATACCCAGATGCTAACATATCACCTGGGATTCTTTGTAGAAGGATAATTCAGTATGTAGTTGCAGAAAATATAGATATATCAGCACTCACAAGCGCCTCCAGCTATCTGCTGACAGCATAAACGTTTTCCGGAGACTTGTTGGCGTTACACTCACTCATCAGGTTTCCTGTCACCGGCTGGTAACAGGAAATAAAACCTCTGCAATAAAAAGACATCCTGGCCTTTTTATATCTGATCACACTTTATTATTATTATTTACATATGGTGGTATGGGGTCAGCCTCGCGTGCATACAGGTGCACTCGCCCCTAATTTTATATGACTCACACCTTGCTGTGACCACACCTCAGGCCTCTATGGCAGATACGCCACTGTACTTTTACATAGTTTTCCTCAATACAATAACGTGGAGTAACCACATTTCGTTATGTATGATTTGCTCTTCTTTTTTTAAATTATAAACGCTCCAGGCATGTTGAACAGTGTTCATGGAACACGGAGGCTTACTAACATATTCTAATACAATAATATTAAAACAAAATCATGACAATATACAACAGTTAAATACAGTTCAATGTGAGAACTCAATAATGTCTGCTCCCGGCATGTCCTTCACTTTTCCCAATAGCAGTATCTAACTTTAGCAGTTGTAATAAACATATTAATACATAAAGCATTCTTACCACCATTTCACAGAAATATATAACAAATAACGCTGACTTGCAAAGAATGGCCTCGGTTTTTCTCTACCCTGCCCAGACTGCGAATTAATTCTTTATTTTATAAATTAACACAGCTGATCTCAGCGTATTTGATAGAAAAAGTTTTTGTCAACTGGCGATGTGCATTGAAAGCTTTTTGCTAATATCTATTAGTACTGGCCAATGGAGAACTTGCGACTACCAGAATTCAAATGTAGTTTTAAAAAAACAAAAACAAATTCCAAACAAACTCTGTGTCTGGTAGTCGATTTGTCAGTCTGCGTTAGTTATGCCCAGTAGAAAAAGATGTTTAGTTTTTAGTTACATTTTTCCTATCTCTCCCCTTTCACTCCTATACCAACTAATAGAATTTGAATTACTACCATGCCTCTTTTTTTTTTTAAACTATCGTCCCCACTAACGTTATGTATAACGAGCAAGAACAACAGTCTGTCTGGTCAAGCGTCCGTAGACATTTAGTATTTTCTCAATAACTTGGCTAATACTTGGACTACCATATTTTTTAAAACACATTTCTGCTCAGGGGACTCTAAGCTATATTACCATATGATTTTTATGGTCAGTTTCATTATGGTTTAGATTTTCAATTTTGTCACTGTCAATCGTCAAATATACATTTTACACAAGTCGGCCATCTTCCACCCTCATCTCTCTCTAGCATTTTTTTTTCAAATAACTAACTTGTTTGAGTGACGTCAGAAATACATTACTCGGCGAGAACTTAAACTGTCTGTGTGTATATATCATCGGGCCAATCCCACAGCGTGTCAAGCGAAGCGGGGTTTTGCGCGGCGGGTGCTAGAATTGGCGTTAATTATTACTGTTGTCTCGTGTTACACTACCAAAAAATGTAAGGATTACTACTATTAAAGGCGTTAAAGTTAAAGTATTACGTTAATTCAGACAGTAACTTGGCAGCACATTTCTGGCAGATCGTTAATTATAAGTCTTGCCGCAGTCTCTATCAGATCGGGCAAAATGTTAAAAATGTTTATTGTACGTCGCAAGGAAAGCGAGTAGGTTTAAACGGCGGGATCGTTTCTAAGCATTACCATGGCACAAAATTCAGCGCGATGCTGGCATGTGAGATGCTTATAGTCAGACACATACAAGCGGGGTTATTTATTATCATAGGACTAAAATCTTACTGAAATGAGCGATTATCTCGCAGATTTTACTACAAAATATTATTTCCTGTTGTCAAGTACTGCAAATAATTGTTGCAGGTGTCAAAAATGTCTTCCAGTTGTCAAACATTTCTTTAAATATTCCTTATAGCTGCCACACATTTGTGTCGAGTATTTCTTCCATTTTCACATATATCTCACTGCCATATAGAAGTAAGCTGGTGATGCAGGCGTTATATATCGCAGCTTTGGTCGTCGTTGTGAGTTTGGAGTTTCCCCAAACACGGGATGTGATGCGGGCAAAGGTAGCAGCAGCTTTGTCAATGCGACTGTCAATTTATGTGTCCAGAGAGAGTTTGTCATTGATGATAGACACAAGGTATGTGTGTGGTGCATCACTTCCAATTCATATTTATCGATAATGATAACTGGTGCAGCACCTACCTCTTGACTCAGCACATTTGTTTTCTTTAGACTTATTGTGAGGTCAAAGGCCTTGCATGCTTTGGTGACGCGATTCACCGAGCTCTTTCTAGCATCAGATACGTACTGGGATCTTCGATCAGATAGTATGTTTTCGGGAAAACCCAATCTGCTGAATACTAAAAATAGCGCATCCGCGGAACTTGACGAAGTCCCAGAGTGGAGACAAAATGTGAAGAAATATTTGACAATTGTAAGAAATATTTGCATAAATATTTGACACATGCAAGAATCATTTGCAAAAATATTTGACTAGTGGAAAAAAATTTTAAGAAATATTTGACAAGTTGAAGAATCATTTGCATAAATATTTGACAACTGGAAGAAACATTTGCATAAATATTTGACAAGTGGAAAAAACATTTGATGAAATATTTGACAAGTGGAAGAAAAATTTGCATAAATATTTGACAACTGTAAGCAATATTTGACAAGTGGAAAAAAAATTTGAAGCAATATTTGACAAGGGGAAGAAACATTTGCATAAATATTTGACAACTGTAAGAAATATTTGGGAAGCGGGAAAGGTTTTGCAGAAATAATTGACAACTGTAAGAAATATATTCATAAATATTTGACACATGCAAGAAACATTACAATAAATATATGACAACTGTAAGAAATATTTGACAAGTGGAAAAAAATTTGAAGAAATATTTGACAAATGCAAGAAATATTTGCATAGATATTTTACAACTTGAAAAAACGTTTGAAGAAATATTTGACAACCGAAAAAAAAACATTTGAAGAAATATTTGACAACTGGCAAAACGTTTAAAGAAATATTTGAGAACTGGAAGTAATTTTTGACAGCTGCAAGAATTATTTGCGTTGTCGAGAACTGACCACAGGAAAAAATACTTAATGAGAAAATATTTAATTAAAATTTTGGAAAACTGCAAGAAATATTTAAAGAAGTATTTGACAGCTGATCTATTTACCTGCAGGTTGGAACCTTTGAGAAGGACTGGGAAAAATGTTGGTACCATCTTTGCTGATTGGAATAAAAGTTTTATCTTAAGTTTGACAATTGCTGGACAAAAAAAAAGTAGATAACCGTTTGATAACTCGAACAAATACTTAGTTACATTTATTTAATGTATCGCGAACCGTGTATCAATTTCACGGTTGTTTAATTTCTTGGTTATCCAGACTGGTCACTTACCCGTGGTAGAGACATTAATCCAGTCAATAAAAATCCAATACCAGAGTTGATCGAAAAAAACGCGCGTACTTATCTAAAGCGGTTAAGGTTCCAGTAGTCGAAATGTGGAAATGCGAGTGGCAAAGCTTGAAGAAAACCGATCGAACAATCTATCATTTTCTGAGCACGCCGTTAACACGTGTAAAGCCGAGCTAAGGCAAATTTAGATATCCTCTAACCGAACAACAGATTCTAGCCTCTGTTATAGATGAGCCGTGTTTTGTCATCATCGAATGCGATATCCACGTCGCCGATAACTTGAAAGACCATTTTTCTTAAATGACGACCATTTTCAAAAATGTCGACGTCACGAGAGACGATATAGGCGATTTCATGGGTGTACGCGCGTGAACAAAATTTAATTTAATTCAAATGTACTAGCTTAGTAGTAGGCCTAGTCAGCTTTTAACTGTTGCTATCTAAACATAATTTAAAATTTATATATTATATATTATCACTGCAGATACGGAGCGAAGGATTCAGGCTTTCGAGCATAAATGTTATAGAAGAATTTTGCGCATTTGCTATAAAGAGCACAAAACAAATGTCTATGTTAGAGAGAAGATAAACACCTATGCAGGCCACCAAGAACCACTTTTGTCAACAGTGAAACGTCGAAAGCTTGCCTGGTTTGGGCATGTAACTCGTCATGACTCCCTTTCGAAAACGATCCTTCAAGGAACAGTCGAAGGTAAACGGAGAAGAGGAAGGCAGAGAAAATCCTGGGCTGATAACATCAAAGAATGGGCAGGACACGGTTTTTCCACACTTGTACGCATTGCTGAGGATAGAGAGCAGTGGAGGACCCTGTCTGCTGATGCTTCCACCATGGCACCCCTACGACCCATGACGGGTTACGGGCTGAGATGAGATGATGATATTAAAAAAATATTAATAGCTTGTCTTGTGTTAATTTAGCATTAAGCATAGATAGTGCATAAATACTAATTGTAAGTCATCGGTGATAGGTATAAAATAAAGATAGAGGAATTAGACAATATTTAAAAAAAGAAAGAGTAAAGACAACTCGTATACAACAATCTATTTTTAGCACAATAAGAGCAAATAAGGCCAACATAATGCTAACCAGATTGCAGTCAGGGGCGGGAAAAGCTTGGCCCAAAACAACAGAAAAACATACTAAGGAAGGAACATCAAAACTGACAGAAAATGAAAGTAACAAAAGCCCCGGTCTAAAGGACACAAATATTAAGGACAAAATTAAAACCATCAAGGACAAAATAAAAGTGACCTCTGAAGTAAATAAAGACAAAAAAATAGCAACGAGAAAGACCTCTATGCTAATGGAATTTTATAAAGTATACGATCAATGGTTTCGTCGCGAAGTCTTGCGTCGACGATCGATCGCGTTTTATAACTAGCGGTAAAAGCACGTGTTTGAACTTTCATTAGAAATGGGCTGAAAATGGCCTCGACATTGTTCCAGCTGCAGCCTGTACAGTGACAATAAGGGGTGTCTAGTTGCCGCCATAATCTAGTCTGCATATGGCATATATCTCTACGGAACCTCGCTGTGTTCAATAAAACTGTCTATTTGGAATTGTCCAACCTGGCCTTTGACAGTATTTTTTATGTTGGAGAATACGGCTGTGTGCGGGGTCACTTACATACCACTAGATAGACATTGGGGTGAGTAGACTTATTACTCATGATATAATATAAATAATAAAGAAAACTACCCCGTGGACCAGAACCCGTATCAATATGTAATTACATTCACCCAACAAACGGAAATTCCCTGTCATATTTTTACATCAAAAGACATGTCCACAACGATAATTACACCCCTTCACCTCTCACTACCCTATATTCCCAGCAATACCTACACACAAACACACCAGACAAAACCAAAAATTCACCCCCACCACACCCCGCTCATTAACCATCTTCCTCTATAAAATGTATCAATTTTTTTATATTTTCCTCTATAAGCCTTTGCCCCGACATTTTATCGAGTTTTTGATTTCGTTTTTTCCTCACGCCAACACACACCCATGCGTCATCACCCCCGCGCACTCCATTAAAAACCCCACCGACCAGCTAACGACAACTTACCTGGTTTTTTTTCTCTCACCCCTATATTCTAATCAATACCAACACACAAACGCCAGACAAAACCAACATCAACACCACCCCACCACGCTCATTAGCCATCTTCCTCTATAAAAATCATACTATGCGAATTTATCAATTTTTATATTTTCCTCTATAAGCCTTTGCCTCGCCATTTTATCGAGTTTTTGACGACATATTTCCTTATATAAACCCATTCCTCACTATCTACCCCCACTACCCCAACTCCAATTGCACACTCAACCCCCACAATCCTAACTTAAACCAAAACACTCCATGTAACTTTCTAATTTAATTCATACTTTGTCTCGCAATATATACTTCTATTTATAAACCTTAGTCTTTATTATATTTATCTATACTTTGGACAAAAGTTAAGGACCGCTATTCAGTTTAGACAAGGTTTATATAATCATTCGTGAGCAGGGTCGATTTTCCAAATGTCCGGTAGCTTGAAATCTCTCAAGACGTCTCTGAATGGTAGAGTGGGACACTGCTAAACGTCTTGCAACATGAACAGATTGACCATCCTAAATCCATGCCACGGCTCGACCACGGTCTACTGTGCTTAAACTTCTCCTTGGTGGCAAGGCTAATGCAGTGATCATTTTGACCACTTGTCATACTGATTTATTGCATACCAACGGTGAACACTCTTTACCGATGATCATTTTCCACGTGCATTCAAATTCAACACACTTTTTCACCTTTTGAACTAGTGGGGCGTGTTGCAAAAACCACGAGCTTTTGCAGCAACAATGGCAATTTTCATGTGCGGGTTAAAGTGACCCCGTTTTTGGACATTTAAAAAAAATTAACATAGTGCACACAGAAATGTATTCACATTTCTCTGAGCTCAGTTTTAATGACATTTTCACTTGTCTTTACAGTTTGCTAATCAATTACATAAACCTTGTCTAAACTGAATGGCGGCCCTTAACTTTTGTCCAGTAGTACGTATATATTGTAAAATATATATTGTATGTATGTTGTATATATGTATATATATGTTGTATAAAGAAACAACACACTAAAACAATACACATCCATTAAAATATCAAAACAATACCACCCACACCCATACACCCCAACACACACATGCGTCGTCACCCCCGCCAGCCAAAGTCAACACTCTCTCCCCTAAAAAACCCCCTTAGTAAACTACGCCGCCATTATCGATTTTTTATAATTTCCGCCATTATGGATTTTATATATATATATATATATATATATATATATATATATATATATATATATATATATATATATATATATATATATATATATATATATATATATATATATATATATATATATATATATATGTTCTGGGCAGTATTTGTAACAAAACACTGTGATATTAAATATATTTATTAAAAAACCTTGGTATTTGTTATCTATGTTGAAAAATATATGTATATATATAAGTATATATGTTGTATAAACAAACATAGCAACACACTGCTGAGTCATACACAATACAGCCACACAAAAACCCACACCCACCGGCTACACCACAACACACACATGAGTCGTCAACCCCGCCAGCTAAGTTCAATACCCCCCGCGCACTCAAAAATCAACACCAAACCCCGCTCATTAGCTAGCTTTCTCTTTAAAACTCGTACTAATCGAATTTTCAATCTTTTATATTTTCCTCTTTATCTCAAGAGTGCAGGATTTTATCGATTTTTATGTATGTTGTATATATGTATATATATTGTCTGAAGAAACAACACAATACCAGCACAATACAACAATTAAAATACCTACACACAACACAACAGACAAACGAAAAGCAATACCACCCCCACTGACCAGCTACAACCTACATAAACTACTAACCAACCATTATCGAACTAATATATTCTTATATAAAAGTCCGCGCCACCACCGGAATCGATCGGAGTATTTTGCTATATAAAAAGTCCACGTTACCACCAGAATACGACCCGTTTTGCGCCCGACATACTACTGAAGACGCTAGTCTGGGAGAGAGAGGAAATACCAGCAGAAAGGAAGGAAGGTTATCTGGTCAAGTTGCCTAAGAAGGGAAATTTACAAGAGTGCACAAATTATAGAGGAATATTTTTACTATCAGTGCCAGGAAAAGTATTAAACAGAATTATCCTCGAGAGATTAAAAGAATCCATAGACAAGAAACTGAGAGATGAACAAGCAGGTTTTCGACAAAACAGATCATGTACAGACCAGATAGCCACTTTAAGAATAGTAGTTGAACAAAGTCTGGAATGGAATTCACCACTATACATTGGATTTGTGGACTACTAAAAGGCATTTAACAGTGTAGACAGAAAATCACTTTGGAAATTGATGAGGTATTGTGGAGTTCCCCTGAAGATCATTAATTTAATAAAGAAAACATATGAAGACATGACGTGCATAGTTCTTCATGAAGGACAGCCTACAGAACCGTTTGGGATGAGAACGAGAGTGCGACAGGGATGCCTCTTGTCTCCATTTCTTTTCTTACCAGCAATAGACTGGGTTATGAGAACATCGACAACACACAACAGAAATGGAATCCAGTGGACTCTGACTAAGAGGTTGGAAGATCAAGATTTTGCTGATGTCTTGGCTCTTCAGTCCCATAACCGTAATCAGATGCAGGACAAATTAAAAACACTCGATGAGAGGTCACAGCATTTGGGTCTGAAAATACACAGGGAAAAGACAAAAATAATGAGAATAAATGCGGGTAATGAAAACAGGGTTGAACTTGAAGAAACACCAATACAAGATGTAGAATCGTACACATATCTTGGCAGCAATATAGACAAAGTTGGAGGGACAGACAGTGATATCAATGAACACAAAAAGCAAGATGAGCTTTTATTGCATTGGGAAATATATGGAGATCAAGAGAAATAGGATCCAACACGAAAATAAGAATCTTCAACTCAAATGTGAAGTCAGTCCTATTGTATGGCTCTGAGACATGGAGAACAACAAAGACAACAACCAAAAAGCTACAGACTTTCATAAATGAGCGCTTGCGTAGAATAGAGGGATTAAAATGGTATGACAAGGTTACCAACGTGGAACTGATGACAAGAACTAGACAAGTGCCAGTGGAACAAGAGATGAGATGAAGACGATGGCGATGGATAGGACACACACTGAGGAAACCTGTTGATAGCATTACAAGGCAGTCCTTGTTCTGGAACTTCCATGGCAAGAGAGGCAGAGGTAGACCATGAAGCACATGGAGTATAGAGCTGGAAACAGAGGTGAAAATGATGAGGTGAACGTGGAAAGAACTTGGGATGATGGCACGTGACAGGAGGACTTGGCGTTTGTTTGTTGGATGCCTATGCTCATTTGGGAGTGGAGGGTTATGAATAAATGAAAGTCTGGAATAAAATTCACCACTATACATTGGATTTCTGGACTAAGAAAAAGCATTTCACAGTGTAGACAGAGAATCACTTTGGAAATTGACGAGGCATTGTGGAGTTCCCCTGAAGATCATTAATTTAATAAAGAAAACATATGAAGACATGACATGCATAGTTCTTCATGAAGGACAGCTTACAAAACCGTTTGGGATAAGAACGAGAGTGCGACAGGGATGTCTCTTGTCTCCATTTCTTCTTTTCTGTTCTTAATAGCAATAGATTGGATTATGAGAACATCGACAACACACAACAGAAATGGAATCCAGTAGACTCTGACTAAGCAGTTGGATGATCTGGATTTTGCTGATGACTTGGCTCTTCTGTCCCATAACCGTAATCAGATGAGAGGTCACAGCAGTTGGGTCTGAAAATACACAGGGAAAAGACAAAAATAATGAGAATAAATACAGGTAATGATAACAGGGTTGAACTTGAAGAAACACCAAAACAAGATTTAGAATCGTACACATATCTTAGCATCAATATAGACACAGTTGGAGGGACAGACAATGATATCAAAAAAAGTATACAAAAAGCAAGAGGAGCTTTCATTGCATTGGGAAATATATGGAGATCAAGAGAAATCGGATCCAACACGAAAATAAGATTCTTCAACTCAAATGTAAAGTCAGTCCTATTGTATGGCTCTGAAACATGGAGAACAACAAAGACAACAACCAAAAAGCTACAGACTTTTATAAATGTGTGCTTGAAAATAGAAGGATTAAAATGGTATGACAAGGTTACCAACGTGGAACTGATGACAAGAACCAGACAAGTGCCAGTGGAACAAGAGATGAGAAGTAGACAATGGCGCTGGATAGGACACACACTGAGGAAACCTGTTGATAGCAGTACAAGGCAGTCCTTGTTCTGGAACCCCCAGGGTAAGAGAGGCAGAGGTAGACCAAGAAGCACATGGAGAAGGGAGCTGGAAACAGGTGAAAATGATGAGGAGAACGTGGAAAGAACTTGAGATGATAGCATGTGACAGGAGGACTTGGCAAGTGTTTGTTGAAGGCCTAAGCTCCTTTGAAAGTTGAGGGTTATGATGATGATGAAAAGTGAAATGAATAAAATGGGATGTAATTATATTTCTTGGACGTCAATAGAGGAATGGTTATGAATGAAATGAGCAATGGACTCATTACTAGTTATAGATATATATAATCTAACTAGAATATACTAATGTATTCATCATGGTAAACAACTGGTCATTCACTGGAATGCGGATAATGTTAACAACGAGATGATTCCAACGATCACAAGGATGTCATATGCAAGACATATCAATTAAAGTTTACCAGACTTTGTAAGCATGTCAAAACAGTTCTGTGGCTTGGTATTACATAGCATTACAGGAACGAGTTGTTCATACAGAGAGTTAATCATCATTGTCGACATCTGTCTGAGGACACCTGGACAGGGCGTCAGCGAGGACGTTCTCTTCGCCTCCGATTGCTTTGATGTTGAAATCGAATGATTGCATAGCGATGGCATACCTGGCGACTTTAGCGTTCTTGTGATCAGACCTCTTTAGAAAGGATAAGGCACGTTGATCTGATTCAATGACGAAGTGAGAGCCGAGTAAATATCTTTGTAGTTTCAGGACTGCCCAAATCACTGCCAAGAGTTCCCTTTCTATGACAGAGTACTTTCTCTCAGCCTGGGACAGTTTCCTGGATATGTGAAAGCCTCTGTGAAACAAGAGGTGAGAAAAAGACTCTGGCGTTGGGTAGAGTTGGTTTGATTTGGTTTGATTTTAAGGACCATCTTCCTTACGCACGGACAACTCCATCAGTAATCCGATCTCCTCCCTTAGATCACACAATGAGGATCTCAGCACAATGCACGAATTCCGTAGCACCGGAGATGTGTGAGTAGAGGAATCACATATTCTATAAATATTGTTGTGGTGGGTAGGTGTTCCCAATTTTGTAAATTTTGCCAGGCTGCGGTCTTCTTTTTCTTCTTCTTGGATCCTTAGCTCATGACTGAAAAAGCAGTCAGTAGCCATCACGCCTAGTGGCGTCATGTAGGGCAGCAATAAACTGTCCCCATTTTGCTCGATCGGTGTCTATTCTGCATGCTGTACCCCATCTCTGGTGGTTTATGTTTTGCATCTTAGACTCCATCGTTCTACACCAGGTTGTATTTAGTCTGCCTCTCTTTCGCCGTCCTTCTGGGGTCCATAGCATAGACGTTTTGGTAATGGTGCCAGGGTCCCTTCTGAGGACACGACCAATAAAGTTCCAGCGCCTGCCTGTAATGATGGTGTGCATGCCATTTTGACTGCACTATGTAAGCAGTTCCTGGTTGGAGATGGTATACCTAAATGTCATTGTTGCGTGATAAATTCTCGCAACATCGTTTTATTTCAATATCTATTTTATAACGCAAGGGCAACAACTGCTTGAAATTTATAGTCACTTTTCTCGGTAAGCATTTGTCTTCTCGCGTTGGTATCGAATGCAGTTAAGTTTGAGCTGTGGTCATTTTGCGCTGGACTGCGCATGACTTGTCTTGCTTCTTGGTCGATCGGTTTCCGCCCACCACTAGTGGAGTGAGCGATTTGGAATGGCGAAAGAGATGCCTCGTTGAAGAGGGGATCTCCGCTATTTTTTGTTCTGTCAGGGATGTGTAGTCCTCTTATGGATATTTCGTTTATTCGGGATAATACCTCTAGTGTATTTGCACATGCCGGGAGGCGTGATATTTCTGTGTATTTCATGAAAGCAAGGTAAATTAACATTTTCATTAACTCTATCGATTTTTGGTCGTGAACGATTTCTGGCTCATAGCCTGTCTTCGAAAGTCGTCGTCACGAGATGTTTTCCCAGCTCACATGTCGCTGTATTGTGCTGCATCGGTTGATGCAGGTCCCAAGGACTATTACTTGCTACTTGGTTACCTGAACTAGGTTTGAAAAACCTTTGTTATCTAGAGGATATTTTGAGGACATTATTTATACTTCGGCAGACGTGTCTGTCTTGCTGAAGTCAGATTAAGGAGAGTGAACTGATCTCATACATCTGGTTATCTCCTGGCTGTTATAGAAAAGGATGGAGTTTTTCACCTGACTACATTTACAGCACTATGAAATATAACATGCATCTGACTCATCATTGTAATGCTGTCTACCGTCTATTGCTGTATTGAATGTTGCTGTGATAATGACTGTTTGATGTGCCTACATATTCGCGTAACCATTTTGTCACTGTGGCGTCCACAATAAATAATGAAGAAAAACGTCAACGGCTGTTACAAGAATCATTGACTTTACATGTCGTGAGTTTACTGACGTCCTATGTGGATTGCCCTGTTATTGTGTATGAACATTGTTTGACTGTACACCATCTACACACTACACAAAACCAGACATGCGGATACCATTCATCACCATATGGCATCACGCATCATTTGGTGGCCATAGGCTGGTTTGATTCTGGTACCAGCAAACACGGGGTCCCTTACCCACTTCATTTTCAACAAGAATTCATCAGCATCCTTCAAGAAATTAACATTCTTCAATACAGTCAACATCTTCAAAATTTTCAAAGTACTCGGCGTTGCCCGGTAAAAGTCAAAATTTCAACTTTTTGACGGAAACAAGAATTTGACAGTACCCGGCGTTGTTACATGTTGCCGGATAACTCGGACTGCTGTTATCTTTTACGCAAGTCAAGCAAGTTGCTGCTGGCAAGGTTCCAGTGCTGTCGTTTTTGTGAAGGTCAAGTGCCGGTTGAAACGGGTTGTTTTCTGAAGAAGGCCAAGTACCGATTTCCATCAACTTACTTTTGGATTAGAAGGTCAAGTGCCGAAACAACTCAACACACAGTATTTCAGAAGCTCTTGTACCATCGTGTTAGCAGTGGAAGCAGTTCAGATGTGCCATCATCGTTGGAGCTTCGCTCTTTAGGACGTTGATTGACATCCGTTTTTCTGCTGTTCTACGATTGGAAGCCTATAAGTTAAGTGGCCTGTTTGTGTGTAAACTGTGCCCTTATACTTCTGCTGAGTCTTCTGTGTATCATCTCATTCTATATGTTATATGTTTATATGTTATTCGTATATTTATATGTTTATATTTCAGCGGGTTCTCGGTTGGGTGGTGTCTCCGTTAGATTATGCCACGTCATAGAGGTCGTCTATTGTGAGCGTTTTCTGTAGGGTTTGCAAACTTCCGATACTGGAATTTGCTAAGCGACTTCTGTTGCTATTTATGTTAGCTGTGATGACATGTTTTAATATTGTTTTCGTTATTATTTCGCATTCTTTAGTTTTGTTTTGATTTGTTTGTATTTGTTAGCCTACTCTTGTCTATAATTTAGTTTCATACAACATTTTTGTTTATACACTGTGGTGTCATGTATTTTGTTTTAATTCTATCGTAGATATCGTCACATTTTTTGTGATATTTCATTAATTTCTGCTTTATTTTTAGTTGATTTCTGCGAACGTTTTTGTATTGTTGCTGATCTTTGTTATTGTTTACATTATTATTGTTTACATTGTTTGCATTGTTTACATTTTCAATGTTTACATTCTGCATGTGTTTACATAGTCATTGTTTACAGTTATAGTAATTAGTTAATGGGCTATGCTAATGCACTGTTACTACTACACTGATGATAAATGAATGATGAATAGTGTTGTGCACTATTGAATGAGAAGTGCACTTATGATCAAGAATTGATTGGTGATATTTCATATACAAGTTCTTAGATTGGAGACTTGTTTCCCACAGAGACTGGGATAATATAAGGTGATGTGAATATACAAGTGCTTAATTAAGACTTGTTACACTTAGGTTTGAAATAAATTAGTTAATTATTTCAGGTTTTGGACGCATATGTTAGACAACATGTCTACATTTGAGCACTTTATTGAGCAGGGTAAATTGCTTGGGAAGACTGGTGATAAGTTAGAAGAATTTGCAACTGCTCGATATGATAAAGCAATGGAAGCTGAACAAAAGAAACTGCATATGGAAGCTGAACAAAAGAAACTGCAGATGCAGGTGGATGAAAAGAGATTCCAAATGGAAATGGAAAAACAAAAAAGGGAATCAGAAGCTGAGGAAAGAAAACTCCAGCTAGAAGCTGAGAATAAAAGACTTGAAAAAGAGGCTGAAAATAAAAGACTTGAAAAAGAAGCTGAAAATGAAAGACTTCAAAAAGAGGCTCAGGCTGAGGAAAGAAGATTACAGAGAGAGTCTGATGAGAGGAAAGAGAAAGCAAAAATGGAACATGAAGAAAAGGTCTTAGCTTTAGAGTTGGAAAAATTGAAATTGACGAGCATGAGTAATGGTAATGATTCAAACAAGGGTTCATCTTCTGGTAAGGCTAATAATGATACTTTTAAGATTAAGTTACCAACATTTAGTCCTTCCAGTGATGACATAATGTTCTATCTGGACAGATTTGAACAAGCATGTACAGCTCATAACATAGACAAAGCAAAATATGTTTATCAGTTATCAGGGATACTGACAGGTAAAGCTCTAAGTATATTAAATATGGTGGATGAACCTGACAAGAACAATTATGAGGTTGTCAGGGCCGCTTTGTTAAAGAAATATCAGCTTAACGAAGACGGCTATCGTCTACAATTTAAAAACATGTTACCTGAAAATGGAGTTGAATTCTCCGAGTTTATTGCAAGAATACGCATTACTTTCTCACGATGGGTTGAACTATCTAAGACGGAAAAAACTTATGAAGGACTTATGGACTTAATACTTAGAGACAAAGTCATGTCGTCTGTCAATGAGTCTTTCCTTGCTTTCCTTCATGAACGTAAACCTAAAACAATAAAAGAAATGGAAGATTTCTGTTGCCAATACGTAACTGCGCACCCACACATAACCATGGGTAACTCTAAGGTGAAAGAAGGTTTACCAGTTGCTTCGGCAGCTCCGTATGGCCAAAACTTTGCTCGTAGATTCCAACAAAATTTTGATAGAAAGAGTAGCGGTAATTTCTGTCAAAATCATGGAAACCAATTTCATGGTGATTCTTCTTCGAAGAATTGGAGACAACCTGATAGTACTCGTTACTATCACCCTAATAATTATAAGCATTTCAAAAGAGGATATGGTAATAGAGGTTATTCCTGCCGAAGACCTCAGAACCAAACAAATAGATGTTCGCATCAATGTGAACATGATAGTAATCGTGGAAACTGGAATTCGAACCAGGATAACAATTACAATAGAGACAATAATAACTGCAGAGATAATAATAACTTTGATAACTTCAGAGGTAATAATAGTCGGGGTAGATCTCAACACAAAAAAAAGAGATATCAGCAGGCTAATGCTGTACAACAGGAAACTGAGAGAGCCTGTAATCATGTTGTTGATAGTAAAAACTTTGACGCTGTCACTGGTTCTGCTTTTGACTTTGAGAGAGCAAACAAATGCCCCCAATGCAGTACTTTATTCGAACCGGGTACCATAACTACTTTGAGTTGTGGTCACCCACTTCCCGCTCTTCCTGCTGCTGTTGCGCATGACGGGAGGGGTTCTTTAATTCTACATAAGGGTCTTGTTAATGATACTCCGGTCTCACTACTTTTCGATTCCGGATGCACCACTATTGGTGTTAGACAATCGCTTGTAGATCCATCTTGTGCTACAGGAAGGGTTATTAAATGTGTCACATTTGGCGGCACTCTAGAAAAATATCCTACTGCTGTAATTCGCATTGCCACTCCTTTCTTTACTGGAGATGTGCATGCTTGTCTCTTACCTAATCCTATTGCGGACCTTATTATTGGTCGTATTCACGGAGTTAGGGAGTGTACCCCACAGCAGATTGCTGCTTGGGAAGATAATAACATGCAAGCTACAAATGCAGTAGTTACAAGAGCACAAGCTCTACAAACACCCGAAACTTCACTGAATAGTGATAATGAAGTTGATAGCCAAGATAGTCACTTAGTAATCACTCGTGACTCTTTCATAAAATTGCAAGAAGAAGATCCTTCTTTAAAAAAATTCTTCGTTCTTGCGAAGAAAGGTGATCCGAATCAGGATACAAATAGAAAATCTTGGATTGCAATGAGAAACGGCGTACTTGTACGTATGGTACAAGATTCGACTACGTCGGCACATTCGCAAATTCTTGTTCCCAAGAGCATGAGAGTCCAAATATTACAACATGCTCATGACTCGCAATGTGCTGGACATATGGGTTTTGCCCGTACGAAGTCGAGAGTCCTTGCGGCTTTCTTTTGGCCTTTTGTCAATAAGGACATTCGTATTTACTGCCGATCATGCAAGGTATGTCAGGAGGTCAAATCTAGAGGACCACGACATGCTGCGCCTATCCAGGCTGCTGACATTCCTATTCGGCCGTTTCAGAAAATGGCCATAGATATTATTGGCCCTTTTAAGGTCAAGTCGGCCAGAGGACATCAGTTTATCCTTACATGTGTCGATATGTGCACACGTTGGCCAGAGGCTATTCCTCTTAAGAGCATATCTACTACAGATATCGCAGATGCTCTTTGGTTGATATTTTCTCGCTTGGGGTTCCCCAGAGAAATATTGTCAGACCATGGCACTCAACTCATATCTGACACTATGTCACAGGTAATGTCTACCTTACATATTGAACGATCTCTCAGTAGTATCTACCATCCTATGTCTAATGGGTTAGTTGAGCGTCTGAATAGAACGCTCAAGACTTTGCTTGGTAAGATAACTGAAGATCATCCTCAAGATTGGGACAGGGTTTTACCCGCGGCTCTCTTTGCCTATAGAGAAGTCCCTAATGAACACACAGGATTTTCTCCCTTCGAACTTGTCTTTGGCGCGCGTCCACGCGGCCCTATGTCTTTATTACACGATCTCATCACTGCCGATGATATTAGCGATGAAACTCAATCCTCATATGAGTATGTCATTGCTCTTAGACAAAAGATCATTGAGGCATGTAAGCTAGCAACTGCTTCATCAGAAATTGCTAAAGAGAAGGCAAGACAGTTTGCTAACAAGAATAGATGTCTACGACAACTTTGTCCAGGTGACAAAGCATTCGTCCTACTCCCCAGTAGGGAAAATAGACTTCTTATTGCATGGAAAGGTCCGTATGCAATAGTCTCTCGGATTTCCGATGTTGACTATGTGGTCGATATTGATGGAAAGCATAAAACTTTCCACATAAACATGCTTTCGGAATTTCACGAACGTCCGGACTATTTGCTGCCTATTTTCCAGGCAACGGATGATGCTCCTGCACCTCACGGTCATTATTCATCCCTGTCTGTCATACAGGATGAGGAATCTACCTTCTCAGATGTCAATCTTCCCCTTCCAGTGGTTCCATTACATTCCACGGAATCTTGGAAAAACGTTTCTGTTTCTCCTAATCTTTCTGGTGACGAACATCGACAAGTCTCGTCGATGTTGCAAACATTTCAGGATGTTCTCACTGACATTCCTGGACACACAGATGTCATAGAACATGACATAATTCTTACCGACAATAATCCAATTAGGGTTAGGCCGTATCCTATTCCTATACACTTTCAGTCGCAAGTGGAAAAGGAATTGGATGAAATGATTCAATTAAATATAATTGAACCATCGACTTCACCATATTCTTCTTCCATGGTTATTGTCCGGAAGAAGGATAAGAACATACGAATTTGCGTTGATTATCGCAAATTGAATCAGGTCACAAAGTTCGACGCTGAACCGATGCCTTTGTTAGAAGATCTACTGATTAGACTTTCTAATTCTAGATTCTTCACTAAACTTGACTTGTCTAAAGGTTATTGGCAAGTGCCTTTAGCAGAGCATGCCAAACCTCTTACTGCTTTTTCTACACCTAGGGGTCTATTTCAATGGAATGTTATGCCTTTTGGTCTCATGAACGCCCCTGCCACTTTCGTTCGCATGATGCGTCGAATTCTGTCACATCGTTCGGATGTCATCGCATACTTAGATGACATCTGTCTCTTCAGTGATACCTGGGAAGATCACTATTTAGGGTTATATGACTTACTGTCCACTCTACGTGAGAATAATTTGACAGCGAAACCTTCTAAAGCTTTTGTTGGTTTTGGTGAAATCTCTTTCCTGGGTCATCGTGTTGGTCATGGTCTCTTGAAGACAGAAGACCACAATACTTCCAAAATACTGAACATCTCTGTTCCTAAAACGAAGAAACAAGTTAGGAGTCTCTTAGGTTTAATTCAATTTTATGGGAGATTTATTCCAAATTTATCTTCGATCATGGCACCTCTATCAACATTGTTGAAGAAAGGTTCGCCTAATCTGGTCCGTTGGTCTGAAGAATGCCAATCTTCACTAGACCAAATCAAGAATATATTTTCTTCTCCTCCCATCTTAAGATAACCTACTCTTGATAGGACTTTTGTTCTTCGGAGTGATGCTTCATCCACTGGGATTGGAGCAGCACTGATGCAAGAATATGCAAATACTCTGCATCCTGTTATGTACATTTCTAGAAAACTAAATGCGGCAGAGAGGAACTACTCGGTTTTAGACCGTGAGTTGTTAGCGATGGTTTGGTCAATTCTAAAGCTACAAAGATTCCTCCTGGGCGCACATTTCATTCTAGAGACTGATCAGAAAGCTCTTACAGCTATTCAGACTAAGAATTTGAAGAGTTCGAGATCCACTCGATATGCTATAGCTCTTCAACCTTTTCACTTCACGGTACGAGCTATCCGTGGTGCTGATAATGTGATGGCTGACATTTTGTCTAGATGCCCACATGACTCTAACTAATACTTCTGTCCTATATTCCTATATATTACAGAGTCATAACACACCTATATTACTACAATAGATTAGCACATCTGTACTCACTTTATATGTACACACTATCGTGCTTTGTTGTCATCTTCTTCTGTTCGTTTTTAAGATGATAGAGGAGGACTGAGTAGTTAATATAAGGGCCGTTAGTTTACTAAACAGCCACAATTATTAATAATGTATTGTACCTTATGAAGCATATTAGTTATTAATTAGCATTATATTGCTTGTACTTTCTCAGAATGTCATTGTTGAGCTGAGGACTTACCTTACTAGTATCAAGCATGACGAGTTCTAGATTGTGTACTTACCCTCGGAATACCAGAGCATATGTCCTGGATCGTCATGTAGTTTAACTTTACTATGTACTTATGTCATTACATGTCAAATAATGTACTATTTAAATTTTCCTATCAGATTTGTACATCCATTTTTAAAGACAATATTAGAGTATGCTGTTTAATGATGATTATAGTAACTTGCATACGTATATTGTGTTTACATGCTAACGTGATGTGTGTTGGTGACACCTCCCCGATGTGAATATTTTTTGAGACATATTTATTTTTCTGTTGAGGTATATCCTCACCAGACACTCTATAATTAGCCTATTGTTTGGCAATTTAGTTAATTATCAGCGCATAATTCGTGCGTTTTGAGCCGCTTATCGCATGCTCTTTGATATTGAAAAAAAAATATGTTCCACATTTTTTTTTTATCGGGAGGAGGTGGTGATATGTTGCGTGATAAATTCTCGCAACATCGTTTTATTTCAATATCTATTTTACAACGCAAGGGCAACAACTGCTTGAAATTTATAGTCACTTTTCTCGGTAAGCATTTGTCTTCTCGCGTTGGTATCGAATGCAGTTAAGTTTGAGCTGTGGTCATTTTGCGCTGGACTGCGCATGACTTGTCTTGCTTCTTGGTCGATCGGTTTCCGCCCACCACTAGTGGAGTGAGCGATTTGGAATGGCGAAAGAGATGCCTCGTTGAAGAGGGGATCTCCGCTATTTTTTGTTCTGTCAGGGATGTGTAGTCCTCTTATGGATATTTCGTTTATTCGGGATAATACCTCTAGTGTATTTGCACATGCCGGGAGGCGTGATATTTCTGTGTATTTCATGAAAGCAAGGTAAATTAACATTTTCATTAACTCTATCGATTTTTGGTCGTGAACGATTTCTGGCTCATAGCCTGTCTTCGAAAGTCGTCGTCACGAGATGTTTTCCCAGCTCACATGTCGCTGTATTGTGCTGCATCGGTTGATGCAGGTCCCAAGGACTATTACTTGCTACTTGGTTACCTGAACTAGGTTTGAAAAACCTTTGTTATCTAGAGGATATTTTTGAGGACATTATTTATACTTCGGCAGACGTGTCTGTCTTGCTGAAGTCAGATTAAGGAGAGTGAACCGATCTCATACATCTGGTTATCTCCTGGCTGTTATAGAAAAGGATGGAGTTTTTCACCTGACTACATTTACAGCACTATGAAATATAACATGCATCTGACTCATCATTGTAATGCTGTCTACCGTCTATTGCTGTATTGAATGTTGCTGTGATAATGACTGTTTGATGTGCCTACACATTTGCGTAACCATTTTGTCACTGAGGCGTCCACAATAAATAATGAAGAAAAACGTCAACGGCTGTTTCAAGACTCATTGACTTTATACGTCGTGAGTTTACTGACGTCCTATGTGGATTGCCCTGTTATTGTGTATGAACATTGTTTGACTGTACACCATCTACACACTACACAAAACCAGACATGCGGATACCATTCATCACCATATGGCATCACGCATCAGTCATCATCATAACCTCCACTCCCAAAGGAGCATAGGCCTTCAACAAACACATGCCAAGTCCTCCTGTCACGTGCCATCATCTCAAGTTCCTTCCACGTTCTCCTTATCATTTTCATCTCTGTTTCCAGCTCTCTTCTCCATGTGCTTCTTGGTCTATCTCTGCCTCTCTTGCCCTGGGGGTTCCAGAACAAGGACTGCCTTGTAATGCTATCAACAGGTTTCCTCAGTGTGTGTCCTATCCATCTCCATCGTCTTCATCTCATCTCTTGTTCCACTGGCACTTGTCTAGTTCTTGTCCTCAGTTCCACGTTGGTAACCTTTTCATACCATTTTAATCCCTCTATTCTACGCAAGCACACATTTATGAAAGTCTGTAGCTTTTTGGTTGTTGTCTTTGTTGTTCTCCATGTCTCAGAGCCATACAATAGGACTGACTTCACATTTGAGTTGAAGATTCTTATTTACGTGTTGGATCCGATTTTTCTTGATCTCCATATATTTCCCAATGAAATGAAAGCTCCTCTTGCTTTTTGTATTCTTATTTTGATATCACTGTCTGTCCCTCCAACTTTGTCTACATTGCTGCCAAGATATGTGTACGATTCTACATCTTGTATTGGTGTTTCTTCAAGTTCAACCCTGTTTTCATTACCTGCATTTAATCTCATTATCTTTATCTTTTCCCTGTGTATTTTCAGACCCAATTGATGTGACCTCTCATCGAGTGTTTTCAATTTGTCCTGCATCTGATTACAGTTATAGGACAGAAGAGCCAAGTCATCAGCAAAATCTAGATCATCCAACTGCTTAGTCAGAGTCCACTTGATTCCATTTCTGTTGTGTGTTGTTGATGTTCTCATAACCCAGTCTATTGCTAATAAGAAAAGAAATGGAGACAAGAGGCATCCCTGTCGCACTCCTGTTCTTATCCCAAATGGTTTTGTAAGCTGTCCTTCATGAAGAATTCTGCATGTCATGTCTTCATATGTTTTCTTTATTAAATTAATGATCTTCAGGGGAACTCCATAACGCCTCATCAATTTTCAAAGTGATTCTCTGTCTACACTGTCAAATGCCTTTTCTTAGTCCACAAATCAAATCCGATGTATAATGGTGAATTCCATTCCAGACTTTGTTCAACTATTATTCTCAAAGTGGCTATCTGGTCTGTACAGGATCTGTTTTGTTGAAAACCTGCTTGTTCATCTCTCAGTTTCTTGTCTATGGATTCTTTTAATCTCTCGAGGATAATTCTGTTTAATACTTTTCCTGGCACTGATAGTAACATTATTCCTCTATAATTTGTGCACTCTTGTAAATTTCCTTTCTTAGGCAACTTAACCAGATATCCTTCCTTCCATTCTGCTGGTATCTCTTCCTTTTCCCAGACTTTACCAAGTAATTTATATAACATCTCTGTAGCCGTGTCGATATCTGCTGAAATGTCATAAGGTCCGGACGCCTTTCCATCTCTTAGAAGCTTTATGGCTTTGTTTATTTCTTCCTTCGTTGGTCTTTCACCGTTAATTTGTAACTCTTCTTCTGCTGGCTGGATGTCCACGGGGTTTTGTGGAGCTGGTCTATTGAGAAGGTCCTCAAAATATTCTGTCCACCTCTTCATTTGCTCTTGTATATTGCTGAGCAGTTTTCCATTCTTGTCTTTTATGAGGCAACTTGTTTGCTTGTATTTCCCTGTCAGCTTCTTTGTGCTGTTATACAGTTCTCTCATATTTCCTTTGGCTGCAGCATCTTCTGCCTCTCTTGCCAACTCCTCAATATACTTCCTCTTGTCTCTTTTGATACTTCTTTTAACTTCTTTGTATGTTTCTGTGTACACTTCTTGAGCCTTGGTTTTGGAACTTCTGGTTTTGCTTGTGTTTAAATCTGCTTGTTTGTTTTTTCTGTCTTTTATCTTATTGATGGTTTCTGTTGTTATCCATGCTTTTTGTTGTCGTTCCCTTTTCCCCAGTATTTCTTCATATGTCTCATTCCATCGTTTTGATTTGCTGCCAATAGTCTTCTGTATTCTCTACATCTTCCAGCTTTTGGAGCACTTGGAATTTGTTGGATATTGTGACCGACAATTTGTCTCTTGTTTCTTGATTTCTTAGATGTCCTACATTAAATTATTGTCTATTGTTGCGTGATAAATTCTCGCAACATCGTTTTATTTCAATATCTGTTTTATAACGCAAGGGCAACAACTGCTTGTAATTTATAGTCACTTTTCTCGGTAAGCATTTGTCTTCTCGCGTTGGTATCGAATGCAGTTAACTTTTGAGCTGTGGTCATTTTTGCGCTGGACTGCGCATGACTTGTCTTGTTGTTTGGTCGATCGGTTTCCGCCCACCACTAGTGGGAGTGAGCGATTTGGAATGGCGAAAGAGATGCCTCGTTGAAGAGGGGATCTCCGCTATTTTTTGTTCTGTCAGGGATGTGTAGTCCTCTTATGGATATTTCGTTTATTCGGGATAATTCTATTGTATTTTGTCGGGAGGCGTGATATTTCTGTGGATGTCATGAGAGCAAGGTAAATTGACTTTTTCATTAACTCTATCGATTTTGGGTCGTGAGCGCTTTCCACTCATAGCCTTTCTCCGAAAGTCGTCGTCACGAGATGTTCTTTCCCAGCTCACATGTCGCTGCATTGTACTGCATCGGTTGATGCATGTACCAAGGACCATTACTTGCTACTTTGTTAAATGAACTAGGTTTGGAAAACCTTTTTTCTGTATTCTTCATTTCTTCGGCAGACGTGTCTGTCTTGCTGAAGTCAAACTAAGGAGAGTGAACTGATCTCATACATCTGGTTATCTCCTGGCTGTTATAGAAAAGGATGGAGTTTTCCACCTGACTACATTTACAGCACTATGAAATATAAACATGCATTGACTCTTCATTGTAATGCTGTCTGTTTATTGTATTGAATTTTGCTTGATAATCTGTTTGATGTGCCTACACATTTTAACCATTTTGTCACTGTGGCGTCCACAATAAATAATTCAACGGCTGTTTTCATTGTTTTATCATCGTCTCTTTGACTGAACACATCTTTTGTAACTTTGAATACTTGAAAAAAGAGGCAGATCTTGAAAAAGAAGGTGAAAGTAAAAGACTTGAAAAAGAAGCTGAAAATGAAAGACTTCAAATGCAGGCTCAAGCTGAAGAAAGGAAGGTACAAAGAGAGTCTGATGAGAGGAAAGCAAAAATGGAACATGAAAAGGTCTTAGCTTTAGAGTTGGAAAAATTGAAATTGACGAGCATGAGTAATGGTAATGATTCAAACAAGGGTTCATCTTCTGGTAAGGCTAATAATGATACTTTTAAGATTAAGTTACCAACATTTAGTCCTTCCAGTGATGACATAATGTTCTATCTGGACAGATTTGAACAAGCATGTACAGCTCATAACATTTATCATTATTTACTGCTCTAAGTATATTAAATATGGTGGATGAACCTGACAAGAACAATTATGAGGTTGTCAGGGCCGCTTTGTTTCACCTTTATCGTCCTACAATTTAAAAACATGTTACCTGAAAATGGAGTTGAATTCTCCGAGTTTATTGCAAGAATACGCATTACTTTCTCACGATGGGTTGAACTATCTAAGACGGAAAAAACTTATGAAGGACTTATGGACTTAATACTTAGAGACAAAGTCATGTCGTCGTCAATGAGTCTTTCCTTGCTTTCCTTCATGAACGTAAACCTAAAACAATAAAAGAAATGGAAGATTTCTGTTGCCAATACGTAACTGCGCACCCACACATAACCATGGGTAACTTTAAGGTGAAAGAAGGTTTACCAGTTGCTTCGGCAGCTCCGTATGGCCAAAACTTTGCTCGTAGATTCCAACAAAATTTTGATAGAAAGAGTAGCGGTAATTTCTGTCAAAATCATGGAAACCAATTTCATGGTGATTCTTCTTCGAAGAATTGGAGACAACCTGATAGTGGTCGTTACTATCACCCTAATAATTATAAGCATTTCTGATCTTCAGAACCAAACAAATAGATGTTCGCATCAATGTGAACATGATAGTAATCGTGGAAACTGGAATTCGAACCAGGATAACAATTACAATAGAGACAATAATAACTGCAGAGATAATAATAACTCTGATAACTTCAGAGGTAATAATAGTCGGGGTAGATCTCAACACAAAAAAAAGAGATATTACAAAACACAAGTTCCTTGCTTTTGGAAATATTCCCGACATGTGGGAAACACAATCGAATTTTATGCCACATCCCTGATTTTCTGCATATCTCTTGAGTTTCATTTTTACTTTGGCTATCAGAAGGTGGTGATCCGATGCCACATCTGCTCTTCTATATACCTTTACATCCTGCAATGATGATCTAAACTTCTTGTTTATGCATATATGATCAATCTGATTTTATGTTCTATGGTCTGGTGATATCTATGTTGCCTTGTGTATTCTCTTATGTGGAAAAATGCTTCATCCTATAGCCAGTTGATTTGAAGCACAGAAGTTTGAGAATAGTTCCCCATTTTCATTCATTATTCCTAGCCCCTGTTTTCCCATGACTTCTTCAAAGCCGGTGTTGACTGTACCTATCTTTGCATTCATGTCACCCATCAAAATTGTGATGTCTCTTCTTTTTACTTTTTCCATAATTTCCTGTAGTCTAGTATAAAATGCTTCTTTCACAGACTCTTCTTTGTCATTAGTTGGTGCATAACATTGGATGACATTTATATTTATTTTCTTTTTAGCTGTTTTCAAAGTCGCTGTTATTATTCTGGATCCAACGGCTTTTCATTCAATGAGTGCTTTCTGTGATTCTTTAGATATTATAAGAGCTACCCCATCACTGTAGTGTGAACATTCGTCTTCATGTCCTGAGGACAGCACCAATTCACCTGTGATGAGTTTCTTCCGGTCTACCCCCTTCTACTTTGTTTCACACAGTCCCAGAACCTCGATTTTATATTCCTTCATCTCTGCTGCTACGTGTGCCACTTTCCCTCGTTCGTTTAATGTCCGAACATTCAAGGTGCAAATCTGGAAGTTCTCCTAGAAGAAAGAAGGTTAGTCAGCAACACAGACTCCTTTCGGCTTTCTCTGTGTTGCATCATACGCCTCCCTGCAAGAGGACCTTCCTCTGTCTTGGATGGCTGTGTTTTATTTTCTTTAATTGATTTGTCCATGTTTGTTGAAGTTTTTTGTGGTTTAAATTTTTTACAGGATGGGGTAACCAGCCCCATGCCCATTCCTCCTTAGTCGCTTTCTACGACATGCATGTGTCGTGAGAAATTCTAATCCACATATATAAATTAAAACGTAAATGTAAAGCCTAACAAATAAATTTAATAAAAGGAAAGAAGAATGGTAAAGAACAGTGCTGTCACAATGACTGTACGCGAAATCCCCCTTGTTTTCTCCTGCGTCTGCAAATTGTAACGTTTCACGTTGATAGTAAAAGCCTACTGCTTAAATTCCCGCTTTCTACGATAAAACATGTGCTGCATTTCTAAGAAAAACCTTGAGATACGCAAGTTGACCTAGATTTAAAATTCCATTCATGTCATTTTATACACTACGTTAAAAAAAAAAAACGAAAGACAGATGGACTAACGATAGAAAGAAGGGAGGGCTGAAAGCAGGGACATGCAACACTAAACACGCGAGGCGCGATACACAATTGCTGCTATCACGCGTGTAAGGCCACTAGCACTAACTTTTTTCAAATCGACAGTGATAAAAAAAAACACTACCCATACCAGAGTTAGGTTTTAAAATCCTGAAAAACGCTTATTAGGAAATATGACATTATACTGGTTTACGTTTGAAAACATTACAGTACCCAGACACCACCTCGTATTCGAAGTAAACAGGAGGTAGAAGAAAGTGCATATTTTGAACGCAGCCACTTAGCTCCTTTAAATTTGTATATTTGGGTTCCTTAGGACTTGCTGACAAATAATATGTTAAACGTTACGCAAATAGTCTAGGAATTACCAAATTATAGCCAAAAGAAATAGTGAGGGATGTCAGACAACACTAGAATCAGAATCGCTCAGTGGCAGATTTTCACCCCACCATTGTACGGGAAATGGGTCTCCATGTAAAATCCGATTTGATTGGAGCGCAAGAAATGTAAGGCTAAACTCGATTAGTCGGGCTATAAATACTATCTTGTGTTGTCAGGGGAAACGTGAGTAGGAGTACTTTTTTTTTGAAAAGCTGTGTAAACATGGCATGATTGGTTAGACTTGCCAATATAGTCAATTAGAGGCGTCAGGTCAGCACCACATTTGCAAATCAACTTACTACAGAATCAGTGCGTTGAGCACCAGTGCATATTTTTATAAATAAAAGCCTGGGACATCGGCAGATCGAAATTGTGCTATATAATCAGTGCCAGTCAACGTAATTCTGTGTTATTTCCATGAATTGTGGTAAGCTTGAAATATTTGATATCTTTTAATGAAAATTGAATGTAAATTGATAATTTATGTCTGTATATATGTGTGGTTCAGTAGCGAACTTGAGGTAAAGCCTATGTAATGCTCCAGCCTGAACACAAGGTGTCGGAGGAAAGTGAAACTAAATGGAATTGCCAAACAGTACACTGACACCTATTTTATTGACTAGAAAGAAATAATGCTGGAATTGCAGAGGCGTAATAACCATTAGGGAGGAATATACTGGTGAAAATTGTTTCAGATGAAGATAGCAGTTGGCCTACCGCTCTGAACTCAGTGTTTGTTATGTATTGTGCTCAGTGTAGAAATAGAGTATAAATTAGTTCTGAAGTAGGAGGTACAACCTTCTTGTTTCAGGGACTGTGGTCCTAAAGCTATTCAGCAGTACCTGGTCAGAGCTTTGCTGAATCCAGAGGCGGACAGCATACTCCTTGGTCCATATAGCAAACAGTGAGGTGTCTCCAGAACACAGGGGAGCAATCGAGCAGAGGAGTCTTTTCCTGCCGCCATCACGAAAGTTAAGCCTATGTGGCCAGCGGAGCTCAACATTATGTAACCCCATTTTAAACTAACATTGTATAAAAATAAGAGGGGAAATTAATTGTTAAATGAACGGAACTGAGAACATCTCCAATACTAGTTCCAATCAGAAATAAACACTTGAAGTCATGATGACAAATAACCACATAGCTTGAAAAAAACAACACCAGTATTACCTCATATTACTACTACACAACTGACACACATAGGATAAGATTAATAAAATATGTCACTACAAGATTCATATTGATAAATTCTGTACATATAACTTGTAATTAAAATTGATTGTGATTCCTGGTTCACTTTGTATTTGAATCAGGACACATATATATTAATGAAAAGTACTTAATACATATTGATATTTGAAAATTTACCAGTGACTCATTCAAGATAGTCTTATAGAATGTTACATGTGTGTGAGTGTCACAGTGTTGTCACGTGTGGTGGAATAAATTAAATTGTTTATCTGTCTGTTGTTGTTGTGACTTACACTTCATCATATACATACCCTAGACATTCAACGTAGTCATCACTATATTCCAGAATAATTCTGACTGAGGTATAAATATGTGGTAGCAAGTAAGGTCATCTATATTACACTACCCTTATTAGATATAGATACCTTCACAGCTGATCTCAGTCAGTACACTAAGTCCCCTATAAATATTTATATTATCCCACTTTACCACAGCATGGCAGGGAACAGTGTTACTATTCTTTGCTCCCCTTTCGGGCCCTGGTAACACACGGGTGATACCTGAATGTGCAGTTGTGCAATTATTTGTCTCTTCACGGACCCATATCCTACTGCATGGGAAGTATCTTTTGATGTTAAATGATAAATATTGTAAAAAGTAATCAGACGTCTAATGGGATTGCGTCACCGACGATCATACATTGAAAGGCTATGAAAATATCTGCACATAATTCTTTTCCATTGACACAATAAGAAGGTTGTAAATATTGCATATCGCCAAGTTACTGTTTTTACGTAGCTTTATTTATCGTATGCAATGCCTCATACTGCATTAATTACAGAGCATTAATAAGGTTATTAATTAGACCATTTAACAACATCTGTGACGAGGTGAAGTATTTTATGTAGCCACATAGTAGAAACTGCCAAAGGGGAGTGATGTGTTAGAGACTACAGTATACTAGGTCCAGCTTTTTGAGGTGTGGTGACCAGTGCTTTTGCCTTACCTAACTTATTTATCGTATGCAATGCCTCATACTGCATTAATTACAGAGCATTAATAAGGTTATTAATTAGACCATTTAACAACATCTGTGACGAGGTGAAGTATTTTATGTAGCCACATAGTAGAAACTGCCATAGGGGAGTGATGTGTTAGAGACTACAGTATACTAGGTCCAGCTTTTTGAGGTGTGGTGACCAGTGCTTTTGCCTTACCTAACTCAAGAGCAGAGTCAAGTACCCATTTTAAGCTATGTAAACTGGAGCGTGACGTTACCTGGTTTTGATCTCGGAACACGGTAACTTAGACGCGGGAGGCAAACACTGTACGTCTTTTAATAAATCCACTATTATTCTACGCATTATAATATATATACAAGTATATAAAAAAAAAGGTAAAGGATCCCGTTACACGCCCATTGAGGCATATTGGGAATATGGCGTTAGGTCCATATTTTCTTGAACATCGGCACATTAGGGGTGATGTGGTCAGCATTACGCCGGTCGCCTTAACCTTCCCAGAGTTGCTCTGGGACCCAGTTCATGAGGCTGGGTCGACCCCAGAGCCGTTTGCGGTCTAAAAAAAATCCCAACTCAAATGAGGATCGAACCATGGACCACCGAGCTAGGAAGCCAGTGCACTAATCACTGCGCTACCGTGGCTCCAATATAATACAATATATGTACAATTTATTTTCTCCGAGTTAGTGTATGGTCATTACAATTAAAGTCGATCCGTAAAACTTATTTTTCATCTGTTTGTCTCATGATTTAAAGTCACACTTGAAAAATAACTTTTCATAACAATTACCTTTGGCGTCGAGTGAAAACTAACTTTGAGTAAAACATAGTTTTAAGTTTCAGACGTTAAAATTGTTGTTGTTGTTTAACTAGGACTGTAGCGCTTCTCGCTATTTTGCAGCCAATTTCACATTGAAGACTTCTTGGTACTATCTACACTGTAGAGCTAGGTTTTTCTTGTGGCTCTTCTGCCAATCCGAAACGTATTGAGATGAAGTCATGAGCTCCAGCTTCTCTAACTTGGCTGGCATTTAACGGATCATCACATCTGGTTTCACGGTAGGAAGAAGAAGCTCGTATCATACTGTGCATTCCCCGCCATCCAAGGGGGCACTCCAAATGTGCAGAGCTAAAATACTGTGCTTGGCTTTTGGATTCTTCCAAAGAGCGGCCAAGTCCTACACAGAGCTACTTCTCAGCTCGAACTGTGTATTATGGACCCATAGTGCATGTAGCCAACTAGGAAAAATGCCAGAGTTACGTCTGGGGGCTCAAGTGACTTCTCCAAGCTTAGAGTTCAACGCTGAGTTCTCAACATGTTTCACCACAGTGGGAATCCCTGGAAGTGTGTGGATGATTTCAAGAGTCAGTGAGTGTGTAATTAGTCTCACAGACAGGTTCACTTCCACGTTTGAATACTGTAGCATTGTGCTTAGCTGAGGAGTTATATAACGATGACTCCAGATATTCCCCATGCATTTCAGACCATATAAAACTCACGAGGCAGTTGGTCATTACTAGATCTTTTATAAAAGAAAGAGCCCTGGGGACAGCTGCGTAGCCTCACTGAAAAACCATCCGGTCACTGGTTTTAATCAACTGCCAATGAACATTTAAATGTGCAATGTATTATTTTCTTTACTCTAATGAAGTCATTTCTACCTTTTTTTACATTATATATAGTTATAAAACTAAAATTTTGCTCTCTCTCTCTCTTATAAAGACAGTTGACTGGCCAGTTTATATTGCTTTTTATTTTATTTTGCTTCTGGAAATAACAAATAAAAATGATTAGTTAAATCGCAGTTATTGCCCCCTATTCGGACATTTGTATGTATCCAATATATTCAAGAGGGGAAAGTGATTAAAAAAAAAAAAAAGCAGAAATTCTACACTACTGCGACACTATTAAAGAACGAAGAGAAATGAAAATTATCAGTGTTTAGTAAAGATTCTCAAGGGCTGCAAAAATAAACTGAAAAATAAATAAATAACTAAAACAGACAGCTATATAGTCTATCACAGAATACAGGGTGCATGAACTATTTTTTGTTGTTCGGCCAAATACTTTCACCAGAGCTTCCGATAGACAGAGTGGTTAGAGCGCTGATCTCTAGCGGCAAAAGTTCCGGGCTCGATCACAGTACTGATATGCTCCAGTCTACCCAGCTGTAAATGGGTACTTGACTCTGCTTTTTGAGTTAGGGAAGGAAAAGGCAGCGAGGAAGGGAACTGGTCACCCCCAATATGGTGAAGTCTAACACTTCATTCCTCTACTGCAGCATTTGCTATGGGACTACCTTTACCATTTTTACCTTCACCAACCAAGAACTGCTTACTCAAAGTAAAAAAAATGCACACCAATGTTTGTGGGCAGACGCTGGAACTGGGTTGGCCACATCGTCTGCACTGGTCCAGACCAAAAGCAACTTAGGGAGAACCGTGGAGGCCGAGATGAAAAGCATGAACCAGAGTTGAGGCAGTGCATGGCCACCGAACTGGCAAAGTGGAAACAGTTTGTGCCTGCCTACAAGACGCCACTTGGCGTAAAGGGCATTGACGGTTTTATCGGTCAGCAGCTAAAGATCAAAGAACACGAAGGCAGTCAACAAGCAGTATAAACGTGTAACTTTAATAAATTTGTATGTATATATAAAAGAAGCACATTGTAAACGGCATTTGAAAGTATAATATAATAAATTTTAACGCAATACATTTAACATTTCACACTTCAACATAACCGCAATCTTTCTTGACGCATCTTTTAATCCCATTTTCCGGCTGGGTGAAAATATGTCCATGTGCTGTTCAATGAGTTACATTTGCGATCGTGATCTTACGTTCATTCAAAGAATGTGGGTTTGACGAGTAGATAAAAGTTTTAGATTTATAAAGTATGCTTTTATATTCGGCTTTACAAGATACAACGAAGCAAGCTTGTTGATAGGAATAGTTTGTGGATGAAGCGTACATTTTTTTTCTAAATACCAGAAACGATTTTATTATGCACGCAATGGTAGATTTTGCTATTTCTAAACTGAAATGACATTGACAAATAAAAAAGTGTATTTTTTATTATTTAGTAACCGGAATTAAAACGAGTAGACAGTTTGAGTTCCAATGTAAGAATTCAGCCAGAGTTTTAAAGAACAGTTTTCAAAGGGGGCCATTGTTCACATTTGCCCTGGGCCTAGAGACCTTTACCAGCGTACAAGACGAACTATTTCCATACTTCTGTAGCCTAAACTAGAACGTCTTTCTTCACAAACAGCTCCCAAGTCCTTCTCGCTAACGAGATTAAACAACCTTTCTATTTTCTTCTTAAAAAATTGTATCTCATTTAGAAATGTCTAACCGCGGTTTTTCTGGGTTTTTTTTCGACGTAGAATATGTCTCCCCTCCTCATAAACGCATTTTCTTCCCACGTTTTTTTTTCTTCGTCCTTTTCTGGATTGGAAAGGGCATCACATGGCGCGAGTTGCATCTCGGCACTCAAAGTAATTTCTAATGGCAGGCGTCAGTTTGAACCGTGAAAGAATAAATTTCATTTTTGTATAAGATAGTGGTTTCTGAACTTGTATGCCTCGGGCTTACTTTTGAGTTTTTTGAAATCTTCACGACGCTGTCCTAGTTAGCACAATACACCACCCATTAAAGTTACATGCAGATTTGATGAATACTTTTTAAAAATTATTGGTTACATGCAGTCGATAATTTTATTAATATTATGATTTAAGCAAACTTCATTGCACTTTCATGCAAAAGTGTGAGAAATTTTTAATGACACAGTAAAATAAGAAATGCAGATGTATTTTTATTAATTAATTTTTTTTCTTCACTTTGCAGACACTCTACATTGCTTTTGATATGAGGGATAATATGACATTTCATCAGCGTTTTGAGAACTCCTATGAGTATTATACGGAAGTTCATCAAAGCACATACCAATTTTGTATCTAATGTGTACTTGTTGTTTTTGCTAATACTCACAGCACATTTCAAATAATATTACACCTAGATACATGGAAGACACCAAGTACACTCTAACTACTTGTTACTTAATACATCATACAGTTTTTGTTCAGAAAGAAATTTTAAGGCTCTTTGTAAAGTGAACAATTATTTGAGTCCTAAGCCGACTTGACTCGTTTAGGACTAATTTTGGCATTATCTGAGATAATAAAAAATAAAAAAATTTAAATCTAAGGAGATCACAAAATGTGAACCGCGGCAAAAGCGACAACGTAAAAAGACAGCTCAACAATGATAAGCTATGGGAACATAACACTGTCGTTAATCATCATTGTGTTATACACTTAGCATAAGGGAAGCACCATCTGCTCGGAGTGCGGTTAAACCTCTGATGTATTGATATCAGGATAATTTATTATATTTATAACATAAGCCCACCTGGTATTATTTTAAAGCTAGCGGAACCAGTAGCCGACCAGACTTAACACTAGTGTCTGCAGACCTCACGAACCGGTATAAATGGAGAGTATTGGAGGACATAGGAAGCGACCACCTATCCATCCTCACCACCATTCTGCAGGGTAAAACAAAACGGAAACCAAAAGAAAGCCGAAATGGAACTATACTCGAGCAAACTGGGAACACTACAAACTCATATCAGACCAGCTCCTCACTGAAATAGACATGAACCAAAACATCAATACCTTGAACGATCAGATCTCTACAGCCATACTGCAGGCAGCCAAACAGGCAATCCCCAAAGGCAGTCGTACTGTAGCAAAGTTGATTTTGCTGGGGAGGTTATGATGGTATCCTAAAAAGAATGAAAAGGTGTCTGCTATCACCGTGTGAGGTCAAGCAAATGTAGGCCTCTGACTCTATAAATGATGATGATGAATTATGTGCAGAGAACCTACAGCTACCTCCCTAGGTCTCACACGGTCAATCTTCTGGCTCTAGTGTATGGTGTATGGTGTACCTAGTGTCTAGGGGAGAAAAGAATGATGGTACACAATAATCAAACACTTAAAGTTTCTATTAAAGAAGTTAATAACTAGCAGTTAAGATTTTCTTTGAACAATTATTTACAATTTATTTTGCCTGTCCATTCATAGCTTGTGGACAGGTCTTTGAAAATAAGGACAAGAAAATTTACAGAAAAGAACAATTAAAAATGTTGGGACAATCTGCTCCGGAAAACGAAGATGGCTGTATACCGCTCCACCTATGTCCCAGTCTTGACATATGGATACGAGTGATGGGCAATGACTACAACCCATAAAAGCCAGATCCAAACCTCAGAAATGAGGTATCTGAGGAAGGTGGTTGAAGTAACAAGAAGAGACATGGTACGCAACCAGACGATACGTCAAGGCCTAAAATGCCACCCCCTACAGACCCAAGTGGAACAGTCCCAACTAAGATGGTTTGGCCATGTCTGCAGAATGGGAGAAGATCGGCTACCACGACAAGCATGGGAAACAAAGAGCCAAGGATCCAGACCCGAGGACGACCCAGAGTCCGCTGGGAGGAAAACATTAGACAATCTTTGAGGGACCGAGGACTAGAATGGAACCAGGCCAAGAGGAAGACAGCCGATAGAATAGTCTGGCGCTCTCTCTTCCAAACCTCTACACCTCACGGTAGAAGGGGAACGACTAAGTAAGTAAGTAAGGGACAATCTGCCCAATAACTAAAAGTTATTATGTATTTATAAATGGCCTTCCTGTATGAAATATTACAGAGTTCACTTTATTTATCTAACGGGAGAGTCACTGTATATGAGGACTGTAGTTCATCCTACCCCCATAAAATTCCTGTGTAATATCTTGAAACACAAGAAAATGTCAGAGATGCCCCAGATGTCTAACTGATCACCTGGAAGTCCTTGTTGTAAAATATTTCAATGTGTAGTTGCAGAAAGTTCACTTTCACCACTTGCCAAAGCTCCTGCTGGATATTCGACAGCATATAAGTCTGGTTGGAGACTGGTTGGCGTTTATAAGTACTCAGCAGGTTTCCTGTCACCAGCCGGCAACAGGAACATAGACCCTCTGCAACAAAAGGACACCCTGGCCTTTTATCTCTGATCCATTATTCTAACACTTAATTTCCTACGTGGGTATTGGCTCAGCCTCGCGTGACTTACAAATGCACTCGCCCCGAATCGTACAGGACTCCCACCTTGTTGTGACCACACCTCAAGTCCTTATAGTAGATACGCCACTGTACGTTCACATACTTTTCCTCCATACAATAATGTGGAGTAACCACATTTCCTTTGATATGATATTATCTTCTTTTCTTTTCAATTATATTTGCTTCAGGCATGTAAACAGTGTTCATTGAACACAGAGGCTTACTAATCTATTTTAATATAATAATATGTCAACATAATTATAACAACATACATCAGTCAGATACCGTTTAATGTGTGGACTCAACAATGTCTGCTTCCGACATGTCCTTCACTTTTTCCCCAATAGCAGTATCTAACTTTGTAATTGGACCAAACATAGTAAATTTCATAAAATAACCTTACCACAATCAAGAAATATATAAACAAATGACGCTGATTTTGAGAAGAAATGGTCTCAGCTTCCTCCGAACTGCACAGACTGTGAATTTATTCTTTATTTAAGTTTAAAATTAACACAGCTGTTTTTCAGCGTATCTGTATACAAATTTAGTTCAACTGGCAATGAATAGTCAAAGCCTTTTGCTAATATTTACCAGCACTAGCAAATCGAAACGTTCTACTACTTGAATTCAAAAGCAGTTTGAATGAAAAACCAAAATAATTTAAATAATTTCTTCGTCTGGTGGTCGATTGGCCAGTCTGCTTTTGTCATGCCCAATACAAAAAGATATTACGTTTAGGATTACATTTCTCCTACCGCTCCCCTTGTCAGTCATACTCTGTTCACCCCAAGCTAATTTGAAAGTAATTCCCTGCCTCTTTTCCCAGCTCGCGTCCCCCTAACGTTACCAAAAAAACATGAGCAGTAACGCCAGTGTGTCTGGTCGTGTGTTCTTAGATATTAGTATTTCTTCAATAACTTCTCTAATACTGGGACTATCATATTATTTAAAGTACATTCTTACTCAGCTAACTCTACGTCATACTACCATATAATTCTTATGGGGAACTTCATAATGGTTTAAAAATTTCCAATTTTTGTCATCGTCTATCGTCAACTAAAATTTTACACAAGTTCGCCATCTTTCCTCTCCTTCATCTTGCGAGCATGTATTTTTCAAATAACTTCTTGTTTTAGTTACATCAGAAATGCTACCACTAGGAGGAAATAAAACTGTCTGCGTGGTTATGCCTTGGCTGGCTTTTTCGCAGTGTGATTATATGCGTTGCAGACTGTGTCAGCGAAGCGGGGTGTAGACGGGGCGGGTTAATAATTTTCGTTACTAGTTAGCATTGTATCGTGTAATACTACCAAAAAATGTAAGGATTACTACTAATTTTGCTACAAAGTTGACAGAAAGTGTTACTTCAGATAGCTATATTGCGGTATGCTTCCGCCAATAGTTAATTGTAAGGCTAGACTACAAAGTGTAATCAGCAGCTTGGGCAAAAGTTAAATATTAGTAGTGTTTCTCGAAAACGAAACTAAAGCGTGTCAGACTTTTTTCCGTGAAATCGTTCTATAGGCTTAGCACTGTGCAAAAAGCAGCGCTGCTGGCTTCGAAGATGCCAACCGTCAGACACATGCGGGCTAATGTATTTATTATCGTTTTATGCCCAAATCTTACTGAATTGAGCGTTTATTCTCGCATATTTTGCTACACGTACCAAATACAGCATCTTCTGGAATGAAAAATTAGAACACCTAGTACAACTAAGACGCAAGGCACGGACAACCGCTCAGGAAAATCCTAGCCGTGAAAACAAAACCACATACAACAGACTCACTGCACAGGTTAAGCTAGCGACCAAAAAAGCCAAAATAGAAACCTGGAAAGAAAAATGAGAAAACCTAGACCTAAGTAAAGAAGGGAAGAAAGCATGGAAACTCATTGACAACATGGCAGGGACATCCCAGAAGAGAAACCCAATCCCTATAAAACTTCCAAACAGTAACACAGCTACCTCCAACAGGAAAAAAAGCACGAGTCCTAAATCGATTCTTTGCTGAAGTCAATAAAACATATAAAAGAGCCAATCTAGATAAAGCCATCAAAACACTTACAAAACGCATGTTAAAAGCACACAAGGCTGTGGACAGTATCTTTGATCAGGAATTTACGCTAGCCGAACTGCAATCCAGTCTCCTAAAGACCAAACTCAAAAAAGCACCAGGGCCAGACCAGGTTACCAGCGACATGATAGTCAAACTTGTGGGAAAAGGCTTGCTGACTGTAGTGAGATATCCGTGATACACTCGCCCAAATATAATTAGATTACCGCATTTTGAATTTTTCTTCAATACGTCAAGATAGATTTTCTACACCTCCCGCCACCATTTGCCCTACCCTACTCATGTTTCTAAAAAATCCAATTTTAGTGACGTAAAGTTACCGTTTATAACCCGTCACTATAAAAATTTGAAACTTGTCAAGGTCGATCAAACCTAATGCAAAATCTTGGACACTCCTTGAATTTTTTTTAACTAACGTATTCTAAGAATCTATTATTAGTTACAACATGCGACAGTAGTTATATTTTTTTTTCCTTTTCAAGAACGTCCCATTTTCAAAAACGCCAGAGAGCTGTTTGCGTTTCTGAAACTATTAACGCCACGCGATGGTACCCATCCCTTTTATCAAAGGCTTTTTCGTACTCCGTCCTAATTTTTAAATATAACATAAAACCTTTTGGCAAGCGGCCAACACGTGTTTCTTTAAAAAAAAAAGACGGGAGACACAGAGAGAAGAGGGGGGTTAGTAGGGAAAAAGTCAAAACCCACTTGGGTATTTTTCAAATTGAAACTAACGAACCAAGTAATGGCAGGGGAGCGCAAGGGACTAAAGAAAGACAAAAAACGTAGATAATGTTATGCATGCTATAGAAGGATGAATAAAAAGGAAAAGACAGAATGGAATTACAAGTGATAATGTTGTTTATTCAATATTATACTATTTCCTATAAAAACGTCTCTAGACTTATAAATAAAGAGAAAAGTACAAAGATGCAAACTTAGATAATGACGTAGATCAAAATATACTGGATAGATAAAGGACACTAGCCTGATTAATAATTACTTTTCCTCCTTTGAAATCGCTTCAAAGTGACTGAGTTGTCGCATAAAATAAAATTTGACAAACAGATAGACGTACACACTGATGTCTCAGCTCGATTTAAAAGTAACATTTTTCTAGTCGTTGCTTGGAAACAAGTCAAATTGGCATGCCTCTTTTGATAGACACTACTAGGAGTAGGGGAGAGGTAACTGTGAAGTTTTGCCAGCCTAAAGCGACACATAGTCTAAATAGTAATATTAGAATCAGACTGACGAACTTATTGATAAACGTACAAAGATGTTTGGGATTTTCAAAAAAGAGTCAAATTGGAGTAGTTTAAACTGATTGGTTAATTTTAGAATAGAAATAGGGGAGAATAAAACTAAAGCTTCTGCTATGCAGGGTGCCACTTGAATATTAATTCCTACAAGCAAGGTTCAAAGCAGAGCAATTAGTGACAGAAATTGCCTTTGCGTCTGAAGCAACAGCTATCTAAAGTGAACCATTGATAGCCTTTTAACCTTTAACAAATTGTGTGAATTATTTCATTGATTGCGGTAAGATGAATAACCTTTTTAATACATTATTAGATTGTAGAGGCCAACCCAGATAGGGCGCCATAACATTGGGTGTGTACGACATTTTGCCTTTGTGGAAGATTGCGCCAGCCTAGGAGCACAGGCATGTCTAAGCAGACTTAGGAAGCAAATCAAAGTAAACTTGAGTTGAATATTATCATACATATTTTGACTGTAAGACCAGAAAGTCACTGGCAGGCCTATGGTTATATTAGCTTTGGAGAAAAAGAAAAGATTGTATTTCAGCTGAAGATGAAGATGATGTATATTGACAGGGGCGTTGAGACTATGTGGAAAAGAAGATACCCACTGTTTACGAAGAAGTCACAATAAAGTTAAAGTCTGTAGCTAATTTAGTTAGCTCTTTTATCTGACCACAATACTTGTTTAATGATGTTAAATTGGTAGTGGTGGAGATAGTCAACTAGAAACTTAGGGAGGCTTGTTCCTCTTGTTTCAGGGTTACGTCACCCAGTTTCAAGTTGATCAGAAGTCGGAGCTGCAGAATTTGAGGCAACCAACCGGTTGTTTCTATATCAAGCATACGAGTATTCGTAGTCTCCAGAATACACTGTTGTGAAGCAGTGTGCAGTTTTCTCGAACCAGTCATCCAGTGTCTGCAAGGATTTTCAGATAAGCCAAACTCTTGCGGGCTTATGCAAACTCAAAATATAATTAATCTCCACCCTATTCAGTAACAGTTTGTGATATGATGTAAAAGCCAGATTTTCCCAATATTGACTCTTCAAATAAAACAGTATTTTCCAACAGGGAAGAAACGTTTATAAACATTAACATATTAAGATATATTGGACAGATGTCCTACTTGTGTAGTTAATTTGGTATAAACCCATAATTTCACTTTTAAATTTTAAATATTCCTGTCCTAAAATATATTAAAGGGACAGGAAATTAAATTGTATATACATATATATATATCATAACTTTAAACTCAGTCTTGTTTATTCGATTTTAGTGAGTTAAAATTGTATTTGTTGAACGCACTTATCACTACATCTTCATTACCTTAGACACCAAGCCATATAAATAACATCACAAACACTAGATACCCAAAATAAATCGCAGAGAGAGATCGTAGGGTGGTAGCAGTCAGGTACCCTGAGAACATCTTCATCAACTATTAGACTCAGGGACTTGCATAGCTGACCTCACTCTGTAGACACTTACTGACTACTTTTCTTTAACATCAAAACCCCCCACATATATTGGGGGCTCGTCCGGGATTTTTCATTACCTGTAACACCATAGACCCAGGGTATCCCCACAGTAATAAAATTTATAATATTTATAAGGTGGAGAATTATTTGAGTTGGCATAGCCCTTAATTAATTAATTAACTATAATATTTGTTAGTTGTTTTGGTTAGAGTAAATATAATTTGGTGCAAAGAATGGCAGATTTGGCCAAATTTAGATCGGCTGCTCTACAGATTGCAAAGGAAATGGGAATTGAGGGGCAAGTTCTGGTTCAATATGTATCATCAGAATGCGATAAGTTCATTGAGAGAGAAGATAAGAGATTAACTGAAGAAAAGAGGTTACAATTAGAAGATGCTAGGGAGCCTGAGATCAAAAGGCTACAATTAGAGGAGAAGAGATTAGAGGCTGAAAAGGAGGAGAAACGATTACGGAGGGAACATGAGCTACGACTAAAAGAGTTAGAAATGCAAGGCCATACTCCAGACATAGTCACAGCCCCTCTACCTCTGATGCCAGTGCTGGTCAGGGAGCCTCCAACTCAGCCATGGGGTTTCATCTAGACCCCTTTGTAGAAAAAGAGGATGAAATTGAGTCCTTCCTTTCTAGATTTGAAAGGTTAGCTACAAGTTATGGTTTAGAGAGGGAAAGGTGGAGCTTGAAAGTATCTCAAGGACTTAGGGGAACCTCGTATGATATATTTCCAAATTGAGCCGGGAAGATCAGGAAGACTATGACATATTAAAACAGGCTCTTTTAATTAGATACGAGAAGAATGGTGAGTTTTATAGAAAGAGATTTAAAAATGCTAAGCTCCTGTTTGGGGAGACATATCATCAATTCTCTGCAAGGTTGGAAACCTATTAGGAGAAATGGACTGCTCTGGGGAAAACCCAAGATTTAAAGGAAATGATCATGATAGAGCAGGTGAGAGAGTCCATGGCTCCAGACATGAGAAAGTTTCTCATGGAACAGGGTGCGGAGAGGTTAGATGATGTGCTCAATGTTGCTGAGATGTATCAGGCAGCCCAGGCAGAAGTAACTGGCGCTAAAAAGAAACAGGAAGACAATAATAAAGCTCCTCAACCCCATAATAAGTTTGACACTAGGGATGAGGGTAACAGGGGTAAACCCAACTTTGATAGACCAAGGTATGACCCTCGAGATAGAAATCCGCAATTCAATGATAGGAAACCCTACAGACCGGAAAATAAATATTGCAAATTCTGTAGGATGAATAACCATAATACAAAAGACTGTAGGAAGAAAACTAACCCTCCTTACCACCCTGCATGCCTTAAAACAGGAAGTAAGGAACAAAAAGGAAAACCTACTGGACAGCAGGAACCTTATCATCCCCCTGTATGAAAAGACGTAGTACGTAATGGGGCCACCATCAGGTGCCTTTATGATACTGGATTGGATTTTGACTCAGTCGTAAGTTCTCACCTGGTTCACCCAGATCAGTATACCACAGAAACAGTGGAAATACAAGCGGCAACCAAGGAAGTAGCAACTATGACACTTCCCATAGTACGAATCAGTGTAAAAACACGCTATGTGGAAGGAGTGATTAGAGCAGCAGCAGTGATAAACGAACCAATCTACCCTCTGATATTGGTGTGTAGATACGTCTTTTTGGGAAACCCCAAAAGACCTGTGATTATGTCAACAGTACAGACCAGATCACAAGCAAGGAAGGAGGATGAAAACCCAATAAATACTCATCCGGAGGAGATGAGGAAAGCACAGGCTGAGGATAGGTCACTAAAGCCGTGTTTCAAGAAACTCCCAAAATGCCATACCCCTCCAAACAAAGGAGACTTCTATATGAAGAATAAACTCATGTATAGGAAGGCTGGAACTGGTTTCACTGGTCATGTACAGCTGGTTCTTCCTACTTCATATAGGGAAAAAGTGATGGAGTTAGGACATGCGATTCCCTGTAGTGGTCATATGGGGATCAGTGCCACAGGACAGCGTATAGCTTGTCACTACTTCTGGCCAGGGATAACGGAAGATATAAAAAGATATGTTAAATCCTGCCCAGAATGCCAAGGGGTAGCTCCAAAGCATTGGACTGCCCCAGCAACTCTTGGAGAGATGCCAATCGTGGGAACCCCTTTCGAAAGAGTTGCAGTGGATATTGTAGGACCTCTCACACGTACCAAGAGGAGGAACAGTTACATCCTTACTCTGGTGGACACTTGTTTTATGTGGGGAGAGGCGATAGCCCTGTCATCAATCGATTCGAAACATGTGGCAGAGGCATTACTTACCATATTCACTAGGTTAGGATTTCCCCACCAAATCTTGACTGATAATGGATCACAGTTCAAGGGGAGACTAACTGAGGAAGTTTTCAGGATCTGCCAAGCCAGACACTTTCATTGTAGTCCGTATCATCCCCAAGGGAACGGCTAGGTGGAAAGGTTTAACGGGACACTTATCTCCATCCTGAGAAAGTTGGCACATGAGAAACCTGATACGTGGGATCAATACTTACCCGCCACCCTATTTGCTTATCGGGAAGTTCCCCATAATTCGACTGGAATGGCACCAGCAACACTGCTATGTGGCGGACCAATCAAGGGTCCATTGGAAGCCTTATTGAGGACGTGGACAGATGAGAAGGCAGAGGAGACTGTTACCTCATCATATCAGTATGTGAACGAGCTGACCACTCGTTTAAAAACTGGCTGGAAACTTGCAAATGATAACCTAAGACAAGCCAGGAAGAAACATGCTGCATATTACAATAAGAAAGCGAAGGATAGGGAGCTAGCTGTGGGAGAGAAGGTGCTTCTTCTACTACCCGGCAGCAGCAACAAACTTCAAATTGGATGGCAAGGTTCATACACAGTTTTAGAAAAGGTATCTAGAACTAACTACAAGATAGACAAGAAAGGGAAGGAAAAAGTATATCACGTGAACCTTCTAACGAAATACAATGAGAGAAACATTGTGGAAGGTACACACTTAATGACCTTAGCTATAGCCACTGAGATGAAGAATGAACCTCTCACCTCTGTTGAATACCCCCTGAAACCCTGTGAGACTCCTGCACAGGTAAAGATCAGTAAACATCTGACAAAAGGGCAGAGGGAGAAGCTTCAAAAGGTTCTGGAGAATCAAACAGACGTGTTACCGGACAAACCGGGGAACACAAACTTGTTGGAATATGACATGAAACTACTAGACCCAACACCCATCTGTATGAGAGCCTATACTATCCCATTCGCAAAAGAGAAAGCTTTGAAAGAGAAGATAGATTATTAGTTACAAGAAGGGATCATTTCTTACAGTGAATCTCCGTATAGCTCCAGTGTGGTATTGTTGAGGAAGCCCTCTGGGGAATATAGACTGTGCATAGATTACAGGAAACTGAATGCTGTCACAGAAAGTCAGGTGGATCCATTACCTGATACTAACCAACTGTTTGCCAGGTTGAACAAAGCAAAATATTTTTCCAAGGTAGATCTCAGCAAGGGATATTACAAAATTCCAGTGAAGCCTGAGATCCGACCTTATCTGGCGTTTAGCACATCGGAAGGGCACTATGAGTTTAACATGTTACCGTTTGGATTGAAGAATGCCCCGAGTGTGTTTTCCAGAAGGATGCGAAAATTTTTGGATCCACTGAAAAACCCATGTATAACAAATTTCATGGATGATATCCTCATCGCAACGGAAACATTCGAAGAACACGTTAACTCTTTGAATATGCTATTTGATAGACTCAGAGAGGCAAATTTGACTGCTAGACCAACAAAATGTTGTATTGTATGCAAAGAATTAGAGTTCTTGGGACATACGGTACATCAGGGTAGCATGACCCCTGACCCCAAGAACCTGGAGAAATTACAGAGAGCACCCAGACCACAGACTAAAAAGGATGTGCGATCCTTTGTGTCACTTTGTGGCTTTTATCAAAAATACATTACAAACTTTAACTCTGTGTGTGCGCCTCTGACGGATTTAACTCGCAAAGGGAAACCGGATAAAATTGAATCTTCGGCAGAATGTGAATTGGCATATAATGAGTTAAAGGAAAAACTCACCAGCAAGCCTATTTTAAAATTATCTGATTTGAGTCAGGAATTCGTGGTAAGAACGGACGCTAGTAATGTGGGCTTGGGGGCCACTTTGTTACAAAGGTCCTCTTCACCAGCTGGGGAATTGAACCCAGTTGCTTATGCCAGTCGCAAATTAAACCGAGCGGAACAAAATTACTCAACAATTGAAAAAGAATGTTTGGCTTTATAGTCTGGGCGATCAAGAAGTTCCAGATCTATTTATATGGTAGAACATTCGTGGTACAATCAGATCATCAGCCATTAGTATTTTTGGCCCAGGCAAAACATGGAAATGCCCTGTTATTAAGATGGTCTTTGCTCATTCAACCTTACTCGTTTACCATTGAATACATTCCTGGATCGCAGAATGTTGGGGCATATTTTTTGAGTAGGCACCCACGTGCAGAAACTCAGGAGACTAATAAAGCCTAGTTGAGTTCAATTTGGTTGAATTTATATCACAGATTATAAAGCTGCATTGGGATGCAGGCTTTTCAACAGGGGAGATGTGTAGTGAGATATCCGTGATACACTCGCCCAAATATAATTAGATTACCGCATTTTGAATTTTTCTTCAATACTCCAAGATAGATTTTCTACACCTAACACCACCATTTGCCCTACCCTACTCATGTTTCTAAATCCAATTTTAGTGACGTAAAGTTACCGTTTATAACCCGTCACTATAAAAATTTGAAACTTGTCAAGGTCGATCAAACCTAATGCAAAATCCTGGACACTCCTTGAATTTTTTTTTAACTAACGTATTCTAAGAATCTATTATTAGTTACAATATGCGACAGTAGTTATATATATATTTTTTTTCAAGAACGTCCCATTTTCAAAAACGCCAGAGAGCTGTTTGCGTTTTTGAAACTATTATCACCACGCGATGGTACCCATCCCTTTTATCAAAGGCTTATTCGTACTCCGTCCTAATTTTTAAATATAACATTAAACCTTTTGGCAAGCGGCCAACACGTGTTTCTTTCAAAAAAAGAGGAAGACACAGAGAGAAGAGGGGGGTTAGTAGGGAAAAAGTCAAAACCCACTTGGGTATTTTTCAAATTGAAACTAACGAACCAAGTAAGGGCAGGGGAGCGCAAGGGACTAAAGAAAGACAGGAAACGTAGATAATGTTATTGATAACGTTGATAAAGTTGTTATTTTATTCCCGTTAATGATGTTCACCAAAAGATAATTATAAGTGGATGGAAGCAGACATCATCATCATCAGTTGATAAACTCTTAATACAAGACCCTTGCCCTGAGCAAGAGTTGATAAAGTCCTCTGGTGTTCTGATTACTGAAGCTCGCTCGAACATCACCAGAGTTAAATACTGTGTTGTTGTGTTGCTCGTGGTTCGAGTATGGAATGTCAACTTGACCTACGCAGTGGTGTGTAGACATAGATGGAGTGTATAATGTGCGAATGATAGGAAGGGTTCGTGGTGTTGACAAATGTTCTTTTCTTACACTCATGTATGGCTGGAAGTCATCGACACCAACGACTGTGTACCTTTACTAAAGTTTAATTGGACGTACACACTCGACAGCACAGATAGTGACAAATCACAGGTTGGCATAATACATCATGGTACAGTGGATAACTGGTCTTGCAATGTTATGTTACATGGGCACTCATGTAGAATAATATTATAATGGACTGTCAGTAGCCAAGCACTCAGTATTGGCCATATATATATATCAACTGAGTTTACTGACAAAGCACGTCAGATTATAAACAATATCCAAGATGGCTTCTACCTAATCTCGTCTAGCGAAGATTCTTTAACATAAGGTTCAGCACAGTTTTTTTCATATAATAATATTGAACCGCTAGCAATGGGTTCTCATGTGTAGCAGTGATCTCTGGACTAATCAAGCGATAATACGGGCATCCCTTTTCTCTTCTTGAAAGTCACTACATGTTTGGTTCCAAGATGGCTTTACTCGTGAGCTGTCACTCACGTTTGGATACAGATAATGAATCTGTCCTAAAGTTAGTCATTCATTAAATCTTTCATTGCTCTGTAGATTTGATCATGAACACTTGACTGCAATCTACAGGATATAGTGCTGCTAGGAATCGAAGTCGTTTTCATCGAGTCAAATATATTCTCTTAGACATTCAAATCGTACCTATCGAAAATGGTGGCTTCGTACGAGAGTTCATAAGAGTGTCTATTATTACCTTGGTATCAGAAATATGATTCTGCCATTCCTTGGCAATACGAATAAACACTGGGGTAAAGCATACACGATAGGTCTAGACGACTATCACTTTCCCCACAAATACTGAGATCACTTTTTCCCCGGCGACAAGCCGACATAGAAAACACAGTCCCTATCGGGACGAAGCCAAATCACACCACACTCTAGCGACACATCCGCCGAATAGCCTTTGACCTCTCTAGAGACAACAGAACATATAGTTCGACATAGATATGTAAAGATATACAGATATAAGACAGACTCGTCCTACTCAGACAAACAATACACATAAATTCAGGCCATAGATATTCTGAAGCAAGAACAATCTATTACTACCCAAACAACGAATAAATCGCAGTAAAATGGATTCATCCGCGGAGTTCGATCGAAAGAGCCGACACAACTTTCAAGGGAAGTAACTCAATAATGACTTTCCCTTAAGCACTATTTTGTTTACAAAATATTTGCGAACATAACAAGTATACCAATGTATAATATTGTAAGATATCAAAGACTGCACGTAACAGTTATGCATGCTATAGAAGGATGAATAAAAAGGGAATATCTGTAGTGATAGAAAAAATAGGAGTCCGTCGGGCTTCTGAATATCTGTAGTGATAGAAAACAGGAGAGTTACTCGGGGCGGTATGAAGTGATCATGAGCCATGTGTATACATCCTGTAGTCCAACGGCAGGCTGCCCAGGAGATGTGGAGGTCTACTTTAGACAAATATAACTCTTTGAAGAACTGCCTTGGTAAAATCACATCTATTTTAGTTGTCACAGTATTTGGAATAAGTGTAGCATAGACGTAATTATCATCTCTGACAGATAATCTGCTTCCTGAAATGAAATTATATCAACAGAGCGCTGGAAAATTCAAACTAGATAATATTTTTTTTATAAATTTGACTTCACATCAAAGAAAAGGTCGGTTTCCTATGTTATTTAGTTCACGAATAAAAGTGAATTTTAGACAGTTAACTCGTGAGTTTCATTGAAAAGGGGAAAATTACATTTAATTCCGTGGATACTGGCCGACGAAGGTGGCCATTCCGATATATCCTTAGCAAAACATTCTTTTTTTTTTCCTCCTCTGTCACCTACCGATCTACTAACTCATCCCTGTAGATCTCTATCGGCTTATTGCCGACTCTTGCTGTAGCTAAGTGTTTTTCAACCTTTTTTTTTTTACGGATCAACACCCTTTGGCTCCCAGAGCACATCACCAGCGCCCCCTGCATTTCCAAGCATTACATAACAAACTATGAGGACTGGAAGATACGAGCAACTGATGATTCATAATAATTAATTGCTCTATTCTTTTCTTTTTTTAATTCTAATATAAAGCTACATATATGCTTACGTATTAATTTAATTTAAAAAAATAAAACTTAATTACGTAATCCAGTATAACCAACGCCCACCTACAGTATAAGAGAGTACACTGGTAACACACCTCAGTTTATTTTTTCACTAATGGTGCTACGCATTATTTGAACAGAATAATGCAGTTAATTACCAAAAATCCCAGTACCCCTTGGAAAGATTCTCGTGCGCCCTGGTAATCGAAACCCAGGTTGGGAACCTCTGCTTTAAGGTGTATGAGAAACTGGGACGAGCGACGGTAGGGAGGCGCAGTGGATTATGGTTTGTTCAGGCAACTTTCTCCTTTAGTCGCTCACGTCAAGACTCTGTATAATCAAGCCGCCTTTACATGTAAGCGTTATATTCAGTAATATTGTTGAATTTAGTTTGACAAATCATCAGCCACCATTCCCCTTTCTTTAATAAATATATTTTTCTTTATTGGTGCATTGGATCCTCTCAAAGTCCCAAGGGTGGTGGTACTGCACACTTTTGGAACCACTGCTGTAGTCCAAAATTTAAAAGACGGGAAATTACAGATTATAGAGCGAAGCAGACTCATAGGAAAGCTCAAAATATGGTGCCTTGAATTGATGTTGATCGCTAAACTACTATTGTCAATGCTAAATATTAAATTATCACAAATACCGTGTAAGTTTTAAAGATAAACTACAGTAAATTCATTAGAAAGTAACTTGGTGTACCATAAAGGTCTACCAGATGTAACACTTAACTGAGCAAAAGCAAAAGACATCGTTTCTTTCAAGTCAGCAGTGGAAACATGCAAAGCAGGAAAGATCTGATTAGCTATGATGATACATGACTTATTAGATGAAGTATTCCGGACAATTCAGTTTACACTTTACACTGAAAGAAATAGGGAAGTGTACGAAGCCGTAGGAAGTATTTGCAAAAGTCTGAAGCTAAATGAGGTAATCGATTAAACCTGGATCAATAAATGATAATTTGCCTATAGGGACATCTATTGGTGGCAAGGAATCAAACAAAGAACGTTAATTTATGGTAGTTTTGTAAACTCAACAAGCGCGACAAGGCCAATGAAAAGAAGCTCAGTAAAGATCTTAGACATTTAACGTTATCCGGTACATGGCATCTGTAAGTTCAGCTTCATTATCAGATCAGTGTATGATCTTGTACCATCAGTCACAAACCTTATGAAATGGGGTAAATCCAATGATGTTTGTGCTCAGTGCCCTAATTGCTTTGAGAAGCAAACACATGAACATGTACCTTCGGCATGCAACGTTTCATTCGAACAAGGGCGATGTACACGACAAACCAATAGAGTACTCTATTAACTGGATGCTCCAGCAGGCTTGGCCAGGTTGATAGCGAATAGCAAAATCAGACCTAATGTTGCAAAGGGACACTTCCTGAGAGCAGGACAGTCAAAACACTCCAAATCAACAAATCTTAGCTTACTAGCCATTTTCGATAGTGTGCACGACTGGGACATGAAAGTAGTCCTATCTAGCTATGGGAATACCCCGAAGTCATTACACAGTCTCAATGACGACTAGATACTGTCAGTACTCTCCGCTACCACATAAAGTTATGATAATTGACCTGTCATGTGAATCCTGCATGCTTTCAGAATGAACAATTTATAACGACTTGCTTCAATATAAAGTGTTCAAAGCAATAGTCATAGCTGTAGAATTAAGTGCAAATTAACTTCAGGCTGCCTCAGTATATGATGAACTAAAATAACAGTGCCTCAAGTGGCAATCAAGTACACGGGCACTGAAAAGGCCATGGAGTTTTTGACAATAATTTTTATGTAAAGAATCTTTACTTTCATAATCATTTCAAGTTGGCAGAAGGGATAAACCAAGAGTGAAGAGCCAGTTTAATAATTGCCGACAAGCTGGTGTGGTTTCCATTCTCAGTGCAGGGAGAAAAATAAACATAAATAGAATAACATTTGGGAGTCACTGGCTCCTGTGGACCCGCCCCTAAAGCTCTAATAATGCATAGGACCGAAAGGACTGTCCGAAGGAAGCCATGTCTGTCGATCAGATTTCCTCCTGTTATAATGCCCTGCACTTAGTTTCCTATTAATAACTCCAATCATTGTCCGTGGAACTCTAAATTGAATCTCACCTGCAGCAATCAGTAGACAAGAGGACTCAATACAGTACTTAACTGAGCAGAGAACAGGAAAGAGCTGGCTGGGTTTGGGACATTTCATGTGATGCTTCCAAAGGTAGCAGTGTACACCATGTTCGTTCTGCAGCTTCAAGTACATACGTTACAATTTGCAATTATTAACAACAATGAGGTTAGTGCACTGCAAACAGATCACTGTGACCCGCCATCTGTCAACAATGATTAACAGATAGGTCGCACTCAATGTCCGACCACGTTTACAACAGCAGCGTTTCTTAAACAATAAAGGAAGGATCTCTCAATAGGTACTCGTAACTAAAATAACTTTATAAACCCTCGCATGCACTTACAATTATAAAAAACAAGCTGAAGTCAGATTTGTTTTGTTCAGAAGTGATGACAGAAATCATGGAATCCTGATACTTTCCCACACATCAGCAGGCAAGACAGGGGGCAGGGTGAAAAACATTAAGAGGTACAAAATATTATTTAGCACGGTCAACAGCAGTTAGTTAGTTCGAGATGTAGGCTGTTAGAGATAAGATGCAGATACGTTGTAACCGGGCTGTGTTTACTGCATCAATGTGTGAATGTGTGTGTCCGTCAGTTGGCCGGGTCAGTTCAGTTAATGGTGTTGAGCGCAGGTAAATATTTTTGACGTGAGCTAACTCTTGTACGTTCTGGTTCAAGTCGTTACAGGCCTTTCGCCTGAGGTGGAAATTCTTGACCTTCGTTTATTCTTCTTCCCAGTATTCGTTCGTACCCTTTTTATGTTTAGTGAAAAGCAACCACGTAAAATGGTTTGTCAAAGTAATCCACTGTAATATTTAAAAAAAAAACTCAGCAATGTAGAAAAAAATATATAGTTTATTAACGTCATTGGAACAGTAATGTTATTGGCACAATGGTGAAGTACTTATTTCTTGCTTACACAAAGTAGTGAGTATACAAAAATGAAAACGATATATCCAACATGAAAATGTATCCAACAGAAGAAAATATAAACTGGTCTACTTAAGAATACTTGTCTAACTTGAAAAAAAACTTGCCAAGTTAAAAACTTGTCTTGATAATCTCAAAGACGAAGTTCTGTAAAATTCTCTAGTCCAATATCATGGAATCATTGGATTTATAAATCCTGGAATCATGCCCTTTCTCGTATTTCTCTCCTATTTATACAGCCCACTCTTTTTTCCCGCCAATTTTCTCACGATGCTTTATTTTTCACACGGTACAAAACATCTACATTTCCACACGTTTCCTCAGCTTTTCGACTTTTTCCACACGTCTCTCACTCTAACAACGGAAAAAACCCAGATAAGCAACTTCTCACAAAACTTTCCATTCAAAAACATGCATTTACTATTTTGTTGTTCTGGGACAGCTTCTAATTGACAGTCAGTCAGGGTTTCGACAAAAGCATTCATGCCACACAGCTCTAACTAAGATGATAGACAACTTGCACCTAAACATAAATAACGATAACATATGTGGAGCAATCTTTGTAGACTTTAGGAAAGCATTTGATATGTTAGATCACGCTGTTTTAATAAGAAAATTAGAAACAATGAAAGTTAACTTTAAACTAGTGACATTACTTAAATCATTCCTGTCCGACAGACAGCAAGTAGTGTGGTACAATAACTCCTTGTCAAGCCCAACTATTATTGACACTGGTGTTCCTCAGGGTTCTATTCTCGGCCCTCTACTTTTTTCCATTTACATAAATGACCTTCCACTACACATCGAGCACTCATCCTGCGACCTATTTGCCGATGACTGTACCATTTATACTAGTGATAAAAGTTGCAACACGCTAGAAATATTATTACAAAGCGACACAGACAATCTTATTAAGTGGAGCAATGAAAACTGCATGCAAATAAATATCACTAAAACAAAATGTATGATAATATCAACTAGACAAAAATTACAAAACTCGCCGAAAACAACACTTCAGCTCTACATTGGAACCTCTTTAATTGAAAATGTAAATGAATATAAAACACTAGGACTCATAATTGACCAACATTTAAGTTGGAATTCGCATGTACAAGCACTGACCAAACAAACGGCACAAAAAGTTTACCAGTTAGCTAAAATCAAACATTTCCTAGATGAGGAGACACGAAAAATGTTCTATACATCCCAGATACAAACACATCTAGACTATTGTTCCACAATTTGGGATGGCTGCACCATGTCCAACACTAAAAGACTCTTTTCATTACAAAAACGTGCAGTGCGCCTAATTTCAGACAAAAACCTCACACAGTGTGTAGACGCATATACATATCTTAACATTTTACCACTAAGAAAGCGCCTTCTCTTCAACAAAGCCAAATTTATTCACAAAATCTTGTCACAGAATGCTCCAACGTATCTGTGGCCTATTTTCAAAAACAGCGGAAGACGCAGTCAACGCTTAAATAAATTACACATGCCCAAGCCTAGGCTCGACTTATTCAAGAAAAGTTTAGCTTTTTCTGCTGCTCATCTGTGGAATACTCTTCCACACGACTTAAAAAATACTCTTAGTCCATATTCATTCAATCACAGACTTTTCAAATACATCATGAGTGCAGATTATATGCCACCCTAATTTCGTTATGTTCTTAAATAATTACGCTGTCACCTCAGGGGCGCATTCCCATAGTCAGTTATGACTGAAGGGGCTATTATTATTATTATTATTATTACATAACATCATATGTAGGTTTTAAAGTTAATTTTGTCCTGTTTAGTATAAATTATGATACGCATCTGTAAATTTGTGTAACTGTTATTGTACTGTTACAATGTTGGGATTTTATTTTATTGTACTTTCTTGTTATTTTATTATTTAAGTAACATTTAGGATACGTGTGAGAATAAATAGATTAACTATGGAAGAAGAGAGAAAGGAAGGGCAGAATGTTAGACGGGCCTGCGTGACCAATTCTAAACCCTTTGAAAATAAAGTTCGTTCGTTCGTTCGTTCTATCTATCTATCTATCTATCTATCTATCTATCTATCTATCTATCTATCTATCTATCTATCTCTATCTATCTATCTATCTATCTATCTATCTATCTATCTATCTATCTATCTATCTATCTATCTATCTATCTATCTATCTATCTATCTATCTATCTATCTATCTATCTATCTATCTATCTATCTATCTATCTATCTCTGATAATGTTTGTACTTTTCAACATATGTTATGTCATGCTTATAAGTAATTAATGTTAATATGAGTGTGCTATATTATTATTTTACTTTACAACGTTGAATTCCTTGAATTTGATATGTAAAATGCATATGAGAATAAATGAATTCAGTATGAAAGGTGAGAGAAAGGAAGGGCAGAATGTCAGACGGGCCTGCGTGCCCAATTCTCAACCCTTTGAAAATAAAGTTCGTTCGTTCGTTCGTTCGTTCGTTCTCTCAAAGCCGTGAACTTTTCATGATACTGTGTTTTGTGCACAAATGTCTTAACTGCTTTTAACGTTCTTATTTGTATGTGGTTTTTAACACGTATTAAGGGAGCCGCGCTAGCGTAGTGGTTACAACACCGCTCTGGCGACCAGGTGATATAGGATCAAACCCGGGCGACGGCGTTTGAGGATTTTTCGTCGACCGGGATTTGGACTGGATTAACTCAAGACCTGGCGAGCACATTTGAAGGAGTGTCGTCGACCAGGGACTTGCGGCTCCTGAGCCGACCCAGCTGCAATGGGTACCTCCGAAATCGGCGAGTATTTGCCTGAATGGCGAGAGACACCTGTCTATGTACAAGAAATAAAGGGATACTCACGTAAAATCAATGTCAGGTTAGACATAAAAAATAATAACCTGAGATTTCGCCTCGAGTATTAGCGGGCGAACGCAAAAAAAAAAACACGTATTAATGGTAGTGTATGTCAAGCGGTCACACAAGTCCCGGGGCCACAAAAAGGTATCCCTTGTGGAGACATTTTCGTCCTATCAACTAAAAGATACTAACATACATACTGGAGAAAAATATGAACTCGGGGCATATATTTATGAGTCGATTGGCAATGGACAATGGTTAAGAAAAATTAAAGTTACTGGTATAAGTCATTCACTGGGGGGAATATACTTATGAGCCAAATGAGAAAGAAAAAAAATTACAAGGTCTCAGTATACATGTGAGCCCAAAAAAAAAAAAAAAAAAAAAATATTCAAGATGTCAGTATACATGTGAGCCAAACAAAAAATTTTTTTTACAAGATCTCAGTAAGCTAACTAAAAAAAATTGTATTACAAGATCTCAGTTATACATGTGAGGAAAAAAACAAAAAAATATATATTTCTCCGTAAAAAGAGAGACCCAGTAGATTTATATTGCGTAAAACGGGGGATACATGCAAGTTGTTTATACACTATGTCATTAAACAGTATGGGATATGGATAGCAATGTGCAATACCCAATGTAAATTATTCATGTATTAATACACTTATGTAATCTTTATTTAACAAAACGCTCGTATTAATTATAAAAATATGGAGTTATGATATGAAATATACATAATTAATATTAAACTTATTGAACTTTTTATTTAAAGTCAACACATATAAGGTTTGGTCATGCCAAACGAAACTCGAACTTTTAATCAACACTCGGGACAATAAGTGTATCCTATCTTAATATTTACATCTGAGTGGTAACTGCCCATAGATATCTACGTGTGACCATGACCTCCGCGAGTGCCAACGGGAGCGGTGAAAGGTCACACTGTCTGGATATTTTGAACTCTCATTGACGGCACAGTGTGGCATCAACTGAGGGAGAGGGAAAAAAAAGGGGGGGGGGGGTTATAGTACAATGTAATAGTTGGGGGGAGTAGAGAAAGTAGTTCCGGTTCGGATGGATAAATGAACGGGAGGCGTGGGAGAAAGGGAATAAAAATAAAGAAGAAGAACTCATATGGGGGAATTTACACGGGGGGAAGATAAAGGTGGTGAAAACGAAGATTGGATTTGACATAGCAAAATACAGCGAGATGTTGTTGAGGTCACGTCTGGACAGTTTGTGCGTAGGGAAAAGGGAGTAGAGAGGTGTAGGTTAACATTTTAAATACGCATTAGAGCTTAAATAATTTGCACTGGACGAGTACAACATCTGTGTGTCTCAACACAGTAATTTGTTAAAAAAAAGACATGATACATGGTACACAGTTATTTATGCAATATAAATGAAATTCAAACAATTTATAATAAGTAATCATAAAATGATCCATAGCAATTAGCATATGTCTTGTTCAGCAACTCCTGAAGAGACAAGTAAAAAAATGTGTTAATTGAGAACAAATGCTCTGAGTATTGTTCACCATTTGTGATGCTCCGGCTAATCACATGGGTAAAAATGTTTTGGTTTTCCGCCAAAGTCTTAATATTATGACACACTGTCATAGCTGTGGTCGGGTGCAGTGCCAACAAAAACTATAGCGCATTGCATACAAACGGCAAAATCGGCCGTCTTCGTTGATGTGCTTGTCTCATAACATGAGAGTGTAGCTTAAGATCAAACAATGTCTTCCTTAACCTTTGAGATTCTGCCTTAGTGGCATTTAGTACATGCATGTGTTTGGTTAAGTTTATAATGTACAACAATACATATATTTCTAAGTGCAAACAAAATGTAATTTAAATCTTCTAATACAAAATATAATGGTTTGAATACAGTAACTGTGCATGTTGAATAGAGTTGCGCCTCTGCAGATTTTTCTCTTCACTGGCGGTAATGACTGCCGCTGATAGCATCAACTGGACGACATAGAAGGTGGCTGGCATCATCAGAAAAACTTTTTAGAGCAGCCAGCAAGAGCACGCTGGCCGACTCTAAAATAGCATGTCTCTCCTAGACAATGCTATCGTACTCGGACAAGGAAAATTAAATCATATAGAGTAGCCCAGCCAGAGCAAACTGGGTTAACTCTAATATAGCATAGCTATGGCACTCGGACAAAAAAAAATGAAACCATTTAGGGTAACCCAGCTAGAGCGAACTGGGTTAACTCTAAAATAGCCCTGTCTCTCCAGGACAGTGCTATCGCACTTGGACAAACAAAAACCATTAAAGTAGCCCAGCTAGAGTAACCTGGAACCTGGCCATCTCTAATATAGCGTCTCTCATGGACTTCTTGTCACTGTCTACAGCAATGACGGTTGATGTAGTGTTACAGGTAGGATGTTGCTAAGTTGATGCACTGTGCTGTGCGATGTTCTGTCGCTTAGTTCGACGTTTCGTGTACAGCTTTGTACGTACATGCTCCTGTGGAAGGCGTATAAACTTTGTCAATGTTACCGAGTTGTCTGAGGAAGTTGAGTATGGTCGTTTCGAGGCGAACCAAATGGATGTATCCATTTTATCGTCAAATTTGCTCGTTGTTATCCTCGTTATCATCTTCGTGTTCGTCAGTGTCAAGGTCTGACTCATCTCGTGGTGTGGAAGTAGGAATTGGAGCATTTCGTTCCGTTAATGAGGCAGGTGATAACTCTGTATCGGAAGGTTGTGGTGTATCTATATGGGTGTCGACATCTTGTAGAGTCTGTTGTTGTTGGGTTATTCGTTCCCGTACTATTTTAAGAGGAATGTTGTCTTCGCTACTTGTAGGCGGATTTGAGTGGTGGCAGGTAGTAGCGGGTTTCGGTTGGTTTGAAGTACAGTACTTCTGTGCTTGTTCTGGCTGTAAAGATGTGTTGCTATCCTTGACTGTTGCTGGTGTTTCTGTAATTTGTTTGATTAGTGTAACGACTTCCGGGTCTTTCATTTGTTCCTGTAGGATGTCGAAGTTGTCTGCTCGATTTTCTTCCGTATATTTGCGTTGTGGTTGGAGAAGGTTGTGCATAGGAAATACCTGCTGTACATACATTTTCCAACCATTCTCGGTTGTTAACTGACACTTCCCACTGTTAATGTTAGTTATGTGCAGTGTCATTCCTTTCTTGATTTGACTAACAAAATTTCTTAAAGCTATTCGTTGATGTCTTCAATGTAAACTATTCCAATCTGCTCGTGTTTGGACAGTGTCTCTTTCCCATTTAGGTTTGTATGATTGACCATCATTTTGCTGTTGCTGTTGCTGGATTTTAAGTAAGTGTTGTTTCTGTTGTAACAGTAATTTTTGCTGATCAAGCTGCTGTTGCAACGTTTGTGGATCCATGATAGTGATTAGTGATTAGGCCTGTCTGCTATCACTAAAAAAGTGGCTGTTCGCGCGCCAAAATAAGCATGTTTCCACAAACGAAAAGAGCTGGTCGCGGCGTCAATGTTTATAGTATGCTTTCACTAACGAAAAGGGCTGGTCACGGCGCCAATTAGAGAGTATTGTAACCGGGCTGTGTTTACTGCATCAATGTGAGATGTGTGTGTCCGTCAGTTGGCCGGGTCAGTTCCGTTAATGGTGTTGAGCGCAGGTAAATATTTTTGACGTGAGCTAACTCTTGTACGTTCTGGTTCAAGTCGTTACAGGCCTTTCGCCTGAGGTGGAAATTCTTGACCTTCGTTTATTCTTCTTCCCAGTATTCGTTCGTACCCTTTTTATGTTTAGTGAAAAGCAACCTCGTATAATGGTTTGTCAAAGTAATCCACTGTAATATTCCAAAGAAAACTCAGCAATGTAGAAAAATAAAATATAGTTTATTAACGTCATTGGAACAGTAATGTTATTGACACAACGGTAAAGTACTTATTTCTTGCTTACACAAAGTAGTGAGTATCCAAAAATGAAAAAGATATATCCAACATGAAAATGTATCCAACAGAAGAAAATATAAACTGGTCTACTTAAGAATACTTGTCTAACTTGAAAAAAAAACTTGTCAAGTTAAAATCTTGTGTTGATAATCTCGAAGACGAAGTTCTGTAAAATCCTCTAGTCTAATATCATGGAATCATTGGAATTATAAATCCTGGAATCATGCCCTTTCTCGTATTTCTCTCCCATTTATACAGCCCACTCTTTTTCCCCGCCAATTTTCTCACGATGCTTTATTTTTCACACGGTACAACACATCTACATTTGCACACGTTTCCTCAGCTTTTCGACTTTTTCCACACGTCTCTCACTCTAACAAAGGGGGAAAACCCAGATTAGCAACTTCTCACAAAACTTCCCATTCAAAAACATGCATTTACTATTTTGTTGTTCTGGGACAGCTTCTCTTAAAGCCTTGAACTTTTCATGATACTGTGTTTTATGCACAAATGTCTTAACTGCTTTTAACGTTCTTATTGTATGTGGTTTTTAACACGTATTAATGGTAGTGTATGTCAAGCGGTCACAAAGTTAAAGCCAGTTAGTTCGTTAGTTAGAGTGGGGATGTAGAGCTAGAAGTAGAGAGAGAGAGAGAGAGAGAGAGAGAGAGAGAGAGAGAGAGAGAGAGAGAGATTAGAGATAAGATTTAGATTAGTTAAAGCCAATTAGTTCGTTAGTTAGAATAGGGATGTAGAGCTCGAAGTAGAGAGAGAGAGAGAGAGAGAGAGAGAGAGAGAGAGAGAGAGAGAGAGAGAGAGAGAGAGAGAGAGAGAGAGAGAGAGAGAGAGAGCTTAGAGATAAGACAACTAAAAAAAAAATGTAAGAAGTTTGTTATAGGCCCGTGCTGGATTAGCCAATATATGGGCAAATGATTCGGTAGGAAAGACGTGTAGATTTGCATAGATAGTATTTTTGTAGAGAATAGCCGATAATAATAACAATTGTTAAGAAGAGCAACTCTAGAAGATTTCATCCTGTGACGGTATTGCCTCCCCTGCTTTGCAGTAGTGGTCCAACAGTGGCCAATGCTCAAGAGTATTTAACATGGGCTTCAAAGGTGCCTACCTTCGCACAAGATTACTCTTGGCAGAGATGTAGATAGAAGGTTAATGACGCTTCTACCACTAAGTAGTGTTCACAATCAATTCAGATAAGCGAAAACAATGCTGCATTTGGCTGAGTACGTTAATTCTAGAATCTGCCGACCACTTTTGTGAAGAATTAAGCAATGATTTATGTTAGCTGTTTAAGCCCCCACCTCTGATTAACTCAAGGGAATTCTTATTATTCTGGTATAGCTCAGTTTAGAGTTTGTGTAGTAAATTGACTGAGACAAACATGCAGTAACTTTAAAATGATTAAATCGAAGTTAAATTTGTAAAATTACAACAACAAAAATTTAATATTCACTTGAAAATAATTGAATAGTTTGGAAGAAAAGTTCCATCATTGATGGATAATAGAGACGATGGGGAAAAGTTCACATTGGCAGCTTATATATATGGAAATTAGCTGCCAATAGTAGTTTCTGCTCCCGCTGATGGGTTGGTTCTTTTTTAGACTGCTCCCTCTCGTCGCTGGTCAAGGTTTTCGAGTGCAGCTCGTTTCTCAGAAATGTCAAGGTGAGTCTACAAAGTTTGTCCTTTGTCTTAAAGCGTAAGCCACTTGTCCCTTCTTATTCCAGAGATAGTACTTTCTTATTTACCCTCGATGAGAATTAAATTTAATCCCTCGGGATAAAATTTTCTTTCACATTTAAATTGAATAGCTTTCGCTTTACATTACATTTAAATGAAAAAGTTAATAGTACAGATAGAATATGTTTACATTTACATTTCCACTGATTTAAAAGTGTTAACAATATAAATTTAATATGTTTTCATTTATGTTTACACTGATGTGAAAAGTTTGAAACTTCCATAAATTTTGAAGTGAATATGTTTTCGTTTACATTTACACTGATGTGAAACTGTAAGAATGTACATCATTTATTTCAGCTTTCCCTCCCTGCTCCATATGGAACTCGGGACTACTTAATGCTTTTAGATCTCTTTACGAAACTAGCAATAAAGCAGTCACCAGCCTGTGCAGTGGTGGTTCATTAATCATCATTCTGTACATTGAAGTTGCCAGCCTCAAATGACTGGGACATCCACTAGTGATTTTCACATATTAATATTCAAATGGTAATATACATATATATGTTAGTTCACATGTTAGTAATAAAATATAGAATGTAAAATCACAACTTACGCCAGTCCTGGCTCACAGACGTTTTGCTCAAATGAAAAAAAGGCACTGGCCGTTGCCTTATTACACGTGTACTTGGGGTCGTTAATTTGAACTTTAATTCCCTTTCTGACTCCGTGTGTTTCCTTCAGTTTCCTCAGACAGCGGCTTTCCTTATTAAAATGATAGAGATTTCCTGGGCTGAATTGTAAGTCCTGATGAATACTCCAGTATAAGGTGTCCGTGCTGATAAATGGACATTCTGAATTCTAACTGGCACGTCTGGTGTCTTTGGCAAGCATGAATCTCACAGTGAAAAAGACTGACTGAAACGTCAGGTTATATTCACTGTCTTACCCCACTCTGTTTGTTATGGGGCTCAAATGATCAGCCAATCTGCTTTGAATATTTTGCATGACTCATCTAGTGCAAAATTTCAAACATTACTTTTCTGAAAATGGGCTGTAAACATCCGATTGCCCTGTGTACCAACTTACAAACGCATCGGTAACCTCACACGACAATGTGTGTAAGATGTAACAAATTATTACTTTCGCTAAAGTAATGTCTTATCTGTTGCTTGAGCACACACAAAATCCGTCTCTTTACAACCTTGGCGGAGATGCACCCGTGCCTTATCAGTGATTAAGCAGATTGCGCTGGGCGATGTACGTGTTAATCTGTGTACTGATATCGGCCGCGCCTGCGATTAACCAACTTGGTTGTCGATAATGTTCTCTCAGCCGCTCCTGCAAATGTTTAGTATTATCATCCACCAGGAGTGTCAGATAAACAAGCAAGACACAATATACTGAAAGTAGCGAAAGAATGTACATACAAAATATCTGCTACTTAGCATAGAAAGAAAGTGCGACAATTGAAAGCATGCAATAAAATCCGTACCACAAATGTACCGATTGCTGCCGTAGTGAAACAGAGATTATGAAGAAGTAGGGGTCGTCCCAATACATTCTGTGACACAGCAAGAGTTTGAATCGCTATAAGTACAGATTAACGGGCGAGAGTATTTTGTCGAGCTTTAGTGTTTGGGGGAGACTCTGTTAGGCTCCGATATACTTTGTGGTTGGTATTGATAGGGCGGATTATATGTGAGTAGTAGAGTTTGGAGCGGGCTCGAAATATTCCAAATAACTCCGAGGTTTGTAACGAAGTAAGAGAGAGAGATAGTGGTTCTCAAGCTGTTAACTAATGATCTTTATCCGCTGACGTGAATGGGATTCACAAACGGCTTGTGGGACAATTTTAGGGAAAAGATTATTTATGCGTGTCGACGCTACAGAATATATATTGACTATCTTTATCTTCACACCGTTGTGGGGAGCAGTTACAGTAAGCAATAGTCTGGGATCTTGCAGATTGGCAGGCAATATATAAATAAATAGTGGTTATTTTTTTATATTTCAGGCGATTCGCCTATGATGCCACATGTACGTAAACATCATGAGAACCACTGACTCAATATAAAATTATAGTTACTGTAACACTCAATAATAAATGTTCCTTGAATATTAAGGAAGATGATATTATTGCTCTACAAGAAATTTTGAGAATCAGTGTAATTCAGGAATTGAGATGATTTTTAATGCAATGAAGAGAACAATGGTTCCCAGGTTTTAGTCCTTATGAGGTTTTTAACTTATTAGAAGATGATAAGATTAATTAGTGTAGTACAATAGAAATGGAAATGAAAATTCTAATTATGTTATTAGTGTACAGTGTATGTTTTAATATCATAATATTCATATTTCATTGGGTGAAGGTGAATTTTAGTAATTTTAATAAATAGTATTAACTTTTTAGTAGTTATTGTCAGTGAATATCTTAATTAGTGTAAAGAGATTCTGTTAGTTATTGTTGAATATTATGTCAGTGAAACAGTTAGTTTTCGTGATGACTTCCTTAAATGTTGTCAGTGACTATTTTTCTCATGTGCTATTTTGAGATGTGTTAATGAACAAAGGTGAGAGATGACATGACATTATATACAATATCACGTGCCAAGAAACCCCAACACGTAGCTGCATTCTCATCCGGAAGAACCTACCTGGGTTGTCCAAGATTGCACACAATTCTAGAGACTGGTGGTAATCAACATCACAGGCGTGTAACCTTCCTTACCACTTTCAGACTTACATACAGACATTTATTAACATAACATGTACCTTGTGTTTATACGGTGAAACCCAATTTGATCTGAACATTGAACAACTGGACATTTCAACTAACTTTATTTACAAACAGTATGAAGCACTGCCACACAAACAAAGACACTAAGGAAGTTGAAATATTTCACAAAGACATTTTACCAGTGGGAAGAGGGCGGCATACCAAGTCTGACCCCAGGCAGTACAAATCTTAAATACGCTGTTGCTGGAGTCAGGATGTAATTTACAACCCGTTTTTATTTTTATAAGTTTCGTTTTTAACCACTTTTACTTAAGATCAGTGGTCATTATTTTATCTGATGCATAGTCCCATCTCCAACCAGGAACTGCTTACACGGTGCAGTCAAAAAGGCATGCACACCATCATTACAGGCAGACGCTGGAACTGGCTTGGAGATGTCCTCAGAAGGGACCCTGACATCATCACCAGAACTGCTATGCTATGGAAACCAGAAGGATGATGAAAGACAGGCAGAGCAAAGACAATCTGGCGGAGAACAGTGGAGGTTGAGATGCAAAGCATGAACCAGAGTTGGAGCACGGCACAAAGGATGGCCACAGACCGAGGAAAATGGGGACAGTTTGTGGCTGCCCTACAAGACGCCACTAGACGTGATGGCCATTGACTGCTTTGTCAATCAGGGGCTAATGATTCAAGAAGAAGAAGAAGATACTCATGGTCAGGGCCAAAATTGAAAGCATTTTGATCACACTGTCTTGTAGTACATGGTTGTGATCTTACCTCAGCTTGCCTGAATTTGGAGTCTTGATGTATCTTGCTGTGGTTGTGCAGCATGCCTAGCTACATCGGCCTGTTGTCTGATTTTCCTTTTTTCTAGGGTTCTGTAAATTTTTAATTTATTATTGTTATAATTTTTTTTCACAACAAAAGTTCAGATTTATTTCATTACACACCAAAAAGTGCAGTTATATTACACAACGAAAGTGCAGTTATATTACACAACAAAAGTTCAGAATTATTAAACAAAAAAAATTCAGATTTATTGCACAACACAATTTCAGACATGGTCTATATTTTATTCTCAGATTTATGTAATCCAGTGTATGATTTCTTGCAAGCTGACGGTCTCTGTTAGTAACATCTTGCCAAGTATAAATAGACAACACGTATGAATCACAAGTCTTTGAATTCAATGACTTTCTTTATTCAGTTTTGTTTTATGTAATGTACGAGATACTATATCCTTTCATCCTCACATTTACTTTAAGCATTATTAAGGCATTTATCATTATAAAAGTAATAGTTTCATTTTTGAGGAATTTTCATAAGGTGCGTTACTTTCGTCTGGTTGTTTAATTTGTTATATCCATCCACGGTATTAGGAGAGATAACACATGATTTTTGTTTTTTGGTGCTATGCTGTTATCAGTTACTTCTCTTTTTTCTCCTGCTTTCTTATCTCATATCACACGCATGCACTTTTGTGTTTCTTTCCATTTATCTTCTTTCATATTGTATGATTGAAATGTTCTACTTTTCTTGTCTTGTCTTGTCTTGCCTTTTGACGGACATCTTTCTGTTTTGCATCATTACTTCCATTAGTACATATGCATACAGATTTTGACTCACTGTTTATACAGTTTAACGATGACCATTTTCTTGACGATTTTATGTGATCAATTCTGGCCGATTGTTTTTTCCCCGTTCGATATTTTGACTTAATTAATGTCGTATATTTCAATTATTGCGAAAAAAATCAAATTCTTTGATTTTTGTTAAACCCGACCTACAGGGGTATTGTTAAAGAAAGAATATTAATGTATTTTGTATCATAAACACACATAGGCTATTACCAGTCAATTTTGCGGTAATATGTCTCTCTGTGGCTAATCATGCTTTTGCACGGGTTTTCATTTATATTGAACGCTACATATTTAATACGTCACTAGTTGTTAAAGACGTAACGCGTTCTGCACTAATTTATGCTAACGTCTATGTTTCTTGACCTTTCGTTATCTGTGGTCTTCATGGTAAGACATATTTGATTCAAGCTCCTTATATTGCGGAGAAAGAGCTCCTAGTGGCCTAATATATATTCTTCGAAGGCCTCCACTATATTAACTAAGATGTATCAGAACATAGCGAGAAGTTCGTGATAAACTACAGAAGTATTCAATGATAATTTACGTCCACCTTGTCTGACCCACATTACGTGGGTGGATTTCACCTCTAGTGCAGCGGCTAGAAATGTATAGTTAAGACGAGACTGTTGAAGGAGTCGATGATATGCATCAACCATTTGCCATGCCTTTTCTACGAACTTTGTAATCTTGATGTACATTAAACGTAAGAATATTATGTGGACCCATCCACCAGTGGACCTGAGTTCTTCAACGATTGATGTAATGTATAATCTCACCCGTCTCCATTCGTGTTATAAGTACGATGCATGATGATCTTCGTTCTATGTTCAATTAATTACTGCAAGAGGATAACCCCATCCGTAACAGGCAGCTAAGTGCAATATATAAGTTGCCAAAGTGAACTATTTTCATAGAACCTTCTATCACTCAATGATGAACCCTTTCTTTTAAACTATTTAATTATTTTCAAACTGTTAAAACTTAAGTGATTGTTAAATTTTGTTATTTGTAATTGTGACGGAATCAGTCGTGCAAATTTATAACTCTCATCCACTCCGGCAGTACCACTTCATGTCTTTATTTTTCTCACTCATCGTCCTATTATTTGGCATATGTATTGTCTTTACATTCTTTTACTGCGACTACTCCCCAGACGTATTTACGTTCCGCCAGATGAACTGTGGTATTACGGTAACAATACCCAGTCATTATCATCGGTCAGCAGTAATATGTTTATCTCTTTGAGTCGCCCACCTTTCATAGGAGACCATACTCGTTGACACAATATGGTCTCGTACGATGATGAATAATAATAAATAATAATAAATTCTTTAAGCACCAAACACGGCGCATAAGACAGAAACCAGTGCTCTCCAGGTTGTTCGTTGTGACGCCACTCCTCTTAGCTCTTGCACATTATTTAGGCCCAACGTTCTTCCTTCTCTTATTATTGTTCTTCTGAGTGTTTCTTTTGGTCTTCCTTTTTTCCTCTTACCCTCAGGAACCCAAGTGAGCGCCTGTAGTGGTATTCTGTTGTTTTGCATTCGTAGGACATGACCGATATATGACCATCGTCTTTTCCTTTTATAGTCGGAGACATATTTCTGCCTAGAGTCTTCTCTTATTTGTCGATTAGTCTTGAATTCTTTCCAACTGATGTTCATGAGTTTTCTAAGACATTTGTTCTCGAATGTATTCAGCTTGTTCTCCAATGATTTTGTTATTTTCCAACTCTCACAGCCGTATGTTAACACTGAGATAACATTTGAATTAAACAGACGAAGCTTGGTATGTATATTCAATGATCGTAATTTCCAAATGTTAGATAATCTATTGAAGGCGCTAGCTGCCAAAGCAATTCTAGTATGGATTTCTCTTGTTGTGTCACCATCCTGAGTCATTTTACTGCCTAAATAATTGAAACTTTCAACTTTCTGTAGTTTTTCCCCGTTCAAGATGATATCAAAGGTCTCGTTAGAAAAGTTCATAGCTTTAGTTTTAGAGGCATTTATTTGGAGACCTATTTTAACCGAGAGATGACACACATTATTTATTGCTTCTTGGGATTGTCTTGGTGTTGAACTTAAGAATGCTACATCATCTGCGAAATCCAGGTCCCCCAGGAATTTTCCATTTGTCCATTTTATACCTAATTGTTCATTGTGGGTATAGTTTCTTATAACCCAATCAATAGCTATTCCAAAAAGTAGTGGTGACATAATACAGCCTTGTTTCACCCCTGTTTCTACTGTAAACCATTCTGTATATTCCCTTTATTTGTTCTAACACAACATCTTGCATTGTCATATAGCGCTTTGATTATATTCACATATTTTGTTGGAAAACCATAGATTGTAAGTATCTTCCACAATGATGGGCGGTGTAGACTATCAAATGCTTTTTGAAAATCGACGAAGGTGATAATAAGTGGCGATTGCCTTTCCACTGATTCTTCTATAATTGTTCTTAGTGTCAATATTTGATCAATACATGATCGTTTCGGCCTGAAACCCGCTTGTTCTTCTCTGATCTTTTCGTCAGCATGCAATTTAAGTCTTTCTAACATCATGCAACATAATAATTTTCCAGGTACTGATAATAGAGATATACCACGCCAGTTATTACAGTCTGATAGATCACCTTTCTTCGGTAACTTTACAATAATACTGTCTTTCCATTGTTGTGGTGGTTGTTCTTCTCTCCATACTTCATTTATAATATCTAAAATTCTCAAGAGGTTGTTGTCATTAACTGCTTTAATCATTTCCCCTGAAATTTCGTCAACTCCAGCAGCTTTAAAATTTTTTAATCTTTTAGCGGCTTGTTTGATCTCGTCCAGCGTGAATTCATCGCAAGTTATTGGCAAGGTGGTTGTGGATGTTTCATTATTAAAATCAGGTGTTACTGTTGGTGGTGGTCTGTTTAGCACCTCCATGAAGTGCTCAGCCCATCTCTTCATTTGTTCTTTTTCTGTTGGTATTGAATTCCCTAATTTACCTTTAACAGGTGTTTCCATAGCAGTAGGCTGGTGACTTAGTTGTTTTGTAATTTGATAAAGGCACCTACTATTACCAGTTCTTGCAGCATTTTCAGCTTCTACGGCCAGTTCATAGATGAAATGTCTTTTATCTCTTCGAGTTTTTGTCTTCACTTCTTTATTTAACAAGTTATAAGTTAGTTTGCAAGATTCAACCGCATTATGTGTAGGCCTGCTTGCCGCTAGTAGTTTAAGTTTTGCTGTTTTCCTTTCTTGTATTTTATCCCAAGTATCTTCTCTCATCCATTTTTTCTTTTTTATGTACTAGGTATCCGGTGGTCGCTACTGCTGCTTCTGTCATTGCTGTTCTCAGTCGTTCCCATTTAGTATCGATTGTCTTGGGGGTGATATCGTTGTCAATTTTGCATAAAGCATCGAAATAGTTGTTCATTTTGACATTATATTCCTCCTTTATATCATTTGATTGCAGTCTGTGTACATCTATTCTTCTATTTTTATTCTGTTGGTATAACTTCTTCAGTTTAATTCTCAGTTTAGCTATGCAGAGGTTATGATCGAAGATGATGATGAATAGGAAGCCAATAGTGTCTGTCTGAGAGAGCGGTCTGAGGCGTGCGGAAGCACAGGCGTTAATGAGATAATAGCTTTTGCCGGGCCATCCCTGAGAGATTATTACAAATAATCTGTATGTGAAGAAGATATGGGCGGAAGGTTGCATCTGGCCATCAAAGAGTTCACCGATTTGTTTCTGAGTTGGCGGAAATATTACGTCTAATTGTGAAGAGGTCACGCGTTGGAATATTAAATGTAATATTTTTAAAACACGCGGGGGAGATTATGAATTAAAATACCCCAACCCAGATAGGGCTAAAGAGCTAACGACTGGTTTGATTTGAGAGCCGGAATAAACAATGAATGTCATTGGAAAATTCGGAGGAAGTACCATCCGAGAAATGAACTGGACACTGAGAATATAATATAGTGAAAACGGAGTCGCTGATCAGACAGCTTCGCAACTTCAAATTAGCAACTCCCTAGAGCCAGAAAGAGAAGAATCGGACAAAGGATTACTAACATTTCCCAGACCAAGTGATTCGCAGAACACCCGTCACAAGTGGAATCATAATATTTCCAGACCAAGTGATTCGCAGAATACCTGTCATAAGAGGAATCATAGTACTTCCAGCCCAAGTGATTCGCAGAACACCCATCGTAAGAGGAATCATAATATTTCCAGACCAAGTGATTTGCAGAACACCCGTCATAAGAGGAATCATAATATTTCCAGACCAAGTAATTCGTAGAACACCCATCAAAAGAGGATTACTACTATTTAACAGACCAAGTGATTCGCAGAACACCCGTCATAAGAGGAATAAACAAAGTTTCCAGGCCAAGTGATTCAAGAGCATATAACCTGACGTGTGCATGTCCATTCAAACCTGTGCAAGGAGATTGTCGTGGAATATTCTAATCCACATATATAAATTATCAGGTAAATATAAAGCCTAATAAATATATTTAATAAAGAAAAGAAAAATGGTAAAAGAACAGTGCTGTCACAATGACTGTACTCGAAATCCCCCTTGTTTTCTGCTTCGTCTGCAAATTGTAACGCTTTCACGTTGATAGTAAAAGCCTACTGTATTATTACCCGGTTTCTTCAATGAAACGTGTACTGTATTTCTTGGAACAACCTTGAGATACGCAAACTGATCAATGACCTAAATTTAATATTTCATTCATTCCATTTTATACACGGCGTAACTAAAAGACAGATAAAGCAGGAGAGAGAGAGGGGCGAATGAAGGCAGGAAGCATGCAATACTAAACACGCGTCGCGCGATACACAACTGCTGCCATCACGCGTGTAAGGCCACAAGCACTGGCTTTTTTTTTCAAATCGTCAGTGATAAATACACTACCCATCCGAGAGTTAGGTTTTAAAATCCTGAAAAACGCTTATTGGGAATTATGACAATATACTGGTTTACGTTTGAAAACATGACAGTACCCAGACAGCACATCTTCGAAACAGGAGGTAGAAGAAATTGCATATTTTGAACGCAGCCACTTAGCTCTTTTAAATTTGTATATTTGGATTCCTTAGGGCTTGCTGACAAAGAATATGTAAAACGTTACGCAAATAGTCTAGGAATTACCAAATTATAACCAAAATAAAATAGTGGGGGTGCCTGACAGCATGAAATCATTTCTGCTCATAAAATTTTTTTATAACGTGTTTGAAAAAACCTTACGTTACGGAAATAGCCTACCATGTTAACTCCAAATTGATTGGAGCGCAACAAATGTAAGACTAAACACGATTGGTCGGGCTATAAATACTATCTTGTGTTGTCAGGGGGAACGTGAAAAGGAGTACTTTTTTGAAAAGATGTGTAGACATGGTTTCATTGGGTAGAGCTGCGAATATACTCGATTCAGAGCGTCTGTTCATTGCCACATCTTGTAATAAACCTACTAAGAAGCAGTGCGTTGAGCACCAGTGTATATTTTTTATAAAATAAAGCCTGGGACATCGGCAGATCGGAGTTGTGCTATATTCATTGCCAGTCAACGAAACTGTTTATTATTCTATGAATTGTGGTAAGCTTGAAATATTCAATATCTTTTAATGAAAATTGAATGTAAATTGTTAATTTATGCCTGTATATATGTGTAGTTCAGTAGCGAACATGATGTAAAGCCTATATTGCTCCAGCCTGAACAGAAGGTGTCGGAGGAAAGTAAAACTGCATGGAATGGCCAAACAGTACACTGACACCTAGATTATTGATTAGACAGAAATAATGCTGGAATTGCAGAGGCGTAGTAACCATTAGGGAGGGAAATACTGGTATAAAGTATTTCAGATGAAGCCGACAGTTGGCCTAACGCTCTGAACTCAATGTTTGTGATGTATTGTGCTCAGTGTAGAAAGAGAGTATAAATTAGTTATGACGTAGAAGGTACATCCTTCTTGTTTCAGGGACCGTGGTCTTAAAGTTATTGAGCAGCACCTGGTCAGAGCTTTGCTGAAGCCAGAGGTGGACAGCATACTCCTTGGTCCATATAGCAACCAGTGGGGTAACTCCAGAACTCATTAAAGTAATCGAGCAGAGGAGTCTTTTACTGCAGTCATCACGAAAGATAAGAGAGTGTGGCCATGGAGCTCAACATTATGTACCCCATGACAGTGTAAAATAAAATTAAGAGGGGAATTTAATTGTTTTAATATCAGGAACTGAGAACATCTCCAATACTAGTTCCAATAAAGACAAACTATTGAAGTCATGATGACAAATACCAACAGAGCTTGAACAAAACAAAACCAGTATTACCTCATATTACTACTACACAACTGACACACATAGGATACTATTAAAAATATATGTCACTACAAGATTCATATTGAGAAATTCTGTACATATAACTTGTAATTAAAATTGATTGTGATTCCTGGTTCCCTTTGTATTTGAATCAGGACACATATACATTCATGACAGCACTGAATACATATTGTTATTTGAAAAGTTATCAGTGACTCCGTTAAGATATCCTCGTAGAGTGTTTTATGTATGTGAGTGTCACAGTGTTGTCAAGTGTGGTGGAATAAATTAAATTGTTTATCTGTCTGTTGTTGTTATGACTTACACTTCATCATACACATACCCTAGACATATAACGTAGTCATCACACTATTCCAGAATAATTCTGACTGAGGTATACATATGTGGCAGTAAGTAAGGTTATCTATAATACACTACTCTTATTAGATATAGATACCTTCACAGCTGATCTCAGTCAGGACACTAAGTCCCCTATAAATATTTATAACATCCCACTTTACCACAGAGATTTTAGATTCCAAAATATTTGGGGTAAGTGTAACATTTATTTTACAAATGTGAATTTGAAATGTTTTTTTGCTTAGTGGATATATATGAGGCTGGCAACCTCAACACATGAAAATAGTACATTCCTGAACCACTACAGCAAACGCTGGTGATTGTTTCTGGCTAGTCGTGTGGAAAACCGACAGCAGAGGTGACCCTAGACTCCGACTGGAGCAGTGATGGGTGATGGTTACATCACATGTGCCTCAAGTGTAACTTGTTAATGTTAGTTCAGGCACAAATCATTATTCGCGCTGTCCAGACACATCTTCCCAGTTTAATACACAGAAGAGTACTGGTGATTTTTAATCATCTTCCTTGAGCTACGCTGTGTACTCAGTACTTTAATTCTTCTGAGAGATTAACATCGGTGGGTGTACAGCGAGAGGATGCGCCTGTTAAGCTTCCAACTCAGTGTGCTTAGTAGAGGCATTTGTTCTTTCTATTTTGTCTAAAGATTTCGTGCTTAAAATCTATCAGACGGTTTGAAGTACTAACGTTACTAGCCGTTAGTGTGAGAGAAGAGCATCAACATTGACCGCCTACATTGGACGAGTTATGTGGAGAGGTGCACTCATCACCTAAAAGTTTGACGGAAACCAAGGCGACAGGACTCACCTAGGTCAGTTAAGGCCTGATTGAAAGGCATCAGCAATAACGGATTTTTATCAAGTATCTATTAAGTCTCTATGAAGGCGCTTTCATCTAAAATTTCCCCAATCTTTCCATATTTATTTTAACCTGTTAAAGACTAATTCACAATTAAATTTGTTACATATTATTTTAAAACTAAACAATCTATATCTCTGCCAAGAGTAATCTTGCGCGAAGGTAGACACCTTTGACAACCTATTTAGATACTCTTGAACTTTTGCCATTGTTGGACCACTACTGCAAAGCAGGGAGAGGCAATCCGTGACAGTAATTTTACAAATTTAACTTCGATTTAATCATTTTAACTGTACTGCATGTTTGTCTCAGTCAATTTACTAAACACACTCTAAAACAGAGCTATTCCAGAATAATAAGAATTCCGCTGAGTAAACCAGAAGTGGGGGCTTGAACGAGCTAAGATTAATCATTGCTTAATTCTTCACAAAAGTTGTCGGCAGATCCTAGAATTAACGTGCTCAGCCAATGCAGCATTGTTTTCGCTTATCTAAATATCTTGTGAACTCTCCATTGAGATAGAAGCGTCATAACCCTTCTATTTACAAATCTGCCATTAGTAGTCTTGTGCGAAGGTAGACACCTTTGAAGCCCATATTAGATACGCTTGAGTTTTGGCCACTGTTGGACCACAACTGCAAATCAGGGGAGGCAATACCGTCACAATCAATCAAACCAAAAATGAAAAGAAAATACAAATGATATGTTCGTATGCACTAGCTTACGTACACACACACACGTTTACTTCTGCACAAAACAACTACAGATGTACATTTGCATTAACAATTTAATAATAATAGATTTTAAAAAATTAAATTAAAATAATTTAAAGACAGGCTTCTCTCTGTGGACATCCACTACTTTTGTTTTGTTTTTGCCAAAAGTTTACTTTCATTAACACAATAATAAACAAGCTAACATGTCATTTACACATTCATACTTAAATAATTTCATGTTAGACAATGCTTATGTGTTTAATTCTGAGTGCCTGGATCTTTGTTTCTATGTCTTGGAGGGAAATTCCTCCGTGTTTCTTTTGTTGTATAAGTTTAATGCAGGGAATTGTGCGACTAAAATCCAATGCTCTGATCTCTTTGTTTATAACAGTGATTGTCTGTTTTGGGGGGTCGAAAACTGTGGCAATATAAAGTAAATTAGGGAAAATGTATGTATTTACAATTAAACTTCGTCCAAAAATCGTTGTGGTTTTATATTTGTACGATCTGTGCAGCATGACTCGTATTTTGGATGTTAGGCTCTTCCATGTGTCTCTGTGTGTGCGATTTGGGTGTAAGGGAAAGGTTATGCCATAGAGTTTGATGTTGCTTGTTGGTGTTAGCCCAAATGGAAAGTCTGCTTTGTTCTTCCGTTTGTCTATGCCCATTATTGTTGATTTTTGAACATTTACTTTTGCTCCGCGACCTTTGCTAAAGTCTGTGAATGTGCTGAGAATAATTTCTATAGACTTCACGTTTGGTGGGAAAAAGATGGTGTCGTCTGCATAGGCGAGCAACTTTTGTTCACCTTTCCCTTGCCCTTAATAGAACTGTCTTTTCTAATGTTCTCTAGTAATGGTTCTAATGCAAGAACATACACTAAATGTGAGAGCAGGCATCCCTGTCTGACAGATCTTGTTAGCCTGAAGGTGTTAGTTAATGTAAGGTTTTACTAACACTTTGCTCTCGGGCTTCATGTACAGAATTTGTATCCATTGTCTGAAGTGTTCACCTATGTTGCAATGTAGTAATGTTTTGTGGAGGTATGAGTGTGATATTCTGTCAAAGGCTTTCTCTTGGTCAAGGGACAGAACTGGAGATTAACAATCCTTCTGGTGTGAGTAGGTGATTATGTCTCTTATGAAATCTGTGTGCTGATAGATGTTTCTCTGCTGGACGCTACATTACTGGTCTTCGTGTATGAGGGTCGCCGTGAATGGTTTTAGTTTGTTAGAGCTTTCGTTAAAATGTTATAGTCTATGTTTAAGAGTGATATTGGTCTGTAGTTTTTAAGGAGTGTTTTGTCGGAGTTTGGTTTTCGCATTAGAGTGATGCATGACACGTTTAGGCTTGGTGGAAGTTCCTTATTCTCAAATGCGTCTTTGTATACTTGTAGTAAAAGAGGCCTTAGGGTATGAAAGAAGTGTTGATAAAATTCTGCCGAGAGTCCGTCTTGTCCTGGTGCTTTGTCTTTTTGCATTGCATTTACTGCAAGTGTTATGTCTATTAGTGCCAGTTCAGTGTCTATTATTTGTTTGCCTGCGTCAGATAATTTCTTTGTAAATTGCATAAATCTATCTTGTATGTGTGGTTGAACATTTTCTTCGGTGTACAGGTTCCTATAGTAAATTTCGAAAGCCTGCACTATGTGTTATGTTTCTGTCTGTGTGGTCTCTTCTAAAGCCAATACTTGCCCTATTTGTCTGCAGCGCTGTATATTTTATTCTATTGCCATGTATTGTTTGCTGGGAGTCTCTTGTGTGATTGTGTTGAGTTTTGTCCGTAACAGGGCACCTCTTAGTCTGTGACGTTGATATTATTCTAATTCTTCCTGCAATGTAAATATATGAGGTGCTGTTTTATCAATTTGAGTTGCGAGTTTGATGGCTTGTTCTATTATCTTTTCCTGGTCGTATTTTGTCTCTGTGAATCGTGGATGTCAGTATTTGTGTTCTCTCGCGTATGGTAATCTTTAATATCTCCCAGTGTTGTTGTATGTTTTCAGTGGGTAAATCTTTTGTGTATGTAAGAATTAGTTGCGTCATTTGCTCTATGTTATGTTTTTTTTCTGCAGTAGTGTGTTGTTGAATTTCCAATGAGGTGAGCGTTTGGATGTGATATTTGTGTGTGTGGTGTTTATAGTTGCCAAAACGCTTTGTGATCTGTCTATATGAGTGTTTCTGGTAAGTGTTTGGACTCGATTGTACAGTGCGTTGATGGTGTATAAATTCTGTCTAATCGTGCTGTTCTGTCATGTGCGCTGTTTGTATGTGTGGTGTCAGTACATCCCCGCCTATAACATCCATTGTTGTCAGTATACAATTAAAATCTCCCCCTAATATGATATTCTGTCCCCTGTATGAATGCGTGCGTAAGTTTTCTTGGCTGTCATAAAACAAGGGCTGGTGTCTGTAATCTGGTGGTGCATGTATGTTTACTATGGTGTATGTATGTGTGTTGTTTCTTATTTGAACTATCTTTACTATCTCTGTTTTTGCCGATAACTTCCCACCTATCTAATGTTTGAACGATAGCTACCCCTGAATCCATGTTCTGAATACTAAGGCTAAAACATGAATGTTTAAGTCCTAATTGTTTAGTGATAGGGGATGCGTGTTTGTCTGTGTGTATGTTAGTTTCTTGAATCAGTATAAAGTCTGGATGCTATTTGTGTATGAGTGTTATGAAATGTTGTAATTGTGTGCGAAGGCCACGTATATCAACACTAATTATTCTAATTTCTGCCGCCATTCCTGAAATGTGTTATTTGCTAGTAGTGTAATTACATAATAGTGGATGTATGAGGTCATGAAAAATGTCTTTACTGTGTGTTACCAGGGTTATCCAGCACAATGACGAGTCTCCGGCTGGAGTCTGACAGTGTTCTACGTCTGGGTGGTGTTTCCACGTGTTGCTCGTTTGTCTTGTCTTTGTTTGGGCTTATTGGGTTATTGTTGTTATAAGCTTGCACTGGAGTAGGAAAATGCTTGGGGTTCATCATCGTAAAGTTCGGTGTGTCTTGTGTGGTGACGTTGTCCTCAGAATGATGTCTTCTTCGTATATTATTTCTCGTGACTGTTTGGAACCTCTCTTTGTCTGCTGGGTGGCAGGGAGGTGGTATTTATTGTGCTTGTTTATCTGGTTGTGTACGTGCTTCGTTTCCTTTAATTTTTTGGGGGCACCAGTTTGCCCAGTGGTCTTCTTGCATGCAAAAGGGACACGCCGCTTTCCGTCCTGGTATAGAGGCGAATATTTTGTGTGTGTTTTTCCCCTGCCCTTTGATTTCTAAATCCACGTAGTGGGGAAGGGGTTCTTTGTGTTTATAAAGCAGGACCCACTTGTCCATAGCATTCTTTAACTGGATGTTTCTGCCTCGGCGTCTCCTGAGACAGCCACAGCTATCTTTCTTGCCACCTCTTTTTTCAGTTTTGGAGGCATCCAGTGGAGGGTGGTTTTCACCCGTTCTTTGTCTAGGTGCTCCAATAGAACGGACAGCTTTCGATTCTGCCACTCCAATCGTTTCCCATGTTGTACTGGGCAGCTTGCGTCAAGGTGGCATACCCCCGGTGTGGGTCTTCAAAACGGTATATCGACGTTATACCATTGGGCATGATGCCGCACGGACCCGTTAAAATACTTGCTATTAGCGAGTAGGAGGCGCACCCAGCCCTTGCTCCAGAAATGGACAAAATAAAAGTGCCGCTTTGGTGCAATGCATCTCCTTCGAAGTCCTCGCTAGCATCCAGGTTGATTTTTGCGATTATTTCGATATCTTAAAATTTTAATGACCAAAGAAAGGGGATACATCTACGAGGCGTGTTCAAATGAAACCCGACCGTGCTGCGCCAAGTGGACATTCGTAGGAGGAGCAAGATGACGTCACATCTGACGTAATAAGCACATACGAATGTACAAGTGTGTAAGTGTTCATTCTCCTAGTATTCATTGGTTGTGCTGCAGACCGTTAAAATAATGGCCGGTGTGATAAGGAATCCGTCCAAGCCGATCAGCGAGCGGTGATTCAGTTTCTAACAGCCGAAGGATGTCGACCAGTCGACATTCATCGCCGAATGAAAGCAGTAGCAGTGTATGGTGACAAAAGTGTGTCTAAGACTACAGTAAAATACTGGGCACGAATGTTTCGAGAAGGACGTCAGTTAACGAAAGATCTTCCGCGGCCAGGTCAGGTGCATATTGTTGCGACAGAAGAAGCCATCGCCGAGATTGATGCAACAATACGGGTAGACCGTCGTCGGAGCTTACGTTCGCTAGCAGAGGAATTCGCTGTGTCTCTTGGGACAGTTCAAATGGTGGTTAGGAAGAAACTGAAGTATCGAAAGGTGTGTTCACAATGGGTCCCACGGATGCTGACCGATCACCATAAGGAAGAACGCATGGGGTGGCGTTTGAACCACTTGCTGCGTTACGAAGAGGAGGGTTATGCATTTCTGTTGCGCATAGTGGCAGGCGATGAGTCGTGGTGCCACCACTTTGAGCCATGCAGCAAATCAGCGAGCATGCAATGGAAACATCCCGGATCACCAAAACCCAAAACATTCAAGTCACAGATTTCCGCCAATAAGGTTATGCTGACCGCATTTTTTGATCATGAAGGGCTTCTATTGCTAGACTTTAAAGAGCCTGGCGTGAACATCAATGCCATCCGCTACAAAGACACACTAGACAACCTGCATACAGCCATCAAGAATAAACGACCCGGCATGCTTTCGCGTGGTGTGATTCTGTTGCACGACAATGCTCGTCCACATGTTGCGAACATTGTGCAGAAAGCGTTAGCAAGGAAAAGGTGGGAAGTTCTGCCACACCCAGCCTACAGCCCCGATCTGTCACCATGTGACTTTCATTTGTTCGGACCCTTAAAAAAAATCTCTAAAGGGACAACGATTCGACTCCGATGCAGACGTCAGGGCCTCGGTGACCAAATGGTTCAATAAGCAACCAAAGTCATTTTTCTCGGACGGCATCCGCGACCTACCCAAGCAGTGGGATGCGTGTCTGAATGCCTATGGTGACTATTTCTTAAGAACCCCAGTGGGTACTTGCTTCATAACAATTGCTGTATTTAATTCTACTACCCCTGCTGATGTACCTTACATATATTTGTTACAAAGCCGCTGGGACGAGTTTCATTTGAACACACCTCGTACTTACGAAGCTTGGAAATACACAGTCAAATAAAGCAGGCTTCACTACACGTCCGTAAAAAAAACTTCGGAAATGCAAAGTTGGTGATATGGAATAAAAAAGATATTTTTCACAATATTGCAAATTCTTATTTGGAACTTCGGTATGGAACACAATAAATAACTTTTCTGATTTGCGAAGTGGACTCGTTTTTAATATATTAAGTAAATTTTTTTGTTGTTGTTCGGTGTTTGCCTTCTTCTGGCGAGGCGCGTTTCTTTCAACCTATTTGGTTATATCAGAACGCATTTACCATCCCAAAAAATGTCAACTGTTGACTGCTAACCCGATCAGCGTTGATAGATACTAAAATAATATTAATATAAACTCATTCTAACCCACGCATTTTTTCAGTTTTTTTCGGCTTTACCCAGGACCCAATATGCAGACATTTTTTTTTCTACAAGTGATGTTTTAAAAACAGGCAGTAGACACATATATTAATTTAGTAGATGAATGTATTAAGCATCAAACTTTAGGAAATTGGCTGCAAAATGTTGTGAATTACTGTTGAGTTCTTATGTGATGTTATATCTTGTGAAGTGTAGAAACAATTTTAAAAAAAAGCAAAAAAAAAAAAAAAAAACACATACACGTAAATATTTCATCTGTACTTAATCCCGTGGTAGTAGAACACCAAGAATTGAAACGTATATCCAGTTGACAACTAATTCAAAAAGTTTGATAAAAAAAAAAACAAATGAAAATTGTAATTTATATACATTTTTTTCTGAAGTCACATATTGCTGAACTGGAATCTCACTTACACATTCCTGTCCCATACATATTAATTAATTTATTACTTAACAATATTACGTTTGTTCAACGTCCTTATCGGAATCGATAATAGATTATTATCGCTATCGATATCGCTTAAATTCATTTCGAAATTATATACTGAGGTTGATTCGTTAATAGTTTATGAGTGTTATGTATGTGACTACACTACAGGTAAACAAATAACCATATGGCGTCATTAATTGATAAAAGTATGCAAAAATTAAGCACCATGTTGCTGTCATTTTCGACGGAGTCATCTGTCAAGTTATTTGCTTATGTTTGTATCATAAGTATAATTGTGTCTTTACCTGCGATGTCAGGTTGATTAGGGGTTGTCTTCCCTTGTTTATTCATTCATTGTGTTTGACCTTTAGGGTCAGAGGTTGACAGTTCGGCGTAGGCCTAGGGGAAGGTTTTTTAAGCGGGAGTGAGATATACTTCCGGGAAGCCGGGAGGTCCTGTTTTTTCTGAAGGGACCAAGAGTCCATTGTTTTTCGGGGAGAATCTTCGAAGTAACTGCTATGGCAGTTTTCCCCAGTGAATCTCTGTGCGTCGGGATGACGACAGAATTCCTTGTGATGTTCTGAGGATTCATTTGCCAGGTAATACCGACCTTTATGCATTATTACGCTTTTCGGTGGCAGAACATGTAAAGGATTACCTAGGGTGAACAGCAGCTCACTGATCCGCCATTTCAGAACTTATATATTTGTGCTCGAGGTAGCCATCCAAGACTGTTAGTCTTATATTGTCCAGAAATCCAGTGACGAAGATATATTGTGGAATTCCGCAGATTGGCGGAACTCCTATCTACAATAAGTATTACTGCAGGGTTGATGATAACCTATTTAACAGAAGTACACGGCCGACGTCAGAACGAGGCCTGTGCTTTCGGCTATTATACTACAGCCTGATATGTGCAATTGGCGGGGAGTGCCAAGTTGCACCTGTGTGTCAAAGTAACTAAGGCATCTGACGCGTTTAGTCAGAGACGCCAAGGGCGACGCTACGAACTGTCATTATTGAAGAACTTTGCTATTGACCATGCACGTCTATTCTGATGTTTACCTTTTTGAATGCCAAATGTATACATATCGATGTCAGGTCAGCATGACCTTGTTACACTGACTGCTCCTGTTGATACTATGTGTGTTCCCGTCAATAAATGTCTTGAAACATGCCTGCAGTGTCAAAGCATCCTTGATTACTGCATGTGAGAGTATGGGTTGCAGGATCTACATCTATACGAGCCTAAACACATTCGCGCCTTCATTCGCACCCACACTCAATTCATCATACGCTCGCACTACACATCTAACAACATGTATACTGTCTTGGGCCAGTGATCACATCAACAAGGAAAAAAAGACAGTTACACACCAATATAATTATGTCGCTACCAGTTGAAAATACGATGTCTACAGGAAAAGTTTACATGATATGAACACTCTATGGACAATTATTTTCGAATTTTTTTTTCAATTTCGGAATCTTATAAAGCGGGCGTACCACGCGGCCTGCGGCTAGATCCACAGCAACTTTAGCAACGGATATAAAGAACACAATTATAAATTCATAAGATTTTCTTTTCGCTCACAAACGTTCACACACATATGCCGGATGTAATAAAATAATTTTAAACTGGCTTATCGCCAGATATTCTATAATTTTCCGCTCAAATGCGGCATATATCACTATCTGGCGCTCCATACGCCCGTTTGGGCAAAATGAGTTAATACTGTAAAACAAAAACGCATACTATTCTAAACTAGTCGCTTAATAGTTTTGACATGTATTGTAAAATAAAGAAAATTGTCGTTGCTAGTTGCTAGCTAAACATACTCATTAGTGTTATTATGCTATGGTTTTCTCCCTTGGCCAAAGATAACCATCGGCTATTGTTCTTTATTAAGCAAAATAAGCATTAGTTCTAAAGTTATAATTTTAAAAAGTGGGGGGCGCCACTTTTTTGGACCTTTAAACCAGATCATTAGATCCTCGTTAACAAAAATTACTCCTGTTAGAGCCCTTTGCAAAGTTCCCCCTAAATTTCTGTAGAGGACAACAGACAGGCACTTTCACAAATATATATTAGATTCAAACAATGTAAAGTAAAGTGGAAATAACTTCTCTCAAGTGTAACTTTTAAAGTAAGAGAAATTATGAACTGTGAATGTAGAGTGTGTTTTGCATTTTTAGGGACGGGCGTAGAATGATGAATAGTGATTTGTCATTAAAGTTATTGTGTTTTTAAAACAGCAAGTTTTACGGACCACGTTTAATATTGTAACGTAATGTACTTAAAAGTGTGTGTATTCTATATATTCTACTGCATCGAATAAAAATAGATTTCACTTCTTCTAAATTTATGGCAAAATTTGTCAAATGTAATTCCATTAGATCTATGTTACTTCTCCCCATGTCATTTTTGAAAGGGTGCCACATGGCTGCATATACAATTCATCCGGATAAATCTTACTACATAGACTTACTGACGGTGACCTGTAATGTAAATATATAAAATGACCAAAGTAGAAATCGTGCCGTGTCACATAAATATTGGGTCTATATCTTTTCCTCTACGGCAGTATTTATTTATTTTTTTTTTTTTACAAAATTACTTGCATTTCCGCGGTTGGCCCTTTTCATTTCATTCTATCAAGCAGATATTTTGTACTTTCAAATCATCTTACAATCCTCGCAGTGATAAGTCGTCATGTCTGTTTGTTTACTCGTTCATCCCTGCTGGAAAAGGAGACGGATGAGATAATATTAACCGACAATCGTGTTGGAAATTTTCGGGTGTGCCCGACATCAGGCTACGGATTAGCTCTAAAATCGCCCAGTGAAATTATTTAATCGCTGATAAGGTTGATGTGCCTTCCTCGACCAGATGGGTAAACGAAGAATTTTGTTTGCGCAAGCGACGGGTAGTTAGATTATTCGTCTGTCCGACACATTTCTGTACAGACAAGAATGACATAATCGTTTCCGGTACACCTTGTTACAAAGACATTACTTTTATAAAAGTAATATGAAGTTATTTGTAAATATTGCCGAGGAAGGATCGAATGTCATGAAACCACACCATGTCGTCTATCGTTTATGCATTCTGAACTATTTCTGGAACTGTTTTGCATACTTTCCTCTGCGCATGTCATGAAATCGATGCGGGCGGAAATACATGACTGTGACGAAATTTTTCTTCTCATCGTACAACTGGTCAAATCATTGTGTTTTTTAAGAAAGACGTTACAGCAAAGTCCCAGTGAATGCTCCTAGTTTAAATCAAGTTCTGATGTACATGTTATTAATCAGGCTGCTGCTACATGCCAGTTTTGTGAAGTTTTCAAGGCCCAGCGTTATTAAGTTGAACTTTCTGGAAGAAAACTGCAATGATGTCGTGCTTCATGCTCTATTTGGTTATCCAGTAGCTACATTATTTCTGCTCGACCTGTGATGTGGCCTTGCTACGCTGACAACCTGTCCAGGAGATGCTGTGCGACAGATCCACCATCCTTGGCCTCAGCTAAGTGGCTTTATGTGCATTGTTTGTGAACTGGTCAAAATTGGTCTGAGCTCGTTCTTATGTCTTGCATGTTATATCTGTACCTTTCTGTTAGCTTGCTTGTCCCTGTGGGTTTGGTTGGGAGGCGGTTCGGTGCAAGAGGTTCATCTCATTAATTCAATAGGCTCACACCAAATGTTTCGTTAGGTTTGCTTGTACATTTTCATCAGTGCAATATCCGGCTGATATTTGCTGTGCGACTTAGGTCCTCTGACTGGTTTTCTTCGACCACTGTCTGTATAGGTGTGCCGTCTTGGATTCTGTGCGTTGTCGTTGTATAGCATTTTTGCTAGTTTTATTTGTATCTGTTGGTTTCTCCTTGGTGTCTCTTAGTTATAAACAAATTTTATGTTTATACACCGTGTCCCTGGTCCTGTGTTGTTCTGACTTAGCTATAAGTGTGTTCCTATTCGTTGTAGTTTTCCTCTTTAGTTTGACATTTTTATTCTTTTCTGTTGCTTACTGTTAGTGTCTTTTGTCGATTAGTGGTTTATCCTGCTCCAAAATATTTTTTTCCTCTTATCTATATTTATATTTGTTGTCTTTTTCATTATTTTTTTCCTTACCATTGATTGATTGCATTATTAATTGCAATTGATATTATTGATTATACAAATCTGAAAACTACTTAATACTTGATGAACTAAGTAAGTCGGATAAATTGATAAAAAATGGCTACCTCGGATTATTTTGTTAAACAAGGCAAAGCCTTTGCCATGGAAGGAGAACTCCTAAAAGATTTTGCTATGGCTGAATATCAGAACTACAGAACTGAAGAATTGGCCAGAGAAAAAAGAACTGAAGAATTAGCTGAGAAGAGAAGGGCTGAAGATTTAGCCAGCCTAGAGAAACTTAAAATACTTGAGCATGAGGGCAAACGTAAAATACTTGCGATGGAAGCAGAAGATAAAAAAAGATTACATGATGAAAAGATGTTATCTTTAGAACTTGAAAAACTCAAGTTACTAAATAGTAAACAAAACAATTCTGAGAGTCAAAGTTCCTCAAACAAACATGTTTCAGGATCTGTAAGATTTCGTTTGCCTACTTTCAAACCCAACATAGACGACATTTCTTGCTTCCTTAATCGCTTTCAGACTGTGTGTGAGGCACATGAAATTGATAAATCTGAATGGTGTAGTAGATTGATGGAATTCCTCACTGGTGATGCACTAACTTTGGTTTGTACCATGGACGGTCCCAGTAGGAATAACTATGAAGCTGCCAGAGCTTTATTGCTCAAACTTTACCAATTGGATGAAAATGGCTATCGCATGCGATTTAAGACCATGTTACCAGAAACAGGGAAAGACTTGTCTGAGTTTATTACTGCCATTAAATTAACATTCAACAGATGGGTGGAATTAGCGAAAATTCCACATACATATGAGGCACTTATGGACTTAATGCTCAGAGACAAAGTGTTGTCTTCTGTTAACTTGCAGTTCCTATCATACCTTCATGAACGGGAACCTACGGATTTCACATTGTTGGAAGAATTGGGAAGACAGTTTATTACTGCTCGCCCGAGTACATGTGTGACTAACTTTCACATCAAAGAGGCTCTACCTTTGGCATCAGCGTCATCTTGGAACAACAAAAACATAAGACCAAGGTCTCAGAATCTCGACAGAAATTTGGTCGTGGTAGAGGTAATAACTATGGATATTTTCAAGGTGGTAACTCTTACGATAATCAATCTCTCCCATCTAGAGGAAATTTTAGACAATATCGGGTACCAAAACAGAACCGATTCCAACCACAGAGAGGATGGAAACGAAATGATAATTTTTTCAGGAGTAGAGGAAATTGGAATGGTAATAGATACAGTAACAAATATGCTGCTCCTAGAAGGTCTAATTATTCACAGGACAATAAAAACCGGAATTATTCTCATAATAATCAGAATGAAAACATTCATTTCCTTCTCGGAGCGGTGAAGGTACAAACTTTCATGCTAACTCAACACAAACTGCTGATACATCTAGTGCTACTCAAAATGATCCTTCATTAAATCAGGCCGCTGATTGTTCTTTTTTGACTTTGATGCTGCTTCGCAGTGTCCTGATTGCCGAACTTTATTTCAGCCTAATAAGGTATCAACATTAAGATGCGGTCATCCACTTCCTACGATTACAGCACTTGCTGCTCATGATGGCACAGGCACCTTACATTTTCATAAAGGCCTATTAAACGATACACAGGTATCTGTGCTCAGGGACACTGGATGCACAACGGTAGGAGTCCGACAATCTCTTATGCACCCATCATGCTCCACTGGAGATTTTATTAAATGTGTCACATTTGGGGGAACGGTAAAGTTCTATCCCACAGCTATTGTTCACATAGCGATTCCATTTTTACAAGGAGAATTAAATTGTGTCTATTAAAAAACCAAATCACTGATCGTATTGTTGGCCGTATCCATGGTGGCAAAGAATGTACAACTTACAAAATTACTGAGTGAGAACGGCAAAACATTTTAACTGCGAATGCAGTTACAACAAGGGCTCGAGCACAAGTCCAGGTGACTGAGAATATTGTGCCTGAAAATCAGGATCATGATTTTCATGCTACCATTAACAAAGAATCGTTTGCAACACTGCAAAGAGATGATGATTCTTTGCGGAAATTTTTTCGTTTGGTAAGTGGGGAGGAGATGGTTGTAAATAATCCCCCTCGTCAATGGTACATCCTTAAGAATGGTATCCTGATCAGAATGCTCTTAAACAACAGTTCATGGTTCCTAAACAGCTTAGAACTTATATCCTGCAACATGCCCATGATTCTCATTGTGCTGGCCACATGGGCTACTCTAGGACAAGGTTCAGGGTGCTCTCTTCCTTCTATTGGCCTGGTGTATCTAAGGATGTTGCTACTTATTGTCGCTCCTGTGTGACTTGCCAGGAGGTCAAAGCAAAGGGAGCCTATCATATGGCACCAATGCAGGCTTCAGATATACCTGTACGTCCCTTTGAGAAGATGGCCATAGACATTATTGGCCCACTTCCTGATATGTCCGCTATAGACACAGGTATGTCCTCACATGTATTAACATGTGTACTCGCTGACCAGAGGCTATACCTCTGAAGAATATCACCACCTCAGACGTGGCTGATGCTCTTTTCTTAATCTTTTCCAGGCTTGGCTTCCCTAGAAAACTTCTATCGGACAGAGGTACTCAGTTTGTCTCCGAGGCTATGACCGATGTCATGCAACAACTTAACATTGACAGATCGCTTAGCTCCGTGTACTATCCAATGAGCAATGGCATGGTAGAACGGCTAAATAGGACGCTAAAACAATTATTAGGCAAAATTACAGTCAGCTTTCCACAAGACTGGGACAGGGTTTTACCCGCCGTGCTGTTTGCGTACCGTGAGATACCAAATGAACAGACTCGTTTCTCGCCATTCGAGCTTGTTTTCGGAGCACAACCTAGAGGTCCCATGTCTCTTATTAAAGATTTGCTCACTGACTCAGAGATGACTCAAGACATTATATCATCTTACGAGTATGTCGTTACGTAAAATAATTGATGCTTGTCAGTTGGCGACAACATCTTCTGAAACTGCTAAAGAAAAGGCTCGTCAGTTTTAGAATTGTAACAGACGACTTAGACACCTGGTGCCTCGGGATGAAGCTTTTGTGCTTCTTCATAGATAGGACAACAGACTACTCATTGCTTGGAGTGGTCCTCACCGAGTTCTTTCACTCATCTCTGATGTTGACTATTTACTTGACGTTAAGGGCGTCTGTGGCCTAATGGATATGAACGCAGTTTCGTAATCCAGATATACCAGGTTCGAAACCTGCTGCAGGCGATTTGGTAGCAGATCGCTTTGTGTGGATTTTTAACAAGGGTATAAGCGCCGTACCGTTCAGAAAGCAATGGCAAACTACTGAATGAAAAAAATTGCCTAGAAAAATCACAAACAGCCAATAAAAGCTGGGGTTGATTGCCACGTCCTGTAAAGGATAAGCAACTAACTTTTAAGGGAAAATACAAAACTTTCCACATAAACATGCTCAAAGCGTTCCATACTCGACTTGAATATCTTTAGGCTGTCTTTCATGCAGTAAGTGAGCCCTCATGGCATACTACTCATTTTTCTTTCCTCTCTGTGATTCAGGAGGAAGAATCTGCTTTTCCTGACTTACCTATGGATCTTCCTGTTATGTCTTTAATTGCTACTGAGACATGGAAGGATGTTTCTATCTGTACGGATTTATCATCCGACCAACGTCAGAAGGTGTTTGATCTTCTTCAATCTTTCGCGGATGTTCTTACAGACATCCCTGGTCGTACATCGGTTATCACTCATGACATCCTTCTCACAGATGATCGACCTATTCGAGTTCGACCTTACCCCATACCTATCCATTTTCAGGATCAGGTTAATAAAGAACTTGACGACATGCTTCGTTTGGGTGTTATCGAACCATCCAATTCTGCATTTGCTTTCCCGATGGTCATTGTTAGAAAGATAACAATATAACACTATGTATTGACTATCGCAAACTTAATAATGATACTATCTTCAATGCTGAACCTTTACCTTTATTAGAACACATTTTGCCTAGACTTGCTACAGCTGTTTTTTTCACTAAGTTAGATCTCACTAAGGGATACTGGCAGGTTCCTTTATCTGAAACTGCTAAGCCCCTCACTCCTTTTACAACACCTAAGGGTTTATTTCAATGGAATTTTATGTCTTTTGGACTGATGAATGCTCCTGCCACATTTGTCAGGATGATGCGTAAAATCTTTTCTAACAAGTCTGATATTATTACATATATAGGTGACATATGTCTCTTTAGTACTTCTTAGGAAAATCCTTTCTTAGGTCTCACTTCATTGCTGGACACTTTACGTTCACACCATCTAACTGCGAAACCTTCTAAAATTTTTGTCGGATTTGGAGAAATATCATTCTTTCTTAGCCATGGCCCACTTAAGACCTAGCAGTTCCAGCCTCATACTGCTTTTTTAGTTTCTTTCAGAGGGTCGAAGTGTGCGACTTGCATATGCCAAGACTTTCTTTGTCCCATCTTGCACTTGTGAAAGAATAGCTCAAAATCCTTCATATGATCCATCTACCTCCAGGATAAAACGGTAGCGAGAAGTTAGGGAACCCTATTAGCGGTGTGAAGGTTAGCGCCTTTTTACAGTGTCTCAAAGGCTACAACACACTCTTTGGTCCACAACTCTCCTATGGGTGTGTGATGGGGCCGTAAAGACACCCCAGCTTCCCCCTTCATGTTCAGGGCATATTTATCGCCAATATATTTTCGATGTGCGCACAGCATGCTGGGATGTGAACAGTCTGACAAAGAAGAAGATTGATGACTAGGTCATAATAAAGCTTAAGAATTAGTTGTGGTGTATAATTGTGTGTTATATTTGATAGTCGGGTGTTATATTTGATAGTTGTGGGCCATATTTGTGTTTTCATGCCTAATAGAGCAATAAAGGCGAGTGTTATTTGCGTGGCGCAATTACTACGCGCCGCGCAGTAAGTCGAGTGATTAGCCTATTGCCTATATAAAGAATGCGATGGTCAGTAGCGGCCTTTTCCAGTATCAGTCCAGACAAGAGAAAACGAAGATACGAGGCGAGCTGTGTGGGTAGAACAGAGACATGACACGTGAGTTATATTTAAAAGCAGATCAGCTTATTTCCTAGTGAAATTACCATTATTTCCCTGTAGCTTTAGAATTATATTGAGCGTGTCTGTTTTAATGTTTAAGAAAATAAATAGATTGATGTGTTTCCAGGACCTGATAATTTAGTCTTGAAATATAAATGAGTGAAAATAATGTCTGGGTAGGTTTTATTAGGCACGCTAAGCCCAAATCACAGATGTGAGAGTGTAAGAGCGATTATTTCAGTCATCAGACCGGGCAAATTTAGTAGGAGAGTATTTCATACATGGAACTGGACAGAGAAGCGATCTATTACTGTAATTTAGATGATATTGACTGTTATCAAGATGGCAGCCACGTGGTCATGAAAGGCGGCGCGTCACCATGCGTGTGTATAAAGAAGACGCCAGTTTTATATTGTGTGAATTGACACGTGGGTGGAAGCAGATTAAGATAATTTTCCCCAGTAAAGGAAAGAGAGAGTTGTCGTTTTAAATTTCCCTTAGGTGATGTATTTAGTTCGTTTTGTTAAAGTTAAGAATAATTATATTTTATTCTTTGATGCGACAGTAATTTAGTGGTATTTCACGATTATTGATTATTCTACTGTATATCTTTAGTGGGTTACTTTGAGTGAGGTGAGAATATGTATTTAGATTTCTGGAGAGCGCGAGGCACTCCTTGGTGCGTAAGGCACGTTGAGTCAGGTGTTTCTCTGTTTGCTCCTTGTGGAGCATATAAACACCAATGCGACTGGTGTCCATCACAAGCCGACAAGAAGCATTTTTATGCTATTGCAGTGGTCGTTTCGGTAACGGTAACGATGTGTTTCATGTGATGAGTTCCCAATCTCATCAGGGGTCATATACGACACGCTTGTTGCCAGGCGCACCAGTCGTCACATACGACATGCTTCAGAGTGCAGTGATAAATATTGAGATGGATCAGTTGCGAGGTAGTGGTTTATGCCCATTAAGGAGAGTATTGGTTGTACATATTGTTTAATTCTATTTGATACATATTTTATTATTATTTAATTATGGTTATGTGTAGAATGGTTTGTGAGAGCACGTGGGCTCACTTAGAGATATATTTCTCTTCTCCGCTCCTGAGGGAGCATGGGGCCACCAGTGTTGTCTGCATCCGTATGAAGCAGTCAGATGCTCGTGCAGTAGTAGTTTCAGTAGCAATCTGTGTTACACGGTGAGATTGCCAGCCTCATGCACAACACCATACTAGTCGCCTTGGACGACACGCATGATTGTGTGTGTGTGTGATAGCTGAGTGTGTGCTCTTGTAGTAGTGGTTTCGGTAGCAACCGATGTTACACGGTGAGATTGCCAGCCTCACGCACAAACCATACTAGTATCGCTAGGCGACATGCATGAGTGTGTGTGTGTGTGATAGCTGAGTGTGTGCTCTTGCAGTAGTGGTTTTGGTAGCAACCGATGTTACACAGTGAGATTGCCAGCCTCATGCACAACACCTTACTAGTCGCATTGGACGACACGCATGAGTGTGTGCGATAGTTGAGGGCGTCAGGTGGCGTGGAAGGACTCTTTGGCAGGGGAGAGTATCGTTATTTAACTATGATTTTAACTAGCCCGTGCTTTTTTTGCGTTTCAGGGTTAGCAACTGAGCACTAGCTGGGTGTTTGTTTGTTTGGTTTGTTGGTTTATTTGTTTAATGTTTGCTTCAGCGTGCTCTTAGTCACTGAATGGGTTGTAAAAATAAATACAGCCCCTGCCTCAAGAATCAGAGTTTTATTGTTGAATCGGGTCGGTTGCGAGTGTGAAAAGAGAATGATCAAATATCACATCATCACCATTCTCGCTCCACCCTATCACAGGTGACTTACTCCGTCTTTTAGTCTGCATGCCTTGATTGAGAACAGCTACTAAATCATGTAGCGGTTTGGCTATCTTCGCAAAGCCCGGCACAAATCTGCGGTAGTAACTGGCCAATCCCAAGAATTACCGTAACTCAGTCTGGGACCGTGGTACAGGCGCCTCGTGAACAGCATTAATCTTGTGTTCCATAGCTCTCATTCCATCTGCTGAGATAGTATGCCACAAGAATTCAACCGTTGTCCTAAACAGCTTAAAAAGGTAAAGGATCCCGTTACACGCCCATTGAGCATATTGGGAATATGGTGTTAGGCCCATATTATCTTGACCATCGGCACACTAGAGGTGATGTGGTCAACATCACGCCGGCCGCCTTAACCTTCCCAGAGTTGCTCTGGTACCCATGTGGGGCTGGGTCGACCCAGGAGCCGTTTGTGGCCTAAAAAATCTACCTCATCCGGGGATCGAACCATAGACCACTGCGCTAGGAAGCCAGTGCAAAACAGCTTACACTTTTCTCTATTAAACTTCAACCCTAGCTGGCGTAGCTTAGATAATACTTTCTCCAGTCGGCTCAAATGGTTAGTGAAGTCAGCGGAGCACACTAAAATGTCATCAAGGTACACTAGTATCAGCTGGAACACTAAATCATGCATACTGCTCTGCATTAATCTATGCAAGGTGCTGGCAGAGTTGGCTAAGCCCATAGGCATCCTGGTATGTTCATAAAGTCCAAAAGGGGTAATGAAAACGGTTTTCTCTTGGTCTTTCTCATCCATTGCTACTTGATAGTAACCACTCGCCAGATCAAGCGATGAGAATATCTTTGACTCCTCCTAGCGCATCCAGGTACTCATCTACTCGGGGCAGAGGGTATGCATCCCTCTTCGTCTTGCTATTGAGTGCCCTGAAGTCTACGCAGTGTCTAAGCCGACCATCCTTCTTCCGGACCAAAACTATTGGGGAGGCCCAAGGACTGCAACTCTCCTTGATTATTTGTTTGTCAAGCAATCCTTGCTGGTGATCCTGTACCTCTCTATAGAAAGCAGGAGGGATTCTCCTGTAAGGCTGCTTAACTGGGGTGTCATCTGTTAATGGGATGGTGTGCGTTACCCTATCCGTGTATCCTACATCTGTCTCATCTGTGGCAAAAAGATCGGCGTAGCGTCTCAACAACGCTCTTACTTCCTGCTCTTCAGCCTCACTGCCCTCAAACCCGGTAAGGTCAATTGGGCACATCTCTTGCTCTGGATTCGTGTATGGTGGACTTGCTGACCTTTCTACCTCTTGAGCCCCTACAACTCTGAAATATGTGCTGTAGTCCACCTCAGCTTCTGTCAGTACTCCTACTTGTGTCCCGGTAGCTAAAAACAAGTCCTCATCACCCAAATTTATGGCCTGAATATCACAGGACCCGCTTGTAATAACAGTCAATGTATGACTTATAATCAGCCCTCTGTGCTCTAAGTCTCTGTTAGGCTCAAAGAGAAAAGTTCTTTCTGACTGGCCTCCTCTCCTGCATTTGACTGTTATGGCCCTGATCGATCGAGCAGGTACGTGGGTTTGCTTTCTCCCAGCTACCCATACTTTTATAGAGTCTGATTTCTGCGTCATCCTCTGATCCCTTGGAATGTCCCATCTTAGTATGTTCTGTATGTTTGGGATTTCCACAAGGACATTAGTACCTATGATCCCTGGTGTTTTTTTCTGGTTTCTAGATCCTTGTACCTCCCTGACAACATAAACTCCACAGTTTTTCAATATTGTGCACCCAACTTGTATGTCCACAACTAAGTGACCAATATATGGGATGGTGGCACCATTTGCTGCTGTCAGGCGCACCCATCTACCCTCATCCAAGGGGAGCCCTCCAAACATCTCCCTGAAACATTGCTCTGTTATGGTACACACCTGGGAATCTGTGTCAAACACACAATTTATCTCTTTTCCTTCCACCAGTACTACTCCTTCAGGCCGACCTCCTACCATCTTGATCGTGTTTTCTTGGTGCTCTCCCTTCGCATTGCTTTCTTTAAACTCCTGGGGATTTGGTCCGCTGCTGGTCGATATTTCCTGTGATGGTTGACTCTTTAACCTTCCTTCTGAGTGGCGGTCATTCTGCCTGCGCTCAACTTTGGGTGATGCCTCAGCCGCAGAGTTACTGAGCGGACAGCTCGCCACTAAATGCTGGGCTGGCTTGCACTGGAAACATCTTCTAGGTAGTGGACCACATGGACACCTGGCAGCTATATGATCCCCAAAATCAGCGCAGTTATAGGACCTGATTCTCCGGGGGCCATTCCATACATGAGGTTTCTTTCTGCTTCTGTACCTGCGGCTGTTCCCGTGGCGTCTAGAGATGGTCCTCCTGTTAATGACCCCCCACCTGCAGCTCCAACATCTCAGTCTCCCCATCATTTAGAGAAACAGGCTATTTCCTTCCACTTACATTCTTCCTCATGCCAACCTGTAATTGTCTGCCGCCTCTACCTGCATTCTTTGTATTTGAGTCACAAAGCTCCCCTTCCACAGCCTGACTCTCAGCCACAGAGGGGTCTAGTTTAGTGCTTGTTGTGGGCATTCCCTCTGGACATGCCCTAAATTTTTGCACCGAAAGCATCGGATGGTCCATGCCGGCCTTCTCTGCCTGCCTTGCATTTCAGCCATCTGGAGCTTCATCTGTGCGACCTCTGCTCTGAGTTGCTCCACTTCGGTGTTTCCTTCTTGTGACCTGGGTGCCATTTCTTCGTGGGATGCTGTGAATGTGGCTATCCCAGCTCTTGCTGTTTGACCACTCCCAGTCCATCTCAGAGCGTCATCTCTTATGGGCACACATGATACTGCAGGCTCGTGTCGGACCCTGTCCTCCATTATTCTCCGCGTCAAGTCGTCCCTTAGACTGGCAACAAACTGGTCCCTTAGCACCGTTTCGTCAAACTTGACACTATTGGCTTTCTCCTTTGCCTCTGCTGCCTGCTCAAATATCTCATGCAGCCTATGGGAAAACTCACGCACAGATTCCCTTGGCCCTTGGTGCGCTGAATAAAATAGCGCCATTAGTTCTTGGGTGCTCCTCGATTCCCCATACACCCTGAGAATGGCCTGAAGCATTGCCTCCGGGTCATTGTCTCTTACTTGTATCCGCAGCTCCCTGCGGACAACTGGGGTCACACTGTCGAGGATCATATCAGCCTGGTCCTCCTTACTCATGTAGCCGGACCTCCATGCAGCTCTAACCTCCCTTGCATAGACGTCCGCGTTTGGCCCCGAACGTTCCACAAAACTTCTCACTTTCTTATGGGTGGGCACCATTATGTACCGTAGGTGTTCTGGCTGGGGCCGTGGACCTGCTACTGATGCACTGACCACTTGTGTTGGATCTGCATCCTCGTGCTCCCCTCTGCTCGTAGCACGTGTGCTCCTTGCGGCCATCTTGCTGTAAGAATGCACCGCTGGGAGTTTACAATATTTGTTCTTTTGCTGTTGGCTCGGTGTCATTGTCTGCCTATTCTGTCGATGACGCCAATTGTGATAGGGTGGGCGAGATGATGATGATGCTGTTGTGATCACTTTCTTGCAAACTCGCAACCGACCCGATCAACAATAAAACTCTGATTCTAAGGCAGGGGCTGTATTTATTCATACAACCCTATCAGTGACCCTAACCCACAAAGCAAACTAATGAACAAACATTAAACCAGTAAGCAAACAAACAAAACACCCAGCCAGTGCTCAATTGCTATTCTGAAACGCTAACAAAGCACCGACTAGTTAAAATCATAATAGTTAAATAATGAAAACACCATGCTCTCACCTGTCAAATTGTCCTTCTTCCACGCTACCTGAAACATTCAACTATCATGAAACACACTCAGCCCATGTATGTCGTCTAATCAGACTAGTATGGTGTTGTCCATGAGACTGGCAATCTCACCATGTAACACAGATTGCTATCGAAACTACTACTGCAAAAACATCTGAATGCTTTGTGCGGTCTGCATGCGGAGGCCAGCCACACTGGTGGCCATATGCTCCATAAGGAGCGAGAAGCGACATAATTTGTTCCCAAGTGGACCCACGTGCTCTCATAAATTACCCGACACATAACAATAACTAAATAATAATGAAATATGCATAAAATAATATTAAACAATATGTACAACTAATACTCTCATTAATGAGCATAAACCACCACCTCGCAACTGATCTATCTCAATATCCGTCCCTGCACTCTGAAGCATGTCGTATATGCTGACTGATGAGATTGGGAACTCATCATATAAAACACATTGTTACAGAAACAAACCACTGCCATAGCATATAAATGCTTCGTGCAGGCTTCTGTTGGATTCAGCGGCACTGATGTCGCCCTGCTCCGCAAAGAACAAACAGGAACGTTTATGTCTCAAATGTGCTCCACGTAGCAAAAGTAGGGGTATCATATTTACAAGGCATATTAATGACTAAGAACTAAATACATCACTAGGCCTATAACACGTGTCTGCCACCTTGCGAGGACAGCATACAGCCACACTAACAATCCAGCTAACTGCGTGGTTGTACATTCTATAGTAACCTTACATTATAATACTAAATATTATAGAAATAATGGCTTAGCAAAGCTATTTAAAGCAGTACAGATAACCAATAGAGATTTTACACTGTATAAAGGACTATGAAACTAAGAAAGCTAACACCAATTAGCTGTAGCCGATCTTACTAATACTCACACCACATTATCAGTCTAACATTACTGAAGAAGCACAGAACTTTATTTTAGTAAGCTGTAACATATTAATAAATTGCAGCACTCACCACACTAAAAAAAACTATTTTGGCATCAGCACCGTAGTTAATAAATATAACAATCTAAATCGCGCCAGAATTAAATATTATTCAAACCGACGTGTCGGATTTACATAAGATCATTGCAGGTTTCCTTAACCCCAAACAATATGGAAATATTTAACCATTAATTTCATTTACACAAATTTAATAACCGAATATGTTAGTTCTAGTACCAGCCACGTGTTATATTTCCTGAACATGGACCATCTGCTCCAGCCACGCCATGCCTGAATAAATTTAGATCTGAAACCAACCGCGCACGAAATATAAATAACATTGAATTAAGTATATAATTATTAAAATACTACGGCACAAAGATGGTGATCCTATACCCTTTCTAACACTATAAAGACTTTAGAATGTTGGAGAATAATATTATATCTACTCACAAGTCCTAGGCATGTTCTTGAACTAGACTTGCCCAAGCGTCTAGCGTGGAAATAACAGAGGATTTCCATCGCCGCGCAGCTTCGGAGCTCCTCTCTTCTGATTGGCTGCTATCCGTAAGCGATATGACTAATGTTCTATTTTTAGATCCTGACTGAGTAACAATAAAATGACTGCCAAATCGCTATGTTGTAGTTAAAAGGTAGAGAACGATACACAAAATGGCGATGACAAGATGGCGCTGTCACAATAGTATGATGTTTTCCCACGTTTGGTTTGTGTTGTGCATGTCAATGTTGAAGTTACCTAGAAGAATAATTTCTTTGGCAGTGGTAAATACTTTGTCCATCATAGTGGTGAAATCTTCGTACCAGATGGTTCCTGCACTGGGATTTCTATAAAGATATCCGACTAGAAATTGTCCCTGACTCGGTATTTTTATTTTTAACCATATGGCTCGGTCTCTGCTGTCTCTAATACGCTTCTGCGGCAATGACTAATAGAAGTGGAAATATATACTACAATACCTGTTTCTAGCTTTCTACTTGAGTCTCGTCGAACGGTCTTAAAGCCTTGTAGTGCAATATCATCATCTGATAATTTGTCATTTAAACTACTTTCCGAAAGTAAAAAAACATGAAAACTTTGATTCAGAATTCATGTAAGCTCATGAAGTTTGCCTAATAGATGGTAAATGTTTAGATGACCCAGACGTAGACCGTCTTTAATTAGCCAGTGCGTTCTGATTTGTATGCATTTAATTTTAGAGAGGGGGTTCAAAAATATCAATAACAAAAGCAGTGTTAACACGAAAATCACGAATATTTAGATTAATTAACTTTACTAAGTAAGTTAAAAAAAAATGTTAGTACTTAATTAGGAAATCCTTATCATAGGCAATAGTATAAATTGCAATGGACTGAAACTGTCAGGAGTATATGAAAATAGTCGTACAAAAGCAGGCACGCACAGTTTCACGCCACAACACTCAAAATCTAACAAAATAATTAAAGGACACAAAAAATAGGAATTTAAAATAATAAAAAATCAAACAAGTAAAAACTATTAAAGGTCTGTAGCCAATGGAATACGAGTGTTAAAAGAAAGTAACAAAGTACTTATTAGTTTAGGCGTAACAGTAATCAACTAAATTTGGAGAGACGGCTTTGGTCGCAGGGATTAAGTCAGTGAAAGAGAGAGTAATAGAGAGTGAGAGACAGAGTGATAGAGAGAGTGAGGAATAAAGTGAGTCTGACGGCCATCGGTTATATTAGAGAGTTATTGCCAGTAACAATTAAAATAAAATCAGTGTGGACAGTCCAGAATGATCGAAAAGTCACTTCTTATTGTTAAATTTGAATATTTTAATTTGTATCTAATAGATATGCATGCAATTTTTTCTCCAGAAACAAAGTAAAAATGTTATATGTCTAAACTGACCAATACAGGGACGTTACAATAGACTTCAATAAGTGGCACCTGCTATCCTGCTATAAAGTTGTGTGTTAAAAAAGTTGAAGCTATCCCTGAGCTTTAATGTTAAACGTGACATACTGTTGCGCACATATTCTTTTGTGACGCACAGATTACTGTTGGTAGGCATACAAATGTAATGTATAGCTATTTGTCTGATGAAAAGTATTTATTTATGAATCAATGATTCTCAGTCTAAGGGACAGTACCCTGATTGTTCGATGTAGTATTCGGTTCTATGGGTTATCTGTTCTTGTGTCACAATCTGGCGTATGAATAATAGATTTACGTCATTTTTCGTCTGGTATGGCCAGAAACAGATTGGTCTTGCTTAAAATGTGTATGGCCCGAATTTATATTTACTCCTTGACTATTTAAGGGGATTCGGTCTTATATCTTTGTATTTCTATGTCGGACTATTTTGTGAGCTGAACTCTGGGGTGAAAGGCTTTTCTGCGCATGCGTCGATTGTGTGTGTGTGGACAGAGAAGGCTGTCATGTCGTCGCTGCTATGGCTGGTCGATTGGAAAGTTTGATTTGATCTCTGTGATTTATTTTAGGAAGGAGATTGTTTCTCTGTACGACTCTATTATCAGAGATTCTCCTAATGTCCATTTTTAACGCCTAGGAATGGCGTGCGTTATTCGCTTGTATGTGTTTTCCTAAAGCCAGGTAAAACCAACATTTTTTGCTGAACTTTTTGCTAAGCCTAGATGAGAGACGTATTATCGCACATCTAGGATTGTTGATTACAGATGAAGATGATGCGTTATCTAGCAGCACTAGATCACTTGATGTAACCAGCCTTATTGATAGCAGAAACGTATAGAAGCCCAGTGAGGACATTTATGTACGAATTACGAATTAATTCTGCTTCATAATTTTCCATCCTGGGTGAGCGAAGCTTACGGAAGAGAGCCATCTTGGATTTCCGCCATTGTAAGCGGATCGTTGTCGGAGAACAGAAAAGGTCTTATTATCTGACGATGGTACAGAGATCTACATATTATGAAAACCCACTACTGTGGTATAACATTATTGCTATAAACATTGGATGAATTTACGGCTTGAGAAACTTAGCCAGGAGAAGGTTCTGTCAGTGAACCATTGTTGATGTTTATGTATCCACCTTAACTGACGCGATTAGTCATTTGAAGCATGAAACGATAGACAGCCAGAATATTGAGTGTTTGCCTACTATCGTTCCTTTATATTGACATGCCACATAAATGCACATCTGATATTGTCACCCATTCTCCAAGTATACGATGATTGTTGTGCCAACCTGTTCGAATGACTGTAATCGTGATGTCGAAGTGTACGTCCATTATTAAATGTATGAAACGTCATCAGTGGTCTGCCCTTTATTGACTTCAAGCTATGATTGAGTGAGTGACTGAAAAGGCACCACTGAAAAAGGTGTCGATTTATTCGGGGTCATGTACTGGTCATCAGTGAAGAAGGTCTTCTTTGGGTTACCACTGCATAATTGAATCAACCGGTCATGTTGACACAGACTGGGAGTGTCAGGTAACGCGAATGGTGGAATGGTTCTGTGTAGTTGACCACTTGATAATATTACACTCACACACTCTTATGCAAGTCCATGATGACTGGAACTACAGCTGACATTTCACAGTTTAATAAGGACGCATACATCTGGACAGCACGGAACATAGTTATAGGAACATGTTGACATGTACATCATTAGGCATTTGAATAGTAGATCATATTTCATGCAGCATTGAAATATGATGGGCGATATAAGGTAATCATTCAATGTTCTGGCAGACTATTGCCATATCCCCTAACTGACTGAACGCATCAGTGGGTGTGTAAACATATAAAGAGTTCACTGAACGAACCTTTTCCTTGGCTAAGTTCTCCAGCGGCATATATCAAATGTTTATGTAACAAAGTTAAACCACGATAGGGGTTTTCATATTAATAAGATCTCCATATCACTGTCCGATAATAGGTTTGATATACTGTTCTCTTGACAGTGATCCATAACGATGACAAGAATTCAAGATGGCTACCTTCCTGAGTTTTGCTCACTCACCCAGCAGAAGGATAATGATAAGCCAAAGTTAATTCACAATTTGAATATCAATAATTTCATAGAGTTTCCCTACAGTTCCACATTAATAAGGTTGCCTCATGTAGACATAAGCTCTGCTGGGAAACCTGTCATCTTCAACTGTATATATAAACGACCAACGATGCTCGAAACACGATGTCCATCTAGGTCTAACAAAATAGAGATCATCAAAAAGAAGGGTCTGGTATTACCTGGAGTCCGAATTAATAATAAAGTGCATGAGGAGAATCTCTGACAATAGAATCTCGCAGAGACACTATCTCCTTCTGAAAAATCATTCACAAATCACTTTTCAACCTTTAAAAGGACCAGCCCAAAAATACACACGACCATTCTCAGCCGGCTTTGTCGAGACTCAGTACGCCTCCGTAGGACAACGAATACCTGCCCCAGAGTTCGGCACAAAGAATATAGTCCGACCTAAACATACGAAGATATACAATATAAGACTGAATCTTCTTGCACTAGACAAGTAATACATATGAATTCAGGCCATGAACATTCTAAACAAAATCAATCTATTTTCTGGCCCTAACAAATGAGAAATGACATAAATTCGGTATTCATACGCTAAATCAATATTCAAGGGAGATCATCCACATAATCAAAAGTATAAACCAATCATGGATTATCTAGCTTTACAAAAGAAAGCATTTTCGTACACTCAATAAATACAAATATATATTTTTCCATATTAAATAGACATACAGGACGAATTGTATGCCTTACTGAAGTATCCGTGCGTCACACAATTCCATACACGTATAGAATACAGAATATGTGCGCAACAGATTACCACACCCCCCGGGAAAAAAATGGTACATTTTTTTTTGAAATACATCTAGGAGCAACATACAATAGGCTCACAACGCACGAATGATAATGCGCAGATGATAAGCATTCCAAACAAATGTAACGCCTAATGTAAGGCTAAGTCGTCCTATGGTACGACAAATTAGAATATATCTTAGAATCCAGAGAAAGTCTTTCTCTGAGTATAAATATTTCCAGAGAGGTGTCACCCACGCATACTACAATATTGGCTCTGCCACAATTTCTACAACAGATTATCCAAAATATTTCATCTTAGGTATCTTAAAATCAGGATTACCAAAGAAGAAGAACATCAAAAGACCAGCGGTGGATATGCATCAATGAACCGCTAAGTAGTGATACAATCAATATATGCTATATTACATATGTGTACCCATTTTAACATAGGGAAAAAAACTGTAGTAAAGTTAAACATGTTAGAAATCTCAGGATCTAAGAGTTAGGTGGAATCATGTGGGCATCTAGACAAGATGTCTGCCATCACATTTTCTGACCCACGGATAGCTCGCACCGAAAAATGAAAAGGCTGAAGAGCAATCGCGTATCGCGTTGATCTCGCGCTCTTCAGATTTTTACTCTGAATAGCTGTAAGAGCTTTCTGGTCAGTTTCCACAATGAAATGCGCGCCAAGAAGAAATCTTTGAAGTTTAAGGAATGACCAAACCATAGCCAATAATTCACGGTCTAGGACCGAATAATTCTTCTCTGCGGCATTTAGTTTTCGAGAAATATACATCACAGGGTGCAGATTTCCAGAGTACTCTTGCATTAGTGCTGCTCCAATCCCTGTGGATGAAGCGTCACTACGAAGAATAAGTGTCTTTTCTTTAGTAGGTAACACTAAAATAGGTGAAGTCGAAAACATAGTTTTAATTTTATCCAAAGAGGATTGACATTCTTGAGTCCAATGGACTATATTAGGAGACCCTTTCTTTAGCAATGAAGAAAGAGGTGACATGATCGAGGACAGATTCGGGATGAATCGTCCATAAAATTGAATTAGACCCAAGAGACTTCGCACTTGCTTTTTAGTCTTAGGAATAGAAAATTTAAGTATCTTACTTGTATTATGGTCCTCTGTTTTTAGGAAACCATGACCAACACTGTGACCTAAGAAAGATATTTCGCTAAAACCAATACAGGCTTTAGATGGTTTCGCTGTCAGGTTATGCTCGCGTAAGATAGACAATAGTTCATTTAACCCGTTATAGTGATCTTCCCAAGTATCACTGAAAAGACAGATGTCATCAAGATATGCAATGACATCTCAGCGATGAGATAGGATTCGACGCATCATGCGTACGAATGTTGCAGGGGCGTTCATAAGGCCGAAAGGCATGAAATTCCATTGGAATAGACCCCTAGGTGTCGAAAAAGCAGTAAAGGGTTTGGCGTGTTCGGATAGTGGAACTTGCCAATATCCCTTAGACAAATCACGTTTAGTGAAGAAATGAGATTTCGATAGTCTAGTAAGTAGCTCTTCTAGTAAAGGCATAGGTTCAGCATCAAATTTCGTCACTTGGTTCAATTTGCGATAATCAACGCGAAGACGTATGTTATTGTCTTTTTTTCCGTACAATAACCATCGGCGAAGAATATGCTGATGTGGATGGTTCAATTATTTTCAAATCTATCATCTCATCCAACTCTTTCTCAACCTGTGCTTGAAAATGTATCGGGATAGGATACGGTCTGACTCTTATAGGATTATGGTCAGTAAGTATAATGTCATGTTCAATGACATCAGTTTGACCAGGAATGTCAGTAAGGACATCCTGAAATTGTTGTAACATAGTAGAAACTTCTTTCTGTTCTCCTAGAGATAACTCGGGAGAGACCGTAACATCTTTCCATGATTCATTAGAATGAAGTGGATTCATCGGAAAAGGGAGATTCACATCCGAGAAACTCGTTTCCTCATCCTGTAATACTGACAGTGATGAGTAATGTCCATGTGGGACTGGAGAATCGTCCGTTGCCTGGAAAACAGGTTGTAAATAATCCGGACGTTCGTGGAATTCCGTAAGCATGTTGATGTGGAAGGTTTTATGCTTCCCGTCAATATCGACGATATAGTCAACATCGGAAACTTTTGATATTACATCGTACGGACCTTTCCAAGAAATAAGAAGTCTGTTTTCCCTACAAGGTAGCAAGACAAATGCTTTGTCACCCGGACAAAGTTGTCGCAAGCATCTCTTCTTATTGGCAAATTGCCTTGCCTTCTGTTTCGCAAATTCAGAAGAAGCAGTTGCCAATTTGCATGCTTCAATAATCTTGTGTCTAAGCGCAATGACATATTCGTAAGAGGATTTTGTGTCATCGACAATATTATCAGCAGTTATAAGGTCATGAAGTAAGGACATAGGACCTCGCGGTTTCGCACCAAAGACAAGTTCAAAGGGAGAAAATCCTGTATGTTCGTTGGCGACCTCTCTGTATGCAAAGAGAGCCGCGGGTAAAACCCTGTCCCATTCTTGAGGATGATCTTCAGTTATCTTTCCTAATAGGTTTTTGAGAGTCCTATTCAGACGTTCTACCATCCCATTAGACATAGGATGATAAATACTACTCAGAGATCTCTCTATCTGTAGAGTCGCCATTACTTGAGACATGGTATCCGATATGAGTTGGGTACCATGGTCTGATAATATTTCTGCTGGAAATCCCAGACAAGAAAATATTAGCCAAAGAGCATCTGCAATATCAGCAGTAGTTATGCTCTTTAGAGGAACAGCCTCTGGCCAACGTGTGCACATATCAACACACGTCAAGATAAATTGGTGTCCTCTAGCAGACTTTATCTTAAATGGACCAATGATGTATATCGCCATTTTTTGAAATGGTCGAATTGGAATATCTGCAGCCTGAATAGGTGCAGCATGGCGTGAACCTTTGGATTTAACTTCTTGACATACCCTACAAGATCGACAATAGATTAGTATGTCATTGTTCACAAAAGGCCAAAAGAAAGACTCAAGAACTCTAGATTTAGTACGGGAAAAACCCATATGCCCAGCACACTGAGAATCATGAGCGTGCTGTAAGATTTTAACTCTCATTCCCCACATTGGCCACCACTGAAAAGGCACCACTGAAAAGGGTGTCGATTTATTCGGGGTCGTGTACTGGTCATCAGTGAAGAAGGTCTTCTTTGGGTTACCACTGCATAATTGAATCAACCGGTCATGTTGACACAGAGTGGGAGTGTCAGGTAACGCGAATGGTGGAATGGTTCTGTGTAGTTGACCACTTGATAATATTACACTCACACACTCTTATGCAAGTCAATGATGACTGGAACTACAGCTGACATTTCACAGTTTAATAAGGACGCATACATCTGGACAGCACGGAACATAGTTATAGGAACATGTTGACATGTACATCATTAGGCATTTGAATAGTAGATCATATTTCATGCAGCATTCAAATATGATGGGCGATATAAGGTAATCATTCAATGTTCTGGCAGACTATTGCCATATCCCCTAACTGACTGAACGCATCAGTGGGTGTGGGTGTGTAAACATATAAAGAGTTCACTGGACGAACCTTTTCCTTGGCTAAGTTCTCCAGCGGTATATATCAAATGTTTATGTAACAAAGTTAAACCACGATAGGGGTTTTCATATTAATAAGATCTCCATATCACTGTCCGATAATAGGTTTGATATACTGTTCTCTTGACAGTGATCCATAACGATGACAAGAATACAAGATGGCTACCTTCCTGAGTTTTGCTCACTCACCCAGCAGAAGGATAATGATAAGCCAAAGTTAATTCACAATTTGAATATCAATAATTTCATAGAGTTTCCCTACAGTTCCACATTAATAAGGTTGCCTCATGTAGACATAAGCTCTGCTGGGAAACCTGTCATCTTCAACTGTATATATAAACAACCAACGATGCTCGAAACACGATGTCCATCTAGGTCTAACCAAATAGAGATCATCAAAAAGAAGGGTCTGGTATTACCTGGAGTCCGAATTAATAATAAAGTGCATGAGGAGAATCTCTGACAATAGAATCTCGCAGAGACACTATCTCCTTCTGAAAAATCATTCACAAATCACTTTTCAACCTTTAAAAGGACCAGCCAAAAAATACACACGGCCATTCTCAGCCGGCTTTGTCGAGACTCAGTACGCCTCCGTAGGACAACGAATACCTGCCCCAGAGTTCGGCACAAAGAATATAGTCCGACCTAAACATACGAAGATATACAATATAAGACTGAATCTTCTTGCACTAGACAAGTAATACATATGAATTCAGGCCATAAACATTCTAAACAAAATCAATCTATTTTCTGGCCCTAACAAATGAGAAATGACATAAATTCGGTATTCATACGCTAAATCAATATTCAAGGGAGATCATCCACATAATCAAAAGTATAAACCAATCATGGATTATCTAGCTTTACAAAGGAAAACAATTTCGTACACTCAATAAATACAAATATATATTTTTCCATATTAAATAGACGTACAGGAGGAATTGTATGCCTCACTGAAGTAATCCGTGCGTCACACAATTCCATACAAGTATAGAATACAGAATATGTGCGCAACAGTGACCTGTCAACCTAACAGAACTATACACCCATTCGCGTTATTTACATTGACACTCTCACTCTATGTTAATACGGTCCCTTGTCAGCGCTCCAACACTTGACGTGCAAGGTGACCTAACTACTTAACACTGTGTCGGAAGAGTTGACCATTCATAATCTTATGAAAGCAGTACATCACCACAAAACGCCTTATCACATACGGTACATTTGTATTTACAAAATTGCATTTAATTCTCTTTATTTAAACGTATGATTTATATAAATGAATTAAAATAGATGTACGGAAATAACAGTTTAAAAATAGGAAGTTACTTTTCAATCACCCGATAGTGCAGCGTTGATTAGGTTTGTAGCTAGTCCTATAGTAGATACTGCAGTAGGGACGTGAAGTGATAGAGACTTTCCTATACTAAGTGCAGCATAGAGAGGTGGGGTGACCAGATCCCTTCCACGCTGCATTTTCCGTCCCTAACTTAGGAGCAAAGTCAGGTAACCATTTAGAGCTGGGTAGACTGGATCGTGATAATACCGTGATCCGAACTCGGCACCTTTGCCACAAGAGACCAGTGCTCTAACCGTCAGTCGGACGCTGTGATAAACATTAAACCCTAAAAATGGGTACTATAGTCCGTTCGGAAATTCGTGCCCACAGAAAGCGTCAATTTTCTCCAAAACTTGTTTGTTGTATGGACATGAATTTTTGCATGCAGTCTTAGATTTTCCATGCAGTTAAGATTTTGCGATCATTACATCCACAGCTGTCGCGAAATTTGCAAAACGCGATTTTCTTTGATCTTCTTGGAACATTTGCCTAAATCTGCCCGTAACATTAATTCTTACAGTAAATCACAACATTTGTGCGACAACACAGTTCAAAGGCGTGTCCTAAATGTGTGATTGGTTGTTCACGTGATTTTGATACGAGGAATGATGGTCTGATAATGAACCATAATAGCAGTAAATCATCAGGAAGCTATGACAAATTGTAACTGTTTATGTGTTATTATAGATTGGCATATGAAATTAGTTTATCACAAACGAAGGAATGCGATCGACATGCCTCATTTTGTTTCGTTGCAGCCAACTCATTGCAATTAGCATACGCCGCTGAAATAATTACTCGCGACTGTGTCCAATAGGTGCGCACACGTGCGGACATGTAGTCACTACACTAATTCAAAAGAAAAAAAAATATTGAATAGCACATTTCATCGCTTGTGCTGTGCTGTAACAAAAATTAAGTGCGCAATTTTTGAACGGATCTTGTAACTTTCCTGTAGAACTTATAAAAATTAACCCAGACAACGGTAAGAGTTTTTTTTTTATATAACTTAAAGAAGAAAATTCGAACATGACATGAGTTTTGTAAGGGCAAAAAATATATTAATAACTGCATTGATATCAGTAGGGCACGTAGCAAATTTCAATAACATCCGTCAAGGGGTTGCAAAGTTACAACGTTTAATGTGTGGGCATGAATTTCCGAACGGACAATAGTATCTGTTTATTTAAGCCTTAAGAGGGCTACTCCTAAAAAGGACCGCTAGCTACTCCGGCAGCCAGCAGACAGTATCAACCCTGGGTATAGCGCAAAATGACACGACTTCTTCTTCAAGTACCATGCCTGGTGGCGTAGGCGATCAAGTCTCTCCACAACTTCCTATCTCTAGAACTATGCATCAATTCTATTGTTGACTTCTTTGCACTCCATGATGTCAAATTGTCCAGTATCTGCTTTCTTTGTCTTACTCTATATTTTTTGCCTTCAATATTTCCTGATGCCACGATACACTTCAGCATTCTTGTTCTTATAACATGACCAAAGACAGTGGACTGCTCTTTCTGACATGTGAAATAAGCTTCCTTTGCGCATTGGCCTCTGTCAGGACATCCTCATTACTCTATTTTTTGGCTGTTAATGGTAATTTTAGCATTCTTATGTTAAAAACCCATCTCTTTTGACTCTAGTGTTGTTCATACTTGATTATTAATTGTCCATGACTCACTCCCGTATGCCATGATTGGTTCCATATAACGCTGAATAACCGTCTTTCTTACTTCCATTGCCAAAGACCTGTTGTATAAAATATTTTTCATTTGATAAAATTCTGTTTTTGCCTAGATATGACGCTATAAGCAAAAAAGGGTGAAAAAAGAACAGTGTATGCACAATGGGTATTTCGAGATAGTTTTGAACAAGCAGGCGGGGACATACAGCTGCTTGTAGCATTTTTTGAACGAATTCAAGAACTTTTTATTGTTATGTCTACAAGCACAGCTTACATCGAGTTCGACCACATACGTTGCAACTGTACACAGAACGAACATGCTCGATACTTCTGAATAACAGTACTGTAATTTAAAGCGCTGTAAAAAGATTAAGAAAATGTAAGCCTTATAAATAATCAAGCAAATACAACAAAGCTGCTTGGAATATATCCGGTTGCATCTGAATAAGTGTTTCTCAACTTGAGCTCTGCGTTACAAGGCACGTTTTTCTCTGTGTCTACTGAGCGGTAAATAAATAATTCAATCAATACTGTTTAGCTCCTCAAGGAGCATAGGCCTTCAACAAACACAAGCCACTTTCCATCACCAGCTTCTTCATCTCGTCTCTGACTTCAATTATGTTATTTATGTATCTATTTTTACTTGTGCTGACTTCAGCTCTATTATTTGTGCATTCAATCTCATTCTATATTGCGTCTTTGAATTTGTAATCTCCGATACAAATAATAATAATAAACAATAAACAATAAAATACAAATTAAAAAAATTATAAATGACGTTTTTTGTGTCCAGTTTAATACCAATGTAAAACAGTATTTTCATCAGTCACAGACCGGAACTATTACATGAAACAGTTTTGTTATGGTAACAGACAGGTCAGTAACACCCAGATGAAGCCATGCACCACACAACCATTATTCAGTTTAGACAAATTCCGGATAATAGGAGACGATACACCAAAGGGACATTAGCCAATAATGTTATTCGCCGAGGGGGTTAAAGCAGAGGCGGGTTGAGAACCACCGCTCTAAAGTCTTTTTTCGCTCAAACATGTTATCATATTGTAGGTAGCTTTGCTTTTTAAATGCTTACCTTGTAAAAGCATCTTACATTTCGTGTAGCCTTGTAAGTATTTTTAATACGAATATTCATATGAGAAACTCATGTTTAACGTTTTTTTAACATATTAGTTAAGATAAGACGTATTTAGAAACTAGACTTTTATAAAAGTTTAGTAACTCCTGTTCAGCTGTATCCCTGTGAGCTGTTAATTTTCGTTTTTATGAAAAGTTTTAGTTCTGAAGTTATTTCTCTTTGGGTTGGACGTTTCGTAACACCAGCATTAACTGATTAACTGCTATCCTTCGTCGTAAGACAAAAGCCTACGGTTAATGCTTGGCAGAGATTTCTACTTATGTACGTCTTTTTTAGCGTTGCCCATGGCATCGTCTGGTCCCCAGTAGACGCGTCTGAGATTGATAACAGATTATGCTAGAGGACGAACTTTGAAAAAAGAATATACATGACAGTCGGAATATGAAGGTAAATACTACATTTTTAAACACATTTCGAGCATGATGTTCCGCCAGTATTTGATGTAACCCACGTCACTAATAACTAACTATGGGAATACACCCCTGTGATAAACATTAAACCCTAAAAATTGGTACTAGTATCTATCAGTTTGGTTAAGCGCTGAAGAGGGCTACTCCTGACACGGACCGCTAGCTGCCCCGGAAAAATCAAATGAAAAAAAAAGAAAAATATTTTATACAACAGGTCTTTGACAATGGAAGTAAGAAAGACGGTTATTCAGCGTTATATGGAACCCCGTACACTGTTTTTTCTTTTTTTTTTCTTTTGCTGCTTGGTGTTCCTTTCGGCGAGTTCTTTTCTCTTCTGCTTGTTGTGAGAGCTTCTTTTGCCCAATCAGCTGGCTTCATAGGAAGCATCACGACTTGGTGCAATCAGCAGGTTCATCCTCCTACGTTGCTGGATTTATGTCCAGTGCTTTCTGCCAAAATTATAGCATACTAACTGAACTATAGAAAGACGAAACTATACAGACTTAAATTTATATTCAAGTCATAGATGTGACAGTGAGGCCTATTACCCCAGTATTATCCGTGCCAATGAAATAAGTGCATACATTTTAGTAGCACCAATCAAAACCATCCACGGTGACAAGAACTCACAATACCGTCGAGCTAACTAAAGTTAAAAATCTTAAGAGAGTTATAGATAAAAGGCCTCGGCGAAGGTTGTGTTTGTACCTGTGAGTTGTTGAGAAGCCATGTTTGAGCAGTCTCCTCTTCGCAGAACCACAAAGGCATTTCTAAGTTTTAATTCTTGAAGTTTTACAGAATGAAGTTAGGTTGTGTTAAAGTTTAATGCTATCATTCACACAACAGAATATAAGCAGTCGTTATATTTCTGAACTAGGAGCAAAGACTGTGTAAGGTAGTAACTCAAGTAAGTACGTCTCGATTTCTATCAGTCCCCATGTAGATTTGATTTTATTAGGAGAAGAAAACCGAGAAACGGCTATAAATCACTTTAAGGTTCAGAAGCTGAAGAAGATATCACATTTAAGTATTGAAAGTAAAAGGCGCAACTATTTTTACTGAATGTTATGGAAGCGAAGGTCAAAGTAACCTAGGTCGTGAACCACACAGGATTTTATTGTATCTCACACGATTTACGGAGAGAGATAAGGAAAATACGGATACATGCAGAAAACTACCTTCAGAATGAAAGAAACTGATTCGATTCCAGCTGCATTTGTTTATGTTTTCTGTAAATAAACTATGTTATTCAACTCGGCTGAGTTATGCAGATGTTGTCGAGTTGAATTCAAAGTTACAACTCTGTTAGTAAGTACACCACTACAGCACCTTGCAACTGCTATCGAGAGAACGAAGCTGTCGTGTCTCTACAATAATAAACATCTCTAGCGGACGGCTAGTAACTAACTTGCTAGATAGAAAGAAGCAGTCACATATATATATGTACTGTTAAGTGGAGCCGTGACTATCTCACGGTCACAGCTACGTGACAAACATAACAACCAAGACGTTGCAGGCTTTTAAAATGGATGTTTTCATAGAAATTAAATAGTAAACAAGATCACAAATGTGGAACTGATGACAAGAACCAGGCAAGTATCAGTGGAACATGAGATGAGAAGATTACACAGATGATGGATATGGCACAAACTGAGAACATCTTTTGATTGCAATACAATGCGGACCTTGCTCCGGAATCCTCATACTAACAGAGGTAGAAGCTGAAAAACACGTGAAGAACAGAACTGCAGGCAGACATAAAAGACATGGAACGATCCACAGGACAGGAACACCTGGCATAAATTTGATCCCGGCTGGTATGTGGAGTCGTAGAGTCGTAGTCGTGGAATCGGTTTTTTTTTAGTGGAGTCGGTTAAAAAAAAAAACAGCCAGACTCGGACTCCGAATTTAATGCCATATGACTAGTGAAAACATGTAGTCGGAGTCAGAAGTCGGACTTCTAAAATTTCATGAGTCTGAGTTGGAGTCGGAGAATTTTTTGTCCGACTCCACAAGTCTGTTCTTGGGCTGCTTGGGGAGCTGTGGGGGCACGAGTGAAGAAAGTCATAGCTATGACCAGGTCACGGTAACCGACAAACTTGAGATTTCAAGAAGATGAGCACAATTGTTCCCACTCAATAAACAGGTAGATGTACTCCCATAGCAGATACTGCCGAAGTGGGAGTGAAGTGGGAGTGAAGTGGGAGTGAAGTGGGAGTGAAGTGGGAGGTCCAGCATGAGTGGTGGGGTGCCCAGTTCCCTTCTTTGCTTCTTTTTTTTTCTTCCCTAACTCAAGAGCAAAGTCAGGTAACCATTTACAGCTGGGTAGACTTGAGCGTGTCGATCCGTAAATATTCTTCTTCGTTCACTTTCAGACGTCGACTTAATTATGTTTAAGGGAGCCGCGCTCGTGTAATGGCTACAACGTTGTACTGGTGACCAGGTTTTCAAGGTTCAAGCCCGGGCGTCAGCGTTTGAAGGAATGTTTACGACCGGGAATTTGACTGAATAACCTGAACGGCTCCTGCACATAAACCCTCTGTGGATGGGAAGGGGCGAAGCTCCTGACTGGGTTGGAAGGAAAGTCCACTGGCCCCCCAGCCTCACAATGACATGTCATTGGGCCAAAAGGGCTGGAAAGCTCGAGTGCCGCTGGTTAGAGAAAAAAAAGCAGTGGTCAATTTGAGGCTGTTTCCATAGAGCTATTCCAGGAATGGTATCGGTGATGGGCACTTTTGAAGTCGATGTTTAGCATTCATTTTATCGGTGCCACAGTTAAACTCATCAGTAGTTTACATCTTCAGCTTCTTGAATACATAGTATCCCATTCTGTTGTGGCCTATGCGAAGTTTGAAGAGATACCGTGAATCGAACTCGGCACCTTTGCTGTGAGTGACCAGTGCTCTAACCACTCTGTTAATCGGATGCTGTCTCACTCATTCACCTTGTGAAAATATTTACAGATAAGGTGAAAGGGCCGTGGCGAAAATACATATTGTTACTTCAGGAAATATAACCCTATATGACATATTATCAACATAATGGAAGAAAGTAATTTAACAAAGGTGTAATTTAAGAAAGAGAAATTTAATAATGAGAGTTGTTACATAGAGATTTAAAGCTGTGTATTGAAACCTGCCTGATTTTAGTCTACTCTTCAACATTTGCTGAGGGAGACTGGGCACCTATGGGTTTGCTCGGAGTGTAGTGATGTCGATTCTTATCAACAATAGCAATAACAATAACATAGAGTCAATCCTGATATACGGAAGTGAGTCATGGACAATTTGTAAGCAAGCAGGAAATATACTGGAGGACACAGCGGTATGGTTTTACAGATGTCAAGCTAAATAGATATATGAGGATGGAAACTTAAAAGAAAAGAGCGGGGGAGGGTAAAGGATCCTGTTACATAATCATTGAGGTATATTGGGAATATGGTGTTACACCTATATTTTCTTGACCATACGGCACACTAGGGGTAATGTGGCCAGTATCACGCCGGCAGCCTTTTACCTTCCCAGAGTTGCTCTGGTACCCAATTCATGAGGTGGATCGACCCGGAGCCGTTTGCTGTCTAATAAATCCCACATCAACTGGGGATCGAACCATGGACCTCAAAGCTCAGATGCCAGTGCACTAACCACTGCGCTACCGCGGCTCAAAGAAAAGGAAACTTATGTGTTCCATTATAGGATGAAATCCACTTTCTTTAGGTATGTAATAAGAAGAAGAATGCTGAAATATACCTTGGCAGCAGGTAAGTTTGACAGGTAAAATAGATAGCGGAGAACAAGGTGAGAACGTACTGGACGATTAGACATCGTGGCATGAGAAATCGTCAACACCAGAATCGATAAAGAGTAACAGGGATATGAAGTTGGGGAGAAGCTTGATCACCTACGCCACCAGGCATGGTACTGAAAGAAAGAATTTGACAGTGTTTGGCTTCGGTCTTTTTTAATTTGTACTTAGTGCCTCATGAGACATGACCATTCCGCGTAATAGTTATATATTAATTGTTGTTTATAGGCCCCCGCGTATTTCCCGGGGGCAGGAGGTCTCTGAAGAGAATATGATAGAATATGCCTACTGACCCATGATGCATGTTTAACAAAGTAACTAATATGAGGTTGTGTATGTGGCTGGCAACCTGATCATGTAAAACAAAGTACCACAGAAAAAAAAAACCCCACAGCAACAGCACGTGACTGTTAGGTGTAGCCTTCCTATATTGGGGTCAGCTTCAGCGGTGACTCCTTGCTCCGTACGAAGCGCAAAGGAAAATGATTATTGTAAGTAGAGCGGTGTCTCAGGACTATAAATAACTGAGAACAGAACGTGACACTGTATAAGAATAGTTAAATATAACACTGCAGCTACAGGAATCAGTTTCATTATCATAAACAAGCACGATTTTTTATCCTAGTCAGCGATAACTTTTTTGCTTTTCAACCGATAACATTTCGGTTCTTAGGTTTTCTTGGGCCGCGGCTCGAGTCCCAACATAGACTAAGGATTTTTTAAATTTGCATTCACATGCGTTGGGTAAGGCGAGCCACATGCTTAGCAAGTGTGAATCAGCCAATACTCGTTAGATCCACAAGGAGCATAGGCCTTCAACAAACACATGCCAAATCCTCCTGTCGCGTGTCATCAGCTCATGTTCTTCCTCTTTATTTTCATTTATCTCTCCAGTTCTCTTCTCCCCTTGTTCTTTGGTCGACCTCTGCCTCTCTTACCCTGGGGATTCCAGACAAGGACTGCCTTGTAATGCTATCAACAGGTCTCCTCAATGTGTGTCACCTCCATCTCCAACGTCGTATTCTCATCTCTTGTTCCTCTGGCACTTGTCTGGTTCGTGTCATCAGTTCCACATGACTGACCTTGTCACACCATTTCAATACGTCTATTCTACACAAGCTTGTATTTATGAATGTCTTAGCCTTTGCGGTTGTTGTTTTTATTATTCTCCATGTTTAGGAAATGTATTTATAAATAATTCATTTTGTAAACATGCGCTCATATCTTACGTATGATGCCTACTCGACAACATTTTTAGAACCAGTGCCCTAAGCTACTCAGCATGGCAATTATTGACAATGATTTTATCTTACATGTAAGTCAATTTTCGTTTACTCACTGATAAACCACATGCTGTGCAGAAAAACGCATGTCTCACAATATTGCTTTTAAACACTCCAAAGATACGTTACGCGAATCTTTCGAGGCACTGACTATGGAGTTGCAACAGTTTTGTTAAGAAAAGTGGGTATATTCTTTTCGTCGTTTCTCTTGACCGTAGCGGAATCCTGATTTCTTCTCAAATATCCCAAGTTATTAATATCGTACTTTGCAGAGTTTGCAAATGTGCTGCAATTCTATTCAACTTTCAGATTCAGGGCGTCACTAAAGGAAAATGTGTTCTAAATATTTCAAAATAATATATTTAAAACAAGAGTGTCCGATTGGCTAAGCGGTTAGAGCCATTTACTCTGGCAGCACAGTTACCTTGTTCCTGGATCGCAACCAGGTAGCACCCCTTCCAGTCTATCCAGCAAGCTGTATATTAATGCCTGACTCTGCTACTGAGTTAGAGAACGCAAAAGTAGCGAGGAAGAGACCTAGTGAAGTCTCTAACACTTCATTTCCCTACGACTGTTTCAGCTATGGGATTATATTACCTTTTTATACTTGGCTTGGTTAGGTCTTGGTTTAAGGACCATCTTTAATGCGCACGGACAATTTCTATACTTAAAACACAAATATTAGATATGTGCATTAAAAAAAAAATATTATTGTAGATAAATTTGTATTTTGTATAGAAAGTAACAATATTTGTGATAATGTGGTGATTCCTATCTCTATGCAGGTGACTAGGAACACATTTGAAATGCATGTGCCAAACTTTCCACGTGTACGGGTTTGGAAGTACACTTTAACGGGACTATGTCTGCTATGCGTCTTAGCTGTTTGGCGTCACCAAAGAGGTAACAGTGTTTGTGAATATTATATCACAGTGGAGAGTATTACAGGGTGTCCAGGAAATAATCACCGGATTATGAAGTTCAGTAATCTTGAGTAGATGCGAATACTACGAATAAATGATACTACATTTGCAGCTCTTAGTCTAACAAATTTTCTTGGTAACATTCATTGAAATGGGTTGCATCTGCGCTGCTGCTAAACACGTGGTGGGAATTGGGGTATCATCTGCACATTGTTCGTGTTACAAACAGTGCCCATCATTATCATCAGCTGCCATTTCCACAACGAAGGTCTGCTGCAATGGATCTCCAACGTCGTTTGTCTCTTGCCTTGATGGTGAACTCTGATAGACTCTTTCCTGTCTCTTGCCTTGATGGTGCACTCTGATAGACTCTTTCCTGTCTCTTGCCTTGATGGTGAACTCTGATAGACTCTTTCCTGTCTCTTGCCTTGATGGTGAACTCTGATAGACTCTTTCCTGTCTCTTGCCTTGATGGTGCACTCTGATAGACTCTTTCCTGTCTCTTGCCTTGATGGTGAACTCTGATAGACTCTTTCCTGTCTCTTGCCTTGATGGTGAACTCTGATAGACTCTTTCCTTGATGTTATTTCTCTTGATGTTATTTTCCCACTTATAGCATTGTTTTCCTCTTGCACGTTTGTCTCAACACTTCCCTCTAATATGGAAGTGTGCCCACTGTGGATAAAAAAAAAACTTTATCCTAAGCTTTTCATTTAGAATGTGAACTTCAATGAATCTGACCAATACATTTCCTTGTCTGACGGCTGCAGATGGAGGTTCCTTTATCCATAGCACTGGTATTTGATCATGTCTACTTCTTCTTCGTACACTCTCAGACGTCTACTTGGATGTTTTCAATGTATTAATCAATTTGAGGCTTTTTGAAGATCTTTTCCACAAATTGTACTGGTGTCGGCCATATGCGCTTTCTCTGTTCCACATATGTTGGGCAACTTTGAAGCAGATGTTCAGCAGTCATTTTATCAGTACCACAGTTACACTGATCGGTAGTTCCTATCTTTAGCTTGTTGAATAGATGGTATCACAATCAAGGTTATTGAACTTCGTAATCCTGGGAATTGATCATAGACACCCTGTATTTTTTTTTAAAAATGAGCTAGACGAGATACAAGACATGTTGGAAAATTAATATGAAAAGTTACTCCCAGAAACAATATGTGCAAGTCAACTAAAATATCATAAATACAACACCAAACAATTTGGAAACATGGAGAAGTTGAAAAGAGAGAACTACAGAGCTTTATTAAACAGGATATATTAATATTTTTATAGTTAAAGTGACTATATTAAGGGGGAACACCCACCCAGAAATGGGTTATCTTTTTAAAAAATTAACAGGAAAATAACTAACAAACTTGTTGACATAAAACTTGGCCACATGTTACAAGAGATATTATATTTTATGATGAACAAAGTTTACTTTATAAATTTTAATGTTTTATGTGAAAATAATTAATTAACATGAAGTGATGAAAAAAAAAAAGAAAGGAAAACCCCCAGTGCACCTGGGAATGAATTTCACTCACATAAAAGGTGCAAAGAATGCCAAACCAGCAGATGATGTGCATAACATCCCTACCTATGGCGTGAACCACCCAAAAATGTCTACCCCAATGAGTTTTGTAGATATGGCTCTTGCAATATGACCCTTTTAAATAGCACAAATTTAGAAATTTGTATAGCAATATCTCTGTTTCTATACCATGTAAGAAAAAAGTGGAGGTTCATGCCATAAAGGATAACATGGGCTATAAGTGTGCAAAATTTGAAGGCTATAGCTTTAAAATTGTAGAAAATATCACCAGGAACTGTGAATCGCAAGCCCTGTTTTCGTTAAAGTTTAGTTTTTAAAATGTTAAAACACTTATCTGATTCTCTTTGAACATTGATAACTCATAAACTATTACAGATAAACACATAATTCAAAAAGAATATCAAAGTAAAAAGGCTTATAAATATTTAAAACATAATTATTATATGAAAATCAAAAATAACCTTTTTTGTCTTTTTCTGGGTGTATATGCCCCCTTAAGTGAAGTATGAAAAATGAATAAATGTGTACATAACTTACTTTAAGCTACTGAGATTTGATTGCACAGAAGGATGATGACAATACAAAAACATCATCATCATCATCGCTTATCAGTTCTTCAAGCAGCTTATATCTTCTACAAACTGAAGCCAAATCTTCAAGCAGCTTATATCTTCTACAAACTGAAGCCAAATCTTCAAGCAGCTTATATCTTCTACAAACTGAAGCTAAATCTTCAAGCAGCTTATATCTTCTACAAACTGAAGCCAAATCTTCAAGCAGCTTATATCTCTACAAACTGAAGCCAAATCTTCAAGCAGCTTATATCTTCTACAAACTGAAGCCAAATCTTCAAGCAGCTTATTATCTTCTACAAACTGAAGCCAAATCTTCAAGCAGCTTATTATCTTCTACAAACTGAAGCCAAATCTTCAAGCAGCTTATATCTTCTACAAACTGAAGCCAAATCTTCAAGCAGCTTATATCTTCTACAAACTGAAGCCAAATCTTCAAGCAGCTTATATCTTCTACAAACTGAAGCCAAATCTTCAAGCAGCTTATATCTTCTACAAACTGAAGCCAAATCTTCAAGCAGCTTATATCTTCTATAAACTGAAGCCAAATCTTCAAGCAGCTTATATCTTCTTCATACTGAAGCCAAATCTTCAAGCAGCTTATATCTTCTACAAACTGAAGCCAAATCTTCAAGCAGCTTATATCTTCTACAAACTGAAGCCAAATCTTCCTGTCCCGTTCCTTTGACTCAAGGTCTTTCCATGTTTTCCCCATCCGTTTAATTTTGGTCTTCAGTTTTAATTTTCGTGCGCTTGTTTCGGTCTGTCTACTGTAACCGGGTTTTATAAAAGGGAACAAAAAGGGTAATAAAGGGTAATAAAAACGATTAGATTTAGAGTAGTTTGTTAGAAAGGGCATGAGTACAAAACAGCTCGGGAAACATAGGTTACTTTGATTCAGTAGAAGTGATCACGAATTTCACGAATCACGTGGGAAACAGAGAGACCGCGCAATTTAGAGTGCATTGAAGTAGTTTGAGCTTGACCTTCATGGTGTAAGGACCATAGGAATTTCAGGGGAAGATTTCCTTGTAACGTGGAAGGCTTTGACTGTGCTTAGTGTTTTGAGCACTCTGTGAAACATAAATACAAACCTAGCACCAGACGTTAGTAGTGACTATTGATTGAGTGCGCAGTTCTTCAGTGAACCACTAGTGTAAGTTATTCTTCAGTGGATGAGGAGATTCACTCATGTATTAGGTACGTGTCTCTCCAAGTTATGAATATTAGGTCCCGTAAGACAAGTCAGGTTAAAGTTAGAGTCTTGAAATTAAACTAAGATCCCCGGAGTGGTCCGGTAATGTAGAGATGATACTGTCAAGCACAAACAAGACTAGATTTCAGAAATGAAGTGGGAAGAGATGGATGAACAGTGAGTAGCGGGAAATTAGTCTATTCGAAGACAGTGAAAAATGAAATCTGAAATAATTATCAGTATGAGAGCAGCGTATCAAGAGTCGAGAAAGAAAGAACTGTATTGTCTCATTGTTGCCAAGTTAATGCCTGCACATTGTTTGTGTAACCGTGAGTTAGACAGAGATGTTAAGAATATTCATCCACTATTCATTCGTTGCGCCTGGGAGTTCCGAAGAGAGAAAGACAGAATGGGACTTCTGCTCCCTCAGGGATGTCGTACAAGTTGAGTAATTGTCATGATCTGATTGAAATGTCTTACACTATGGTCTGAGTAGTCTGCCCTGTCTTCTTTCTATATTTTTGTCTACGCCCGCTTTTCTGTCTTATTGCTCTTAATAGCTCTAATTCTGTGGTTAGTCTCGTCAATCTTGACATGGGCCAAGCTAAGTCCACCCCTTAGCACGTGGATATAGCGACATTTTTGCCAAAGATCTTTTATTTAGTGATATTGGGGAGCGGCAAGTACCCTGTCCCTTTGATTTATGGTAGACACGGGGAATTCTCTGCCCTTTATTGTATGCCGTCATCGGTTTCACCCCGAACGCCAGTCGCTCAGAGAACGTGAAAAGCGTTGCTAATATTACGTCGCTTTCCGTCTCGCGAGGCGGCCGGGAACTCTCTCCCGTAGGTCTTATGTCTGTATTTGTTTCATCTCGTGCGCGTGCAGAAGCCACGCTAAGCCACCTGCAGACTCTATCTTACTATTTAAGCTAAGCGTCCTTAGCACTCTTTACCATTTGTCTCTACGAGGATCTTTGCTGCCTAGCAAAGTGTTATTAAGTTGACAGCTTACAACAGTTTTATTGTGGACTTTGATTCCTTGCTTGGTAAGCACACCATTTTTTAAGTTTAATTTATTGGGGTTCTAGCTTAATCATATAGAATCAATATCCCGTGTTAGTTTATTTCCTCCTTAAGATACATATATATATATATATATATATATTATATATTATATATATATATATATATATATATATATATATATATATATATATATATATATATATATATATATATATTTCATAAAGTAAAGTAATTTTTGTGTTACCGGGAGTTTCTTATCCTTTTTTTATTAAGCACGCTACCAATTTAAACTCCGCTAAGAGCTACGCCAAAAGATGCGATTTTTCGAAAGACAGAAGCGAGCTGATGTATATTTATTTGACCAAAGATTTCTATTTGGTCACGTGTATAAATAATTCTGTAAAGATTTTTGCTACATGATATATATATATATTGGGTTTGAGTGCACAACTATTTTGTAAATTCACCCAGTGGCAATTCTAATGTTGGGCAAATACCCCTCGGGCCCGCAGTCTATTCTCATTTCGGTATTTTTCCTAGTTTATAATTTACATATAATGGTTGGATGCTTAATGTTTGGGTTTAACCTGTTACCACAGTGGGAGAAGCACGAGTGGAGGTGAATATTTTAGCTTTTGATGCCACGGGCCCTGCGCCTCGCGGCTTGAAAAGCGGTAACGCATGGCTTGGTTTTACCTGTGTGAATAGTTAGGAAGCAGAACAGGGGGAGTACGGTGGTGTGATGGGATTTTGTAGCGAGTGAGAGAAGGTGGGGTGTGTTTTGATCGACTGAAAGAACGTAATTTGTTTGTAAACATTAGAGATGGCTTTATAGTGGTTAACGATATTTTTGACTTCTTTGTATTTTTTAGTGCGTGGTCACAAGCCTGTAGTTTGTGCTCTCGTAGTCGTATTTTGGGTCACTTTACGTCGTCAAGGACCCACCTGGCATTTGCATGATATTTGTACTGCTAATACATATATCGATAGTGCCTACGGGCTGTTGCCGTTGAAATTCTTTCTTCGGGGCAATATCGTCAGACCCATTTACGTCCGGTCACATTGGAGTACATACTCACAGCTTTTAGCAGGATTGTCACAGAACGTGTGGACATGCTCATTTGTGTGATCTCTCACACCTTCAGCTCTACGGCAGTATCATATCTTTTTCTTCAGTTTTCTCACAAATCGTTTTTATTTGGCATAAATCATGACTTTTCATTATTTTGCTCAATGCTGGATCTAATAGGGTGAAATCTCTAACACTCTACTCCCCTACGGACGTATGTGCTTTATACGCAGAATTGTTTACGTTCCGCAAGGTAAATGCGATAATACCAGGAAATTATACCGGTCATACGCTTATCTATCCTATCAGTCTGACAATCTTTTGAAACGCTTCGGTACAACATTTGACCCCAGGTGAAAAGCTGTTGGCAATACGGTCTCGTCCGATCGACATGACACGAATCCAAGATTGTCTGTCTGGGTTGCCGACATCGGTGTATGTTTGTCTGGCAGATTACACAGAGGGTAGAGGCGATTATCGCTTTTTGTGGGACAATCCCTGGTGATTGTTACAGATAATCTGCCTGGGAAGACATCTTGGCGGAAGGCATTAGCCAGGATAGTTCACATATTTGTGTTTGAAGTTGCATAAAGACCCGGCGGAAATATTACCGCATGATTTGAAAGAGGTCACGCGATTGAATATTACATTTAATATTTTAAACACGTAAGGAATTTTTTTGAATTAGACACCCAACCCAGTGCTAAAGAGCTTACAATTGGATTAAAGTGAGAGCTGGAATAAACTGTGGATCCTATTGGAACATTCGACGGAAGCACCATCTGTGATGTGAACTGAGAAGTTGGAAATATAATCTTACTAAAGCAGAGACACAGAACAGAGAGACTGCAGCGCACGTCATGTGAGTGACTCCCAGAAGTCAGAGACACATCGGACTTAGAATTCCTATATTATAAGTGACAGCTCGAAGTATTTGGGAAACTTAAAACCTTAAAAAGTAAGCTCGCCTTTATAAATACAGAGACTGAAAAACTTAAGGAATTGGATCACCCGTCATAAGAGAAACTTTCGCAGACCAAGTGTTTCGCAGAATCACCCGTCATAAAAGGGATTCAAAACTTCCAGACCAAGTGGTTCGAGAGCATATAGCCTAAATTGCTAAATTCTACCCTGCGCGAGGAGATTGTTTATTCCCAAAACTTTGGGGTAAGTGTAACAATTATTTTCCAAATGTAAATTTGACATGTTTTCTTGCTAAGTGGTTATATATGAGGCTGGCAACCTCAACATATGAAACTAGTATATTCATAAACCACTACAGCAAGCGCTAGTGATTTCGTCTAGCTAGTCGTGCGGAAAACCGACAGCAGAGGTGACCCTAGACTCCGAATGGAGCAGTGATGACTGATGATTACATCACATGTGCCTAAAGTGTATAATATTTTCTGAGATATATGCACTTTGTTAATTGTAACTCAGGCAACTCATTATTCGCGCTGTCCAGATTGTGGAAACATGGATTATAAATTCTGTCCACTTTGACTGAACTACCATCCCTCCTAATTTCTGTCTGAATTTTGTCACGCCCATTTCACTTCTTTTCGTTTCTGTAGATGCGTACGTGGCTATTGACTTATCATTCTGGAAACTAATAGGTTCACTCCCCTGTTTCTGTAATGTAGGTAGGAGATAACTGACGCGTCCCGGACTCACTGTCATGGACAGCGGCATCTTTTTTAGAGTTCGTTTGACCACGAGTCAAAAGCCCAACGCTTAGTTTGAGAAATAGTGGCAAAATGTCATGGGTCTTTGACACGGGAAAACTGCTCCAAAAGAGTTCCCTGTGCTTTGAAGCCAGGAAAGTCTAGGACTCGCTAGCGTAATCCTCTTTTCCCTGTTGCGCCAAATTCTTTGTAGCACGTCTCCTAGGGACGTTTCTAGGTAACTATTACGTGTTATTTTTCTGCTCCCCTAAGCAGGTGTTCAAATCACGCTGAACACCAGTGGCAAATTCTCACTAAATATAGGCAGTCTTGGCTGGCTCTCATTGCTTCAGTCCTAAATTTCTTGCCGGGAGATAGAAGCAGACTTAACTCCAGCTTGCCTGCTTTTGATTATAAGAGTGGGATATTCTGACAGTTGCGGTAAGCAAGTTTAGAAATTGGTACTTAGTATACATTGTGTGCTTGGGATATGTGATAAGTCAGAGTAAGCCTTCATAAAGAGTTTTTTATGTGGTTATTACAGCAATCATCCAACCAGAGATCTAGAGCTCTTGCCAGTTATATTGTGATTGTATGCTACTACTAGTTATAAGAACCAAATGGTTGTGGGACTTGATGTCCGATATAGTCATTAAAAGAATAATCGGGTTACACTATATATATATATATATTATATATATATATATATATATATATATATATATATATATATATATATATATATATATATAGGTATAACTATGTAACGGAATGTTAGAGAGAGGGAAATCTTTAACACACACAAAAGGTTAACCTGAGCAAATGTAATCTTTTTTGGCCTCAGTGGCGGTTTGTGTACATAATTTTTCTTTGCAACATGTACTTTGCATCAAAGTGCGTACTTGGGTATTAATGGGTATTTTAAATGCAATTTGTATACTTAACTAGCGCATACTTCTATTTGTCGTCATATGCTGTGTGTATTGTTTAAATGTGTCGAACACTCTATTACTAGTTTAGACTGGTCGGCGACGTGTGTAGAGGCAGGTGGGTTAGCCGAACCGACTGATTTTAAGGTCACGTCTCGCCAAGAGGGAGAGGGAAGGGTAGTTTGTAAACATGCCTGAAACCATTCCCGCATTAGACTCCGGTACCTGGGCTTGTAGTGTTATGCAAAACTTACAATAAGCCGGCCCTGCACTTATTGTTGATCGGACGGGGAGCGGTGGAGAGTAAGAAAACTGCAGCGCAGTTCAGGCGTGTATGCTTTTCCTGTATCTGGTTAAGACCTGTTTATTATTGCGACGTGTTGTAATATCTATGTTTATTTAGCACGATGATATATGAGTTGTTTGTATTTTCTTTACAGCTAACCCCGGTTAGTTCAGGCCCCACGCTAAAGCCTTAGGCCTGATTACCTTCCTGGAGGAAAGATCGCACAATTTATCCATCTTTTACAGCTGGGTTGCACGTAACTACAAGCGTGCCGAGTTTATCACCATATTACGGGCACATTGATGAGTGGTCTTTGCTTGGAGAACAAATACTTCCCCCAACATCTAATAAGAGGAGCGCCCATGCTCCGTTTGCACCAGTTCTCTTTACCAAAATAATAAGAGGAGCGCCCATGCTCCGTTTGCACCAGTTCTCTTTACCAAGCTAATAAGAGGAGCGCCCATGCTTCGTTTGCACCAGTTCTCTTTACCAAGCTATGTCGTCCCTTATCAGTGAGGACCGATACAATAGTAGTGGGCCATTACCCAAATGGTGGATTATTTCCTTATCAGTTGCTTTGTCTTGAGTGTTGCCATTGCAACCCCCGATTTCCTGGATTTACAGCGGAGTGCAGTCAATTCACGGATTAAATCAACAATTACCCTGGAGAAGATAGGGTCAAAATTTCTCCATCGGCTAACAGTGATCCCAGTGAAGCAGCAACGCACACGTGCAAACGAAGAAGGATTTTGGGGCAGAGTGCATTCAAATTAATTGAGGGGAGGGAAGATTGTTTAAGAACTTGCGTACCAAATTAATCGAGTGAAGTGATTAGCAGTGTTGTTGACAGGGACAAGTCAGCGGGATTGTGCTGTGTAGGTAGAGTTCTTTATTTCAGGGTTTTTCCAGCAAAGGATTATTAATTTTATAACCACCACAAAATTGTGGGAGAGTGGAACCTGTGGTGAGATTACAGTGATGCAACGCTAAAATTCCTCCATTTATAAAGATAACAGGTAAAATAACATGCAGGGATAAAAATATAGGTAAGATACGCTGATACATTCTCGCCCACGCCAGCGTTTTCTAGCGCCATTGAAAATCAACTAGTTATAACATGCAGACTAACGGCCTATCCTTTTAGACGGGGTAGAAACGGAGATAAAAGAAAAAAAATGGGGCGGTCTGAACAGGTGCTTGAATCTAAAAGTCTAGCAGACGCAATTTGTAGTTAAAAAAAAAAATTACGACACTAGTGACACAATGTAATAATTTGGACGAAAAACGACCTTAGCTCTTGTCAGAAACAGACGTATCTTGGACGTTCTACAGTAAATAGTCGTTTTAGTTTGAATATAGCGGCAAACGCCGTGAACGAAGGTACAAAAACAAATTTCAAAACTAACATTGAAAAAAATATGTACTTTCTTAATAATAAGTTTAGGAGAATAAAAATTAGCTAGTTTGATAGCCCATCTTTTTCTGAGAAATAATATACTTTTAATTACGAAGACGGACAGATAACACGGAAGATATTGACGAAAGACTGTATTGTTCAATACAGACGAGCAGACAGTTTTTTGTGCATACTTTCACTAAAGTTACATTTTGACGTCCTTGAGACTAAAAATGCAGAAAAACATTACATGTGGACAAGGGGCAGGATAGGAGGATAGTAGCAAAAAGTAACTTAGTATAGAATCTTAGACGTAGGGGGAGACAAAATTTGTGTAGTGTTTTTCTTGTAGTTAGTCCAAAAACAAGTGTAATTTTGGGAAAAACCAAGTTGGGACGGACAGACCGACAGAAAAATACTACACACTAGACTGAGACTGGACCGAAATTGGACATTGTAGTTTAAATATTTGAAAGGTAGAGGGGAAGTCCGCTGATTGGACGAAAGAGTTCATATTATAGAAAGAAAGACGCCCGCAAGTGCCATTTTTTAAAAGACTGTCCATATACACAGTTCGTTAATGCTAGAAGTGCTATTCCAGGAAATATTATATATTATCAGTGGGACGCCATAATCTAGCCAGCAGCTCAGCTGAGTTTTGCTAGTACAACGTAACTGTGTTTTCAATTTTGAATTGTGGTAAGGAGAAAAAAATTCATTAATCTTTTATTTAACAATTCTGAGTGATTGATACTGCCATATAATGAAAAATGATTACGACAAGTGAGTACTTATTCTAGGTCCCCAGCGACAGTCCATGGCCTAGAGGCAATGAACCAAATGAAAAAACATAACCAAGAATGTAAAAGACAGCTCTTTATTTCAGGAAATCAGTGGGAACATATCACCCACCTTATTCTATAGAGAAAAAGAGATAATGAAAATATTTCAGATGCAGTGCAGTTCATGGAGGAATGGGAAACTAATGCTATTTGATACCGCCTGGGTGAGATGTGCTGGGTCGCTCAGAGAGATCTGACCCGGTCTTTGTAATGTCTTTTTTGCTTTGTTGTTTGTAAAAATGGGGAAGTAGGCAGTGTGTTGACACATGGCAAAAATTTTGGTTTCAGAGTTTCGGGTCTGGCACTGCACTAGTGCCAAATGCTTTTGAAGAGATCCAAGAGTGGATGACTTAGAAGCCTACCATTTACCTCAGCAACTGTGAGGAGTGGGCCACTTGATTTCTTTACTACATCGTCACAGGCCAGATAAGTTGAAAACCTGGCCTGCTGTTGATTCATAAAATTTTTCCACACTAAAATAAATAAAAATCATTGTGTATAAAAACTATACCTCAGTTCCATAATTAAAAGACAATGACTATTGTACACAGAGATCGGGCATGATGACACCACCACGACCAGACATCCAGTGCTAGTTTTCCAAAAACTCTGTAGTTAGTGTTAATATTAACCAATGTAACACATATATCTATGTACAAAGTGTTTCATTTTGATTATTCAATATATATACACTTTTATTGATAAATACATATTGTTTCATACGTCCTGACCAGAAGAAAATTTGGTTCAGGACTAAATAAATGTTAAAAAATTGTAAAATTTAAATTCTAAAGCCAGTGTTGGTTGAGTGGATCATAGAACTTATTATTATTAGACTTAGTGTTTACATGTGTGTGTCTGTGTATTTAATTACCTACACATCACTATAGAGCCACTAAAAAAGTGGCGAAGGGAAAGTCATTTCTCGTCTATCATCTCAGATTTCGTCTTGTCCCTGACACCACACAGACTTGGGTCTCGTCAGACAGACTCTTACATAAACCACTCGTGACATAGATACATTTTCCCAGTTAATACCCAGAGGAATATGGTGAATTTTATTCATCTTCTCTGAGCTACACTGTGTACTCGGGAATTTAATTCTTCTGAGAGATTAACATTGATGGGTGGACAGCGAATAACGCCTGTTAGATTGCAGCCAACAAATGTACATAGCAGAGGCATTTGTTTTTCTATTTTATCTAAAAAGTTTGTGGTTACAAGCTATCAGACGGTTCGAAGTACTGAAGTTTATACGCCACTAGTGTGAGAGAAGTGACGAAAACCACAGTGGCAGGACTCCCTCATACCAGTTAAGGGCTTGTAAAAAGGCACCAGCAAAAGGGACATAATTTTCTGATTATATCCTCACCTTTAATCTCCGTGAAGAGACAATTTGATTCCAATATAAAAGTCACCAGCATTTTATCTATTTTAAACTGTTAATACTAATTAATTATTAAATTTGTTACATGTTATTTTAAAAGTAAACAAACATAGTTGATTCAGTTATTACATGTATGAAAGCAAACGTATTAGCCAGAATATTTAATATACATATATACATCTAGACATATATTTACCTCTAAAAAAGAGCTGTACCGTTATAAGAAGAAATTTGTTGAATTAACTCAGCTGGGGGCTTGAACGGGCTAAAAACCATTGCTTAAATCCTGCACAAAAGGTGGCGGACAGATATAAGTTAACAAATGTTCAGCGCTAAGCAGCATTGTTCTTGACTGATTCGTGTTGGAGTTACATATCTCGATCAGTGAGCGAAATCGGCTCCGCCTTTGGTTAATTTTATTCGCCTATTTGTGGTTTCCACCCGCAACAGAGAGTGTTAACCACTAGGATTTATTAAGCTGTTCCAGAAGGAGCTTATCTCTATAGCCTTAGTATACCAAACTTAGGTTGGACTGTGTGAGTTTTCCTAGCGGAGGAGACGTTTACCTGCCAAGCATTGTCGACATTAGAGGATCGGTCGTTCTCATTATTAAGAACTGGGGGCCTAACCCCTTTAACTGGACAATACTTTTTGTGTACGGAAGTGTACGGGTGTTGGTGGTGTGGGTGTGAGACGGAGACGCTTGCTGGTGTGATTGAGAGAAAAGATGTGTTAGTTTTTATCTGTGGTTGTGATTCACTAGCCTTAAGAGATCGTGAAGGCATTATATATTTTGCTTTAATTCATGTTGTAGTTTTCTTTAATAAACATATTTATATGTGATATGTGGTCAGAATCTCTTCTATTCTAACTGTCACTTGATATTTGCTGTGTGTCCTTACTGTAGCACTATTTAGCATTTCGAGGACGGGTGAGAGATTGCCATCTTAAAGACAGTCAGGGTATGGTTGAGAAGTAGACCTTTAGAGATCAGTACATATCTCACTACTCTCCAAAAGTCATATCTTTCCCCATAATTTCATTACTGACTCTATTGTCTCTACTTTTACATTACTCATTTATATTCTGTCTACACTTAGACGTTCTTTATTTTCCCATACTCGCGACACTAATATAAGGTTGTGCGTCAGACTGACAACCTCATTATGTAATAAACAACAAATTACTACTGAAACCACTGTTGCATGAGCATGTAAATGTTTGGTGCAGGCTTCCTGCAAGGAGGACCATCTGCAGTGGTTGTCCGTGCTCCATAGGTAGACAACAGGAAACAGATGATGATTTATTCGTTATCCGTCATCTCATCCAGGAGCATTGCCCTTCAACCAACTCACGTCCAGTCCTTCTGTCCCTCGCCATCAGCTCAATGTCTTCTCATATCTTCCTCGTCATTGACATTTCTGTATCCAGTTATTATCTCAATGTGTTTTTCGGTTTCCCTCTGCCTCGTTTATATAGAGGATTCCAGCGCAATGACTACCCTGTAATACTATCAACCGATTTCCTTAACGTGTGACCTATCCTTCGCCAGCTTCTTATTTAAAGAATAAGGTAGAAGCATAAGGTTACCATTTGATCAGCAAAAGGATTTCACAGATCAGGAAAAGGTCTATAAAGGAAACATAAAAACATGCTTTTAAAACATAACAAGTTCTTAGTTTTTCTATATTAATGTTTGCCCTTCCACTTTTACAGTGAGGGTAGTGGAGGTGTGTACGAGTACTTCCAGTTTTTGTGCACGATGTCTTGTAGTTTTTTTTTTTTAAATCTATTATATAGTGATACAGTAAACGTTGTGGCGTTACAAGGACGGTTCGGATACATAGACCCGTATAGAACAAAGGGGAATACATACGAATAACAGTCGTGATACGATAAAGAGAAAAATAACTAGTTCCTATCCGTTTTATTAGCAAAACATATCGTGACCTGACTATGGCGTGATTGAACTTTTCAACAAATGCAACAGTACGGCATCTTACAGACGAGCGTTTCTTGCTGCGCGTTTCTCGCGCGTGACGAATGAAAGAGTAGGGATTTACAGGCTGCTCAGCCGAGCGAGACTGTCTGTAATGATCGAGCCAGAATACAAGCGAAACTCCAATCATGCCACATGGCTAAAATACCAACAGCTGGTGATATCAATAGGGTTAACCTAATCCTAAATCTAATTGGTACGAAATTTACACATTATACACATATTCACTGCTGAGCGTTCAGCCACGAGTATTTGCGGAAGAAGACATCAATGAGGCAAACGTCTTTGCTCTCCTTTTTCAAGATGCAACCGCCACAACCAACTTCAGTCACCCCTAACCCTTCAGATTCCGAGCCATCAACATCAGCGCCAGCCCTTGTTAGATCTTCTTCAAAGTCCCCTTCTCCTTAAAGAATTAGATTGAGTTCCTCCAGTTCTGAAGATGAGCCTCCTCAATTTTCTCCATCTGATTTTCTAAGTCTAGAATCCCCCTAAATCACCAACATTCAAAACTATACATACTGTATATATTCATCGTCTACTTCCTCGAGGATGATTTTAAGGTAAGATGTTATTTCCGTATTTTTTATTTATTACTGTTTTTTCTTTATTCTTATGTTTATTTCTGTTTATTTAGTTGTTGCACGCGTTCGCAAGTGTTATATAGTTAGTTATTTACGTTTTTTGGCGGCCCTAATGCATTTGCAAGCTAAATAAAGGCTATGCTTCGACTTTCGTCGATTTTCGACTTTCGTCAGTGCTCTGGTCCTTAACGTGTCGAAAGAGTGAGGTATGCATGTACTAAGTACGCAAAGCTAATGCTAAAAAACGCAAATATCTACTTTCCAGTGTGACCCGAATTTCGCGCAGTGAATAGCACAGTTCATGCGTGTAAATTAAGTTGTTCCGCTGACGGAGCATTCGCGTCATGTAGCTGTAAATATACCGTGACATCCAGCTTTAATACTCTGTTCGACCTTTTGGTTATACTTGGGGTATATTGTGTGATTGTATTTTACTACTAGGCAGATGTTAGCCTTAAAAAGAGCTGGTCATCAGAAGGACCCCTAGATGATGTCTGTAGTCATCACTTCGTTTGCTTAACCACAATATTGTGATATTTTTTGTGGATCAATTTTGTTCTTTTTTGGCAAATGTGTTGTTAATGTTGCCCTACATGTTCTCGCTAGTTTGCTGGCAGCCTTGAAAAGTATTAGTCCTTAAAAGGACTACTGGAATGTCTTGGCTAGCGACCGACCCTTATATTATCTGCAAGGCTGGGCCAATGACTTTTATTTATCATTATCTCTGGCTGCTCACATTCCTGTAAAAAAAAAAAAAAAAAACAGTCACCTGAAAGAACTTGAACTTGATTGTAACGAGGTATTGAAATATCTTCTTCTTCTTCTTTGATCCTTAGCCGCCGACCGTCAAAGCAGTCAGTGGCCATCACGCCTAGTGGCGTCTTGTAGGGCAACAACAAATTGATTCCACTTTGCTCGGTCGGTGGCCATCCTTCGTACAGTGCCCCAACTTTGGTTCATTCTTTGCATCTCAGCCTCCACAGTCCTCCGTTAGGTTGTTTTTGGTCGGCCTCTTTTTCGTTTTCCTTCAGGGGACCAAAGCATAGCTGTTCTTGTGATGGCATCGGGGTCTCTTCTGAGGACATGACCAACCCAGTTCCAGCGTCTGCCAGCTATGATGGTGTGCATGTCCTCTTGCTTGCTACGAGTAAGCAGATCTTGGTTAGTGATGGTATTCGGCCAAAAGATTCGGTGAATTTTTCTTAGGCATGTTGTGTGAAAAGAGGACAATTTCGACATTTCCTTCTCTGTAAGTCTCCAGCATTCCGCACCATAGAGAAGCACAGAAAGCACACAGCTCTGATATAATCTTAATTTTGTGCTTGTGCTGTATTGGGAGGACTTCCAGATGTTGTTTAGGCTAAAGAAGGCTGTTCTTGCCTTATTCATTCTGATGTTGATGTCTTTGCCTGCCCCGCCGTCTGGTGTTACTATGCTTCCTAGGTATGTGAAGGTATCTGTCTGTACCAATTGCTTATTCCTTACTGATATGGGCTCAGGGTTGCTCACATTGAGCGTCATGACCTCAGACTTCTTTAAATTGATGTTCAAGCCCACCTGCTGGCTAAACTTATTAAGTCTATCCGTTTTTTCCTGGATGTGTTGATATGAATGTGCTAGTAGTGCAATGTCATCTGCATATTCCAGATCTTCCAATGTAGAAAATGTTGTCCATCTTATTCCTCTTGGACTGCCCTCTGTTGTCTGGCGCATCACCCAGTCTATGACTGTTAAAAATAGACTGGTTGATAAGGGGCATCCCTGTCGTACTCCTGTCTTCACCTCAAAAGTTAGGTTGCTCTGCCCAACACTGCACGTAAAGTTTGCATAGAGGCTTTTTATGATTGACACTATGCAGCTTGGAATTCCATAAGCCCTCAGTATTTTCCATAAACTGTCCCTATGTATGCTGTCAAAAGCCTTTTCAAAATCAACGAAATTAATGTAAAGCTGTCTTTGCCATTCTGAGCACTGCTCTATAATGTTCCTGAGAGTGAATATATGATCTACACATCTCCTGTTCTTTCTAAATCCTGCTTGTTCTTTCCTCAGTTTGTGATCTACTGCCTTTGAAATTCTCTGTATAATTATCCTGCCTAGTATTTTGCTGGGAACTGAGAGAAGAGTGATTCCTCTCCAATTATTGCAGTCTGCAAGATCTCCCTTCTTGGGCAATTTGACAGTTATTCCTTTGTTCCACTCTGATGATGATGTCCCCGTTTTCCAGACTTGTGCAAATAGTGGTTCTAATAGTTCTGCTGCTAGCTCAGGGTCTGTCTTAAATAGCTCTGCATTTAAGTTTTCATGGCCCGGAGCTTTTCCGTTCTTTAACCCTTTGATTGCTGTGATGATTTCTTCTTTTCGTGGAATGTCTGTATTCACATCTAGATCGTTTTCAGCCTCAGGAACATTCAGTTGTGTCTCTGGTGGTTCTTCGTTCAGAGTTTCTCTGAAGTGCTCTGCCCATCTTGTTTCTTGTCCCTCTGCTGTCGTGATGAGATTACTAATGTAATATTGTTTGCACCTCGTTTTCCGTGATGAATTTAGTTATTTTGTATACTGTGCTTTGTTCATTTCTCAGTGCTGCCTCCTCTGCCTGTCTTGCAAGATCGTCTAGGAAATTCCTTTTGTTGGCTCGGGTTTGGCGTTTAACTTCCTTGTCCAGCTGACTGTGCTGTTCGCTATATAGTTGCTTTAACCTGGGGGACTTCGCTTCTGTTTTCTTTCTTTTCATTTCCTTTCTCATCGTTATGGTGTTTAAAGTTTCTGGTGTTATCCAGTCTTGCTTCTTCCTTTCCTGGAATCCCAAGCATGATTTGCTGCTTTCTTTGTATATTGTTGAGATGGTGTTGAAATTCTGGTCTATATCATCAGTCAATGTCTTTTCCTGACTTTTGGCAAATTGATATCGTTTCTGTATGTCGGCCGTAAAAGCTTTTCTGGTAAGGGAGTCCTTCAATTTGCTAATGTCAAACCTTTTCTGTGTAGTTACAGTTGGTGCAGCCCTTCTTAGTTTCACTTTCAGTTTTGCTACTACTAAATGGTGATCACTTCCCACATCTGCACCTCTTCTTACCTTCACATCTTGTAATGCATGTCTCCATCTACCGTTAACCATGATGTGGTCTATCTGGTTTCTGTCCCGACCATTTGGTGATTCCCATGTTAATTTGTGAATTTCTTTATGTGGGAAGAGTGTTCCTCCAATGACCAGGTTATTAATGCTACAGAAACTTATTAGTTTATCCCCATTTTCGTTTGCTGTTCCGCTGCCACATTTCCCCATTGTTCTTTCATTATATGTATTGTGTGTACCAACTTTCGCATTGAGGTCTCCCATTACTATAACAAGATCATATCTAGGTGTGTCTTCCATTTCTTTCTGCAGTTGTTGATAGAATTCATCCTTGACCTCCTCATCGCTATCATTCGTTGGTGCGTAGCATTGTATTATTGCAGTGTTGACGAATCTCCCTCTCAATCTTAATCTTATCAGTCTGTTGTTGATGGGTTTCCATTCCAGTAATGTCCTTTCTATTCCTTTCTGTAGAATAATGGCTACGCCTTCATTGTGTTGTCCATCATCTCTTCCAGAGTAAAGTACTGTTTCTCCTGTTGCTGTTTTAACTTTTCCTGCCCCTGTCCATCTGCTCTCGCTTATCCCTAGAATGTGTAACCTATAGTTTCTCATTTCTGCCGTGACCTGTCTTAGTTTACCTGTCTCGTACATTGTCCTGACATTCCAAAAACCTATTCTTGTATCCTGTTTTGCGGTCAGGACATCCGTTTTCATGTCAGTGGCTTCCTTTCGGCTTTCACCACTGACAGTCATACGAACCACAGACTCCGAATGTCCATCCCGCAGCAAAGTTTGTTCATTTATTATTGTTTCCGTAACTTCTTTGTTTTTTTACACAGACAGGGGTGTCAGCCCTGTGCTAAAACCCCCAACCTGGAGGACCAGGGTACCAGCTTTTGTCTGACCCCTACCCACACAGACCAGTCCAGCTTGGTTGAACCTACCAGGAGTAAAACTCCCACTGGCATAGCTCTGGGGATTATCAGGGTACGCAAGCTGCCATACCGCTACAAGGTATAGGTACCATTGATAGGAGGTATTGAAATATCGTCATTGTTATTTACGAATCTCTATATAGGTGATGCTCCCCGTGTAGTTCTCATGGGTATCTGAGGAGGCGATAAAAGAACAGGATTACTGCTCCCTTAAAGCATGTCGTAAGTGGCGACTAATATGAGGTGGTTCATGATACTAGCAACGTCATTGAAATTGCTGCATAATTACAGCTGCATTAGCTTGGTTTTTTTTATTGTTTATTTTTGCTGTAGATTTACTGAAGGGGACAAAAATGCAGTCGCTGAATTCATGCCCCTCAAGGCGATAATGATAATGAAGATGATGACATGATTGATAGATAATGTTGGCCCCTCCCACCTTCCTGGCTTTTTAATTTGTCATTATTGAGCTTTATAATAACTTCAGTCATTAGTGATTATTTTGAATGTGCCCATGAGGTGACAGCCCTCAGCTACTTATTTTCTGGTGACGTTTTCTCCTCTCTTTTGCTTGCTGTGAGAGCTTTTTTCACCCAATCTGAGGTGGCCCGTAGAGAGCATCGCCACTTGGTGCGATTATAAGCTTCAGCCTCCCAGATTTCTGGATTTATGTTTAATGCCCTCATGTCTCTCTTTCATACATATTTGAACCTCAACTGCGGTGGCCCAACTGTTCTTTTGCCATCTACCAGTTGTCCGTAGAAATATCTTTCGGGATGCGACCATCTTAGTAGTATATCATGGAGGAAACGGTTAGCATTCAGGAGGAGCGCAGGAGGAGCGGCAGGAGGAGCATGACTTTTATATAGAGATATATTAGTTCGATAATGGTGTTGTTTATTTAGATAACAAGAAGGCGATATATTTAGATAATAGGAAGATATATTTAGACAACAGGAAGACGATATATTTAGACAACAAGAAGACGATATATTTAGACAATAGGAAGACGATATATTTAGACGATATATTTAGACAACAGTTATACGATATTTATATACATATAATAGGAAGACTTTTAGACAACAGTTAGACATATTGAGACGATAGTTATACGATTTTACAACAGTTTTACGATATTTATATACATATATAGTTTACAACAGTTATTTTACAACAGTTATATATATATAGGTAACAAAAAGAATTTTAGTTAATATAGTTTATTTTTCAAATAACACTTTTTATATTGGTAAGATTCGTATACAATATGAACATACATTGACATTGTACAATTGACAAATAACACATAGGATCACACATGTACAGTACTTTGTTATATACATATATATATTGGAAGATGGGAGGTGTGTATATGGTAACATTATCACAGAGTGGTGTAGTTTTTATACAATATAACAAATGGGTTATAATATAGCACCGGGGTACAGCTGTAAGCCAGACTTGAGGGAGGGGTGTCGTCACATTGTCGTCACGTCGTAAGAATAGAGAGGTGCGTATTGTGTGTTGTATATACCTGTAGGTATCTGGAAGACAGAGAGTTTAGATGTTGAGGGGTGATGTGGTGACGTTGTCGGGATAGACCTGTCGTTTGATGTAAAAGTAAGACAGGGCGTTGCGGTGTTGTTCGTATGTGTAGATGGAGGATTTGTGTGCTCGGAACCCAATATTTTTCCCCGCCCTGTGCTTGTTGTGTGTTGAGTACTTCTAAGAATGTATTTTTGTCGATTTTGTTGTGGTGTTTGCTGAGTCCTTTTGTGGTTGTTTTGTCGTAGTCCCCAAAATAGTGATAAGTCTTGCTGCACAGCGAAATCATCCCGCTGCCTTCGTATTCTAATTTAAAAAGGCCCGGTGTCCGTTTGTCGAATAATATTTGTTCGCGACATTTCTGACAAACGGCGCGCGTTTTACCCTCGCTAGCGACAAAAACGGCTCTTTGTTTGGGGCATACTTCCGCGGGGAACCACTGGTGGTAGGTACTATAAAATTCGCGTCGCGTAGCGGGCTTAACTACGTCCGCTAAGTTGTCTGAACTAAGGGCCAAGTAAAGACTGTCGGTGTCTGTCTCACACAACTTAGCGGACGTTGTCAAGACCTATCTACAAATTTATCTAAACAGTCGTAGTAAAACTCTAACATTCTCAATTTAGCGTACTGATACACGAAAAAACCTATCTGCACGGGCAGGTCCCAACTAATTGTCTGTTTAAGTCTTTCTACTTCGAATATGTCGTCCGTCACTAACGTCATTTTCCTAAATCGGGGGAGTTTATTAGTTCAGACGTACCCGCTTCCGTCGTATACGAGACATCTACGTGCTTCGCCTTATTGGTCAACGTTTTACCATAGGCGGCGTTACCCAACAGTTTCATGGTCTCGCTAGTTATCGCGTAGGCAGGATCTGTATCACCTTGTCGACGTGCGTTCGAAACAGTATCCCCAAACTGTTTAAAACACGTCACAGGTGCATATTCAATTACCTGGTAAATACAGGTGACTTTTAAACCTTTGTTCAGGTACCATCGAAGCAAAGGTGTCGCCAACAGAATCTTTTTACCCCCATAACTCCCGATCAACGTCCGTCTGGGGGTAGTCAGGAGCTTGTGTTTCTCAGCGTATTCCCGCATGAATGACCCAATATCATCTCTCGTGACGTCAACGTTCTTAAAAATGGGCGTCATGTCCGAGAAATGTTCTTTTAGGGAGTCGGGGACATTGTTAAGTCATATTCTAAGTTAGTGTAAGGATGTTAAGGATTTTTGTGTAGGGGCTGATTTTTGTTAGTAAGTAGGTTAAGGTCATGAGATACATGACGTGTATATACATGTGTGTGGGTAGAGAAAGGAGTAACTCTGTTTAGTGTGTATTATTATTGAAGTATGCAAGCTTGGAAGGTTACATTTAAAAGTTCACTGTTAGAAGCACGTAGAGTATGGTTGAAGAATACTCAGGGGCGTTCATGTGCGAATTGAGGTTTACAGGACATGAGAAAAGCGTGCGAGAAGTGAATGAAGTTAGCATACGTGTCAGAGAAGAATACTGAGTTGTTGGGGGAGTCTGTGGCCATCCGTCGTGGGAGACGGTCGGTGTTTTCTAGAGTATGTGAATAGTGTATGTGATTTTCATTATAATATATTGGATGTGACGCGATGATGTTTCGCGTAAGGTGTATTTACAAGGCCTTTATATAGTATTATTTATAAGCGCGTTGTGGGTTTCCCGCGCTGCAAAGTTTAGAAGGAACTTGGATGCCTGGTAATTAGACCAGAGGTATAGATATATGTGCGAGGAGCGAATGCCGCACTTTGGATTAAAAGACACGTCGTTTTCCCGTGTCAGAAGGAGGTCTATGGTAGGACCATTATATGTTATTGCTTGAAGGCGCGTTGTTGGCTTTCCCGCGCCAATAGATCTACGTAAGCGCGTTGTGGTTTTTTCCCGCGCTGTGAAGTTCTGGAGGAACTTGGATGCCTGGTGGTTAGACCAGAGATAGAAATATATGTGCGAGGAGTGAATGCCGCACTTACATTGTATACAGACCATATAGAGATTTATGTGCGAGGAGTGAATGCCGCACTTACAGTGAATATAGATCAGAGATAGAGATTTATGTGCGAGGGGTGAATGCCGCACTTACATTGAATGCAGTTGTTACCAGTACGTAAGGATGACTGTACTACATATTCTAATTATGCAAGTATTGTGTACTATGTTTCTGATGTCCAGGACTATGCTGTTGAGATTATATGTAATGGAACTGTGACTCAGACTTTCTGTGTACTTATTTCATTTCGCGTACCTACCGTCCGGTCTTCTAAACAACCACCATCGAGGTAACATTTGGTGGTTTCCAGTGATTTAGGGGGCTCGCATAAGGAATTTTCTGAACCCAGGACTATTGCGGAGAATCAGCCAACCCGCCCCGGAACCTTGAAGTACGGTACAACTTCAGAAATTCTTTGAACGGTAAATGAAGTGTTTTGACACTAGTGAAATTCATCTAAAAGATTTGTTTGCACGCAGCCAATTGACATAATATGCTCTCATCAGATATCAACACCCATACATCTGATTTCTATTTTGGAGTCAACGTAATTGAGTTATAAAAGACAGATAGTAATTTCTACACATAGAGCTGGTCATCTACGGTCCTGATTCAAGCTAGAAAAATTTACACGAAGTGCGTGGAATGTCGGCCAGTCAGCGTACAGCGGTCATGTTGTGACCCAATTATCGTCTAATTTACACGGTCCAGCTGGTCCTGTTTACTGACAGACATCAGTACGGAGGGTGCAAGGACAACTTTGCTTATGTGTGTACCCGGACAAGTCATCATTCTAATCTGCATAAAGTAGCCTGTTTTTTCAACATTCAAGTGTTTGAAAGCAACGTATTTGACGGGGGTGTACTGGCCCGTCCAAACTTATCAGAGGACCTGTTTTGTTCGTCACGTGTGTTGTGCTGTGCTGTCATTTTCATCGTCAAGCCATCGGAAAGAAGTGGAATAAACAACACATCTGGTACATCGGTCTACAGTCAAGATCAACGAACCATATGTATTAAAGATACGTATTATTTCTTATTAATTTGTATTAGAAACTGTGTGATTAGTGTATTGTTGTGCGTAGTATTTTTTTTTCTTTCGTTGTGCTGCAATTTGTCTTGTTTCGTTTTGTTTCGTTTCGTTAGTACTAAATCTTATTCTGTAGTTTTCGTATAACTGACCTCTTCTACTGTGTTGTGTGTTCGTGCATGTGTAAGTTCGTGCTAGTTTCTGCTTTGTATTTGGTGCTGTGTAAATTATATATTAAGATTAATATTATAGATTAATTATCTAGCCTAATTACAACCGTAAGAGTTTTTCTGTTTGAGTTTAATATATTAGTCTAGTAGTTTTATTATAAATATAAATACTGTATTAGTTTTATTTGTTTATTAATCGTAAAGCTTATTTCTAGGTCTTTTCCCTCATCTGTTACAGTTTATTGATTTATTATATTCGACTCTCTGTTAAGCCTTCGTAATTATTCGGTGTTATACTACTATCATACTATCCTTCTGTCATCTGGTAAAGATTATAGAAGCTTATATTTATTCTTTCAAGTATCGACTTAGATATTTTATGGGTTTTTATTTCTTGTAAGTTTGTATTAGGATTAGTGTTAGTCTACATAATATTTAAGTGGTTCTAAATGTAGTTATTAGTTTAATGTTTATGGCAATACTTTTAAGTAGTTATTTACATTGTTTTGTATCTTGTACAGAATCTGTGCGAGTTGAACATCAGTGAGACAAGCTTGCTGTAGTGCCATCATAGAAACACAGATATCCTTCAGCTGTAGATCTGCATTATCTCGGTGGAACCATAGACTGTAATCAAGACACACTTAAGATAAGTCACAGTTTATACCATTGTTGCACTTCTTTGTTCAAATACCATTCTACTGACATTCCTGATGGTCATTCATTTGTATTCGTTGTTGTGTTAGCGTTCTCTATTTGTGTTACTTGGTTATATATTATTAATACTTTTTTCTTCATTAGAAGGAATTGGTATTAATCTATTCTGTAGGTTTTTTTGTAAAATTAATTCCAGTGTCTTGGAGAGACTCGGTAGCTAGTGCCCCATGGAATTCTTTGACATTTATTGGTGTTAGCTGTTACAGTTTGGTTTGTGTAATCATCGTTGCATAATTTCGTCTTTTTTGTCATGTTTACTTGTAGTTTTCTTGCGTTAATTTTCTACTATCTTGTAAATAAGTTCATTTCACAGCTCTATTGTTGTTGGTTGTTTTGCAGGTGTGGTAGTATTATCCCCCCACCTGTCGGTTGTTGTTCGTTTGTTTATGGTTGTTGTGTCAGCGGTGTACTTCATTATTATCATCATTCACTGTGTTTTGGTCCTGGTTGTTAGTTACAAATAGTTTGTATGATTACTGTGTTAGAATCTAAGCATTGTAGACACGAGGGTCAGAGTATATTGAGGATTAGTGTGTTCAGCTACACATGTCTTAGTTTAGACATAGGTGGATCTGATTATTATAAGTGACTGATTTTAGGGTTACTTGTGTGTATTATCTTTAGAATTATTGGTGATTTGTTACTGTGTTATTGTAGTACCTATGTAGAGGTATATTAATACTAATAATTTAGTATTGTAGTGAATATACCTTCTTATTTTGGAATCGAAGCTGTAAATCTATAATCATGGCAGATTGTTCAAGAACAATTAGAAACAGAAAGAAAAGAATAGCCTTAAGAGACTTTATTTTGGCTATCAGAGATTGTGAGTCTTACGAATTGTTTAACACTATGGTAAAAGTGGATGATAAATACAAGCCACATAGAGCAAAGGTATATGTGCTAGAGATTAAGTAAATAAGAGAAGTTACAACTGGAATCGCATTACCAGTATTGGATGATAGCGAGAGACCAAAACTGAATTTAAAGAGGAAAGCTGATGTAGCAGATGATATGGTGAAAACTGAAACTAGGAATGTTTCTGTTCAAACTGAGAGGAAAGTGATCACTGCACAAACAGATAACTGTTGTGAAGACTGTTCAGTCTCAGTTGGGAAAATGTCCAAACTGAATGTGGATGAACCACAAAAGAAGATTATCATCAATGATGAGTCAGTTAGGAGTAAAGCTAAGTTATATTCTATGGAAGGAAGATCGATAAGTGTTAGTAAGAATGCAATGTCTACAAAAGCCTATGAGACAAAAAAGGGAGTGACAAGGCCAGTGCATGATGAAACATACCATGCATCCCAAGAAGTGGTTTTACCAAAAATGGGTTTTTGGTGTGACAAAGATCAGTTGAAGATAGACAAATTGATGCAGGAAGACGGAACTTTCGAGGAACAGTGTATAATATTAGAAGGAAAATTTAAGAGTGTTGAGCAGAGATTAGAAAAGGAATACAAAGATGGTATTCAAAGATTAAATGATGAATTCAAGGCGGATAGGAATAGGATATTAGTGAGTATAAAAGTAATACTCAGGTTAAAGAGGAACATTGCAGGATCCTGTCATCTCGGTGGAAGGAGAAAGGTAATGCTTTAGATGAGAGTTACTTTGTTAAATTTGAAACGTTAGAAGAGCATTTTAAGGCAGCTAAACAAAGATTACAGCAGCAAGCCGAAGCATTGAAAGATCAAGCTAAGTCTACGAAGGAGCGACAAGAGACTGCACTTGGTACAGATCCATCAGATTGGGAAAAGGAACCCTTAGATGCTCAAATGCAGTATAGGAGGGCGAAGATGAAGAATGCCACATCTGTTGCTAAGAAAGCAGTACTGGAAGAGACTGAAGCTTCAAGGAAGGAAGTGTGGAAGACTGTGATGGACGATCTGAAAGGAAATTGTGTTGGAGTTACAGACCAGTTAGAGTTAATATTATCTTTCAATTTCAAAAACAGATACATGGATAAAGGAAAAGAACCATTGAAGTTGTTAATGTTCAACGCCATCAAAAAGTTACCACCAGATAAGTGGGACACAAGTGATCTGTTTGCTCTACTAAAGATACTGTGCTATTTGGAAATACTTTTCTGATCATGGTAGTGATGATGATGGTTTCTAGATTGGAAATAGTTTTGATGTTAGTTGGAAGAGATTGCTACTTGTTATGACTCAGCATGAGAGGTTAATTATTACTGTGCATAGAACAAGGCTAAAAGCTATAACTTTCAAAGAGACGGTTATCTAGAAAGACTTAATATTTTTAAAGAATGGAAATTAGACATAGTTATATAAACATAAAATAGTTAACAGCTGTACAGTACAAGTCAGTATAACTAGGTGTTTTAGATTGACTTATTTCATTAACTAAAGTAGTAAAGCTTAATTAGGAGGTACAGGGTGTAGTGTCTAAGGCCACTGATCACGAAGACATATGAAATGGGTATATCATCCCTTAATTGATTATTTTGTCACCCCACTGGGAATGTTTAGTGGAATGGGATGGACATAGAAAGGTATATTATATGGCAAAATATGATACAAATTTTCCAAGGCAAATGATTTTATTCTTGCCTAATTTTGTTTATCCATAGGAAAGTATGCTACGCCATGAGATACCAGTGTTGTTGGTGGAATAGTCTATTATTACAGCAGCTGATGGGTGGTCATCAGCAGGCTTGCTCACCGATACTTCTTCTTAGACATCAGTCCTTTACTCTGGATTTGGAGCAATCGAGAAATGAATTTGCAGATGGACTGCAGCATTTAGTATAGATTGTTTAATATTTATGAAACATTTGTGTTAGTTTGATAAGTTGAAAGTGTTAACTTATAATATAAATATGTTATTTAATGAGCAATGCTGATGTACCTTTTTGGTTCACCCATGTATTTTGTCTGGTGAATCCACATATGATTTGGTTAATATATTATTGAGGCACACATTGTTAGATTTGCATCCAACACAGTTTAATGTTGTATAGAATGAAATTGTGTTTGGTTTGCCAGTAGAGTATGATTGCTAAGGCAAAGCCTACATCACTCTTCCTGTGCCACTGTTAATGTGGTAACCTATTGGTTCACCAATATAGTTCCATCCCTCTTTTGTTGTTTAGTATGACTTAACATATTTCACCGACCTCACACTTTGGTTCGATGTAATGTTTAAAAAAAAATTAATATCATTTTTTTCCCTGGGGGTTGGTGTGAACTGTTAAGTCATATTCTAAGTTAGTGTAAGGATGTTAAGGATTTTTGTGTAGGGGCTGATTTTTGTTAGTAAGTAGGTTAAGGTCATGAGATACATGACGTGAATATACATGTGTGTGGGTAGAGAAAGGAGTAACTCTGTTTAGAGTGTATTATTATTGAAGTATGCAAGCTTGGAAGGTTACATTTAAAAGTTCACTGTTAGAAGCACATAGAGTATGGTTGAAGAATACTCAGGGGCGTTCATGTGCGAATTGAGGTTTACAGGACATGAGAAAAGCGTGCGAGAAATGAATGAAGTTAGCATACGTGTCAGAGAAGAATACTGAGTTGTTAGGGGAGTCTGTGGCCATCCGTCGTGGGAGACGGTCGGTGTTTTCTAGAGTATGTGAATAGTGTATGTGATTTTCATTATAATATATTGGATGTGACGCGATGATGTTTTGCGTAAGGTGTATTTACAAGGCCTTTATATATTATTATTTATAAGCGCGTTGTGGGTTTCCCACGCTGTAAAGTTCAGGAGGAACTTGGATGCCTGGTGATTAGACCAGAGGTATAGATATATGTGCGAGGAGTGAATGCCGCACTTTGGATTAAAAGACACGTCGTTTTCCCGTGTCAGAAGGAGGTCTATGGTAGGACCATTATATGTTATTGTTTGAAGGCGCGTTGTTGGCTTTCCCGCGCCAATAGATCTACGTAAGCGCGTTGTGGTTTTTTCCTGCGCTGTGAAGTTCTAGAGGAACTTGGATGCCTGGTGGTTAGACCAGAGATAGAAATATATGTGTGAGGAGTGAATGCCGCACTTACATTGAATATAGATCAGAGATAGAGATTTATGTGCGAGGGGTGAATGCCGCACTTACATTGAATGCAGTTGTTACCAGTACGTAAGGATGAATGTACTACATATTCTAATTATGCAAGTATTTGTACTATTCTTGCTGATGTCCAGGACTATGCTGTTGAGATTATATGTAATGGAACTGTGACCCAGTCTTCAGTCAAGTTATTCATTTGCGTGCGTACTGTCTTAAGTGTCAGTCCAAGTTATACACCAAACATTATACAGTAGGATGCTTACGAAATCTATCCCGTGACATTTAAGTCTGCTGATGTTGGTACAGTTTAAAAATAAACAAACAGCGCACATTAACAGTGGTGGTTATATTGATTGTTTGTACCACATAGAAAAAGCAATTGCAACAGTGGTGCCATTGACTTCCACAGACATGAATGTCACACTCGACTAGGCCAAACAAGGTCTCGTCTAACACAGAGGCGAGAATACTGTCTTCTGTTAATGGGTACAGGCATTTGGTGTACGAGGGTTTCCTGACCGGGAAGGTGGCGCTCAGAAAACGAGCGACTGATCGCTCGGTTTTCTTCAATTCCTGCCACTCGCATTCCCACATTTCTACCAATTTGACGTCGCACTCGTTCTTCTAATAATCACCAATTTCGAGCGTCGTTGCGTACAACTCAGTCAAAGGTTTTTTGTTGACTGGATTAATATCACGACCGGTGGTTAGTGGGCAGTCAGGGTGGCCGTGGAACAGACAGCCGTGGAACTGGTAGGCGGTACGAGAGTATTTGTCACAACCATCTACCCTAATGGACCTATAACCCAACGACATCTCACGACCGTTAAACTGGGTTTTCAAAATCACTTTATTCGTGTGCGAGACCCAACTCAACCAGTCGCGGCACTGCACGGTATATTTATGGAGTTTGTGGTGCTTGAAACCATCCTCCCTGTATCGTCTAACGGGAAAGTCAGTGGGCATTTTCTGCATTGGCGCCCACAAATAAAGGGCGTTGGCATCAAAACCGTTAATGCATCGCGCCATCTTCTCCTCTCTAATTCACGTTTTGTCTTGTTCGTGGAGCCTATGAAATATAACGGAAGGTCCCCCGACTATGTTTTGGCGCAACGTGTGGTGCAAATTTCCCTCCCGCTCGCAGCATAACGAAAAAGAGACGTTGGACGGGAAGGTTTTGAAGAGATATTTTAACGTGACACCGGATACCGAAATCGCATCTTTAAACATATCTACGCCTAGGTCCGCGTAAAAACTAACTTGTTGTTCTAACGCCGCTAAGAAGGGGACCACGTCCTTGTTATTGTACCATGTGAGAAAGTCGCGCAACGTGGTCATACCGTTATCGGTCCACACCTTCTGACATTCGGCGTACTCGTCGACGGAAATATTAGTGTTTTTAAGGGCGGATAAAAATGCCGAGTGGCGTGGTAACGCCGTTTCGTCTAATTTTGCTAAATCTGTTATGTACTCGTAACAAAAATATCCTTTAGTTTCTTTAACGTTATACGCCGCGAGATACTTGCTATAGCTAAAACCGGGGGCTAAGTAGTTGATTATATCTAAAAACTTTAACTCGAGAGTGGCAATACACATAAAATTATTATTTCGCTTGACTAAAAATTTGAAACCTTCACCCATGAAATATTTGATTAGATAGGGTTTGATCACGTTGACACCGTATTTTCCCGAATTGAGTCCTAACACTGGTAGCTCCTGCAAAAAATTATCTAGTCTATCAAGGAGCCCCTCCGAATTACCGACCTTCTCTAAAGCCTCGAGTTCCGTGTATACGTCGTCAAAATACGCACGCAGAATCTCGTAAGCGGCCTCCGCAATTTTGATCAGATGAGCCAGCCTTCTGTTCACCAAGTCTTGCGGGTCACCCGTTGTGATAAAACACACGAGTTCCTCAAAACCGGGGACGTTAGAAGCCACCGAACAAGACAGGGGGACGTGTCTAGCTGTGTATGTAGTGGCGTTACCACTAGGCGCTACAGCGTTATCAAAATAACATTCGTAGTCAAAGGTTGCCCAGAACGGATACACGAATGTTGTGTCGACATCTAGTCCCTGTGCATCGATCGCTTCCCAAATGGTCTCTGGCGGATTATACACACCACCCTTAAATATCTCCTTTCTCTTAGAACCGGCACAGGTCTTTTCATGGCGCTCCAGTCGATAATACTCCTGCCACAACTTGCCGCATTTCGGACACGAAAAAGAATGGCTGGCCCTATCAATATCATCTATATACATAAAATGGTTTTTAAACATTAAAAGGCGCAAAGTATCCGGAAAACTATCACTACCTCTAAGTTTGGGTGTCAGGTTTTCTGCGTCGTCAAATTCGAAAACGTCAATATTTATATTAAAACATTTTTCTAAGGCTGGAATATCAATTAAACTAACCCCGGGGAAATCGATGAGGGACGTTAGTCCCTGGTATGTTTGCCACTGTTCTACGAGTCAGCGCGTGGGTTTTCTAACATCCGTAACGGCACCACCCCTAAAAATGGCTAAACACCTATAAAAGCAAAAGTTATCACTGTAAGGTTTTGAACGTGAATCGTGTTGTAATGTATGGATATGGTGATTGTCGGTGATGAAGGAGGGAATATCTTGTAATAAGCAGCCAATTGGAAAGTCTTGAAGATGATAGATATAGAAAGAAGTAGCTGGAATTGTTTCAACATAATATTTTGTGTTTGGTCTGTTTAATTGTGCGTGTGTGATAATGTCGCTGTCGTGTAAATGTGAGACAAAAGATTTGAAATCTGTAATGTTGTTGACTAAGTGAGGCTGTTCTAAGACACAAGCGTTATTATGAGAGGCGTGAAAAAAACGGAGGTCTTGAGTTTCTCTTTGTCTCAAAACGACGTAAAAACTGTAGTTTATCTTGAATCATTTTGTCTGTTGTGCAAATACAGGGAGCAAAAGAGAGAGCCATTCACTTCTTTGGTTATTGTGGGAAAATGTGAATGTAGACAGATACTTGTGTTTGTTTGCATGTGTTTTTAATGGCGTGCCAATTTTCAGTATAGATTTGTCTTATGTCAGACGGTAGGTGAACTAAGCTGTCTTCTTCAGAGGACAGACGGGGTTTTTTATATGGGTTTGGTGGGTACTGATCATGGGTCGTTTCTTGGTCTGGCCTGAAGCATTTGAAGAAGACGATGGGATAGGACTTGTTGAAGGGGCGCTGATGATGATGTTCTTGACGAAGTTGCTGCAGATGATGATGATGAGTCTGTCGTTGGTGTGGGACCTGATGGTAGTGTCTGTTGTGCGCCAAGGTGAGGTCAGTTGTCTGTGGGTAAGTCAGGTTGGAGGGAAATGTTATGATGGGCGCTGATGAAGACATTCTTGACTAAGTTGCTGTGAGGTCTGATGATGATGCTATCTGCCGGTTCTTTGATGTTGATGATGCTGTGGGGCATGAGGTTGACATCTCCATTGGGGTAGTGGTGGGGTGTTTTTGTTTTAGGTGGACTCGTAGATTATCAGCACGAGAAAAATCTGTTCCACAAATCTCACAAGAAAAAAGACACGTCAAGACAGCTCACTCAACGTCTCTTTTTTCTTGTGATATTTGTGGAATAGACTTTTCTCGTGCTGATAATCTACGAGTCCACCTAAATCAAAAATACCCCACCACTACCCCAATGGAGATGTCAACCTCATGCCCCACAGCATCATCAACATCAAAGAACCCGCAGACAGCATCATCATCAGACCTCACAGCAACTTCGTCAAGAATGCCTTCATCAGCGCCCATCATAACATTTCCCTTCAACCTAACTTACCCACAGACAACTGACCTCAACCTGGCGCACCAACAGATACTACCATCAGGTACCACACCTACGCCAGACTCATCATCATCATCTGCAGCAACTTCGTCAAGAACATCATCATCAGCGCCACCTTCAACAAGTTCCATCCCATCGTCCTCTTCAAATGCTGCAGGCCAGACCAAGAAACGACCCATGATCAGTACCCACCAAACCCATATAAAAAACCCCGTCTGTCCTCTGAAGAAGACAGCTTAGTTGACCTACCGTCTGACATAAGACAAATCTATACTGAAAATTGGCACGCCATAAAAACACAAGCAAACAAACACAAGTATCTGTCTACATTCACATTTTTCCACAATAACCAAAGAAGTGAATGGCTCTCTCTTTTGCTCCCTGTATTTGCACAACAGACAAAATGATTCAAGATAAACTACAGTTTTCACGTCGTTTTGAGACACAGAGAAACTCAAGACCTCCGTTTCTTTCACGCCTCTCATAATAACGCTTGTGTCTTAGGACAGCCTCACTTAGTCAACAACATTACAGATTTCAAATCTTTTGTCTCACAATTACACGACAGCGACATTATCACACACGCACAATTAAACAGACCAAACACAAAATATTATGTTGAAACAATTCCAGCTACTTCTTTCTATATCTATCATCTTCAAGACTTTCCAATTGGCTGCTTATTACAAGATATTCCCTCCTTCATCACCGACAATCACCACATCCATACATTACAACACGAGACGTTTTCGAATTTGACGACGCGGAAAACCTGACACTCAAACTTAGAGGTAGTGATAGTTTTCCGGATACTTTGCGCCTTTTAATGTTTAAAAACCATTTTATGTATATAGATGATATTGATAGGGCCAGCCATTCTTTTTCGTGTCCGAAATGCGGCAGGTTGTGGCAGGAGTATTATCGACTGGAGCGCCATGAAAAGACCTGTGCCGGTTCTAAGAGAAAGGAGATATTTAAGGGTGGTGTGTATAATCCGCCAGAGACCATTTGGGAAGCGATCGATGCATAGGGAATAGATGTCGACACAACATTCGTGTATCCCTACCGGGCGACCTTTGACTACGAATGTTATTTTGATAACGCTGTAGTGCCCAGTGGTAACGCCACTACATACACAGCTAGACACGTCCCCCTGTCTTGTTCGGTGGCTTCTAACGTCCCCGGTTTTGAGGAACCCGCGTGTTTTATCACAACGGGTGACCCGCAAGACTTGGTAAACAGAAGGCTGGCTCGTCTGATCAAAATTGCGGAAGCCGCTTACGATATTCTGCGTGCGTATTTTGACGACGTATACACGGAACTCGAGGCTTTAGAGAAGGTCGGTAATTCGGAGGGGCTCCTTGATAGACTAGATAATGTTTTGCAGGAGCTACCAGTGTTAGGATTTAATTCGGGAAAATACGATGTCAACGTGATCAAACCCTATCTAATCAAATATTTCATGGGTGAAGGTTTCAAATTTTTAGTCAAGCGAAATAATAATTTTATGTGTATTGCCGCTCTCGAGTTAAAGTTTTTAGATATAATCAACTACTTAGCCCCCGGTTTTAGCTATAGCAAGTATCTCACGGCGTATAACGTTAAAGAAACTAAAGGATATTTTTGTTACGAGTACATAACAGATTTAGCAAAATTAGACGAAACGGCGTTACCACGCCACTCGGCATTTTTTCCGCCCTTAAAAACACTAATATTTCCGTCGACGAGTACGCCGAATGTCAGAAGGTGTGGACCGATAACGGTATGACCACGTTGCGCGACCATCTCACATGGTACAATAACAAAGACGTGGTCCCCTTCTTAGCGGCGTTAGAACAACAAGTTAGTTTTTACGCGGACCTAGGCGTAGATATGTTTAAAGATGCGATTTCGGTACCCGGTGTCACGTTAAAATATCTCTTCAAAACCCTCCCGTCCAACGTCTCTTTTTCGTTATGCTGCGAGCGGGAGGCAGATTTGCACCACACGTTGCGCCAAAACATAGTCGGGGGACCTTCCATTATATTTCATAGGCTCCACGAACAAGGCAAAACGTGCATTAGAGGAGAGAAGATGGTGCGATGCATTAACGGTTTTGATGCCAACGCCCTTTATTTGTGGGCGCTAATGCAGAAAATGCCCACTGACTTTCCCGATAGACGATACAGGGAGGATGGTTTCAAGCACCACAAACTCCATAAATATACCGTGCAGTGCCGCAACTGGTTGAGTTGGGTCTCGCACACGAATAAATGGGTTTTGAAAACCCAGTTTAACGGTCGTGAGATGTCGTTGGGTTATAGGTACATTAGGGTAGATGGTTGGGACAAATACTCTCGTACCGCCTACCAGTTCCACGGCTGTCTGTTCCACGGCCACCCTGACTACCCACTAACCACCGGTCGTGATATTAATCCAGTCAACAAAAAACCTTTGACTGAGTTGTACTCAAAGACGCTCGTAGTTGGTGCTTATTTGAAGAACGAGTGCGACGTCAAATTGGTAGAAATGTGGGAATGCGAGTGGCAGGAATTGAAGAAAACCGAGCGATCAGTCGCTCGTTTTCTGAGCGCCACCTTCCCGGTCAGGAAACCCTCGTACACCAAATGCCGGTACCCATTAACAAAAGACAATATTCTCGCCTCTGTGTTAGACGAGACCTTGTTTGGCCTAGTCGAGTGTGACATTCATGTCCCCGACTCCCTAAAAGAACATTTCTCGGAAATGACGCCCATTTTTAAGATCGTTGACGTTACGAGAGATGATATTGGGTCTTTTATGCGGGAATACGCCGAGAAACACAAGCTCCTGACTACCACCAGACGGACGTTGATCGGGAGTTATGTGGGTAAAAGATTCTGTTGGCGACACCTTTGCTTCAATGGTACCTGAACAAAGGTTTTAAAGACACCTGTATTTACCAGGTAATTGAATATGCACCTGTGACGTGTTTTAAACAGTTTGGGGATACTGTTTCGAACGCACGTCGACAAGGTGATACAGATCCTGCCTACGCGATAACTAGCGAGACCATGAAACTGTTGGGTAACGCCGCCTATGGTAAAACGTTGACCAATAAGGCGAAGCACGTAGATGTCTCGTATACGACGGAAGCGGGTACGTCTGAACTAATAAACTCCCCCCGATTTAGGAAAATGACGTTAGTGACGGACGACATATTCGAAGTAGAAAGACTTAAACAGACAATTAGTTGGGACCTGCCCGTGCAGATAGGTTTTTTTCGTGTATCAGTACGCTAAATTGAGAATGTTAGAGTTTTACTACGACTGTTTAGATAAATTTGTAGATAGGTCAGACTTTCAGTTGTGTGAGACAGACACCGACAGTCTTTACTTGGTCCTTAGTTCAGACAACTTAGCGGACGTTGTTAAGCCCGCTATGCGACGCGAATTTTATAGTACCTACCACCAGTGGTTCCCCGCGGAAGTATGCCCCGAACAAAGAGCCGTTTTCGTCGCTAGCGAGGGTAAAACGCGCGCCGTTTGTCAGAAATGTCGCGAACAAATATTATTCGACAAACGGACACCGGGCCTTTTTAAATTAGAATACGAAGGCAGCGGGATGATTTCGCTGTGCAGCAAGACTTATCACTGTTTTGGGGACTACGACAAAACAACCACAAAAGGACTCAGCAAACACCACAACAAAATCGACAAAAATACATTCTTAGAAGTACTCAACACCCAACAAGCACAGGGCGGGAAAAATATTGGGTTCCGAGCACACAAATCCTCCATCTACACATACGAACAACACCGCAACGCCCTGTCTTACTTTTACATCAAACGACAGGTCTATCCCGACAACGTCACCACATCACCCCTCAACATCTAAACTGTATATAAAAACTACACCACTCTGTAATAATGTTACCATATAACACCTCCCATTTTCCAATATATATATATATATATATATATATATATATATATATATATATATATATATATATATATATATATATATATATATATATGTATATAACAAAGAACTGTACGTGTGTGATCCTATGTGTTATTTGTCAATTGTACAATGTCAATGTATGTTCATATTATATACGAATCTTACCAATATAAAAAGTGTTATTTGAAAAATAAACTATATTAACTAAAATTCTTTTTGTTACCTATATATATATATAACTGTTGTAAAATAACTGTTGTAAAATATATATGTATATAAATATCGTATAACTGTTGTAAAATCGTATAACTATCGTCTCAATATGTCTAACTGTTGTCTAAAAGTCTTCCTGTTATATGTATATAAATATCGTATAACTGTTGTCTAAATATATCGTCTAAATATATCGTCTTCCTATTGTCTAAATATATCGTCTTTTTGTTGTGTAAATATATCGTCTTCCTGTTATCTCAATAAATATCGTCTTCTTGTTATCTAAATATATCGTCTTCTTGTTGTCTAAATATATCTTCCTATTATCTAAATATATCGCCTTCTTGTTATCTAAATAAACAACACCATTATCGAACTAATATATCTCTATATAAAAGTCATGCTCCTCCTGCCGCTCCTCCTGCGCTCCTCCTGCGCTCCTCCTGATTTTCCTTATATAAAAGTCATGCGCCCCTCCTGCGCTCCTCCTGCGCTCCTCCTGAATGCTAACCGTTTCCTCCATGATATACTACTCATCTTCCATGCGGCGTACGTGGCCAAGCCAGCGTAGTCTGCGCTGTCTAAGCAGTATATACATGATTTGAAGGCCAACACGTGACAACACCTCGACATTTGTCACTTTGTCCTTCTACGAAATGCCGAGGATGTGGCGTAGATACCGTAGATGGAAGGTATTGAGCATTCTTCCTTGCTTAGCATAGGTTGTCCATGTCTCGCTGCCATATAGAAGTGTGCTGGTAACGCAGGCGTTATATACCGTAGCTTTGGTCTTCGTTGTTAATTTTGACATTTTAATCTCTATTTGTAACATTTTCTGAAACTTCGCATCTCAAACGTTATAAATACTTTGGATAATGGCTACTACAACTGTAAAACGGATATTTGGAGAAAGGTGCAATACAATAAAAGTGTATGTGTCCACATCTTCAGAAGTGGATGAACTAACACAGACGTACATATGCTTTTATGCAACACATTCTTTGTAAATGTCACAGAATAAATTTGATTTTGTAAATGCTAATGTTTATAGAAATGTTCATCTTCGAACACACTCAACGTCTACTTGAAGTAGCGGTCAGCTTTAGGCTATTTGTATCTCCATAGAGCTTTTTTTTCCCAGAAATGGTACTAGTGACTGCCATATGTGATTTCTATGTTCCTCGTATGTTGAGCATGTTGCTTTATATCACTAAATTATTATATAGGTTCTATTTTGATCTGTTTCATTATTCTCTTTCCATTTTTTTAACCTTCTCCTTCTTCTCTTTCATTTACTTCTTTAATTACAATGCGTGCTGGATTCGGTGAGCATGTCTCGCCACATTTTCTTGTCCCTAATGCGGTTTATCACTTAAGTTGTGGACTTCTTTCCACGCCACGAAGTAAAAGTGTGGTTATCTATCTATCTATCTATCTATCTATCTATCTATCTATCTATCTATCTATCTATCTATCTATCTATCTATCTATCTATCTATCTATCTATCTATCTATCTATCTGTCTGTCTGTCTGTCTGTCTGTCTGTCTGTCTGTCTGTCTGTCTGTCTGTCTGTCTGTCTGTCTGTCTGTCTGTCTGTCTGTCTGTCTGTCTGTCTGTCTGTCTGTCTGTCTGTCTGTCTGTCTGTCTGTCTGTCTGTCTGTCTGTCTGTCTGTCTGTTTTTCTGTCTGTCTCTCTGTCTGTCTGCCTGTCTGCCAGTCTGTCTATTTTTTTCTGTAATCTTTTATATTGCCACAAAATACCCTTTCGTTCATTCTCTCATAACAGGCCAAAGAATTGCTTTCTTTTAGTACTTCGAATCATGACTGTGCCACCGTGGTTTCTGTGACGAAATGCACGACCTGTTCACAATTTTTGTTTCTCTTCCGCAGTATCGGTACATTTGTGATTGTGACAGAGTTATGTAAATATATTACATGATATCAACACGTTTTTGCTTCCACCTGTTTTCCACCTCTGTTTGCTTTTTAATATTCACGCTTTGTTAACGCAGAAGGCAAGCGCTTCGATATCAGTCGAACTCATAATTACAGCCACCCTTTTGTGAAGAATTTAGCAATGGTTGTAGCTCGTTCCAGCCCCCAGCTGGTGTAAATCCAGCAAAATTTCTTTTATAAGTATTTGCTCTATAGCTGTAAATATATGTCTAGGTGCAGATATATTAAAAAGTCTTATGAGTCTTATTTTTGCTTTCATACTTATAATAACTGAATAAACAATTATTGTTATGTTTTAAAATAACATGTAACAAATTTAATAATCAATTAGTTTAACAGGTTAAAATAACGATGAAATGATGGTGGCTTTTAGAGTTAAATAAAATTTCTCGTCATTGAGACTTGGGTTGAGGATTTAAATTAAAATTAAAATTTAGTGTTCGTTTGCTGGGGCTTTTTACAAGCACTTAACTGGTATAAGTGAGTCCCACGGCCTTGGTTTCGCCAATTCTTTTGTGATGATGACACTTCACAGTCTGAAAGCTTCGTTCCACGAACCCAAAGTAACTTTTGGGAACACAATCTCCTGGCACAGTTTAAAATGGACACTAGCAACTTAGGTTAGATGCTTTCGTATCACTTGGTCTGGAAATTTGAGTATTCCTCTTATGACGGGTGAACTGATTCCTTAGAACTCCAGTCTTTGTATTTAAAATGCGGGTTTACTTTTTAAGTTTTAAAGTTGCCCAAATACTCCGATCTGTGACTTATAATTTTGGAATTCTTAGTCCGATCCTTCTGGCTCCTGGGAGTTGCTAATTTGACGTTGCAATGCAGTCTGGTCTGTGACTCCGATTTCGCTAGATTATATTTCCATTCCTCAGTTCAAATCCCGTATTGTATTTCCGATGAATTTTCCAATGCGAACCATTTTACGAGATCGAGACTCGGGGTAAAGAAAATCGACATACCTAAACTTCCAATTAGGAGGTAAGAATAAAACTAAAAATATGTCCATAGAAATGCAATGTTAATAGTAATTTTTAATTATTTTTTTCAATTTTATTTCGAACTCTTTGATTTTCTTCAATTTTTCACTGAACTTCTATTTTAAATAATTTCAGTACAGTCCCGCGAACTTTAAACTTTTGATTTATGTGGCCCTCGCGGTTTGATAAGTTGGAACACCCTGATATAGAAAAATAATTAACTATCTTGGTCTTTTTTAAGGCAGCGCAGAGCGTGTAGAGTGTTAGAGTGCATAGACCACTGGCCTCCCCAGGAAATGTGACCGAATTCAAAACCAGCCACTCTTCAGTCTACCCAGCTGTAAATGGGTATCTGGCTTTGCTCTTTAGTTAGGAAAGCGAAGAGGTAGGCACCGGTCAATCCACTTCATAAAGCTTAGACCTAGTATAGTAAAGTCTCTATAATACTTAGCTCCTGTTGAAGGAGGGTTACGAGCCAACAAAAGGATTTTCCTAGACAATCTTGCAAGACAGGCAGAAGAGGCAGCACTGAGAAATGAACAAAGCACAGTATACAAAATCACTGAAACCGTCAGCGGAAAACGAGGTGCAAACAATATTACATTAGTAAGAGATAAGCAGTGAAATCTCATCACGACAGCAAAGGGACAGGAAACAAGATGGGCAGAGCATTTCAGAGAAACTCTGAACAAGGAACCATCGGAGACACAGTTGAGTGTTCCTGATCATGACAACGATCTTGATGTTAATACAGACATTCCCCGGAAGGAAGAAATCCTCACGGCAATCAACGGGTTAAAGAATGGAAAAGCACCTGGCCACGATAACTTAAATGCAGAGCTATTTAAGACAGACCCTGAGCTAGCAGCAGAACTACTAGAACCACAATTTGCACAAGTCTGGAAACCAGGGACAACACCAACGGAGTGGAAAAAAGGAATAATTGTCAAATTGCCCAAGAAGGGAGACTTTGCAGACTGCAATAATTGGAGAGGAATCACTCTTCTCTCAGTTCCCAGCAAAATACTAGGTGTCAGAACCTCTAACCGGGTGGGGGGAAGGTGCTAGCTTGCTAACCCCGCTCGTAGGGCTATACCACTGCCGTGTGGATTTACAATAAAGCTGACTCGTATATACTAGAGGATGACCATACGCCCACTGGCTGACATAATAAAATAACACAGCTTAACTGCTACAATACCTTTTATTTTTTTGCAAGATCACCTGGCCAAAACAAGACCATGGGGAATACATAATGAATGAATTCATAATCACTACAAGCTAAACCTTAGTACAACTTCAAGCAAAACGGCGCCGAACTACTCCAATGTGAGTCCCACTCGCATAAACGGCGAAAACCAGGCTAAGTCATAAGGACGATTAATAACTACCAAACATCGATCGGACTTATAAACTGCCGGTCACAAAAAAAAAACACCAGAGAGACTAACTAACTCTCAACTATTGGCACATGGCAAGGCACTCATGGCGAAACGATGTCTTCCGAAAAAACTCCATCCCAGGGTAGACAGAAATTGGCTAGTAGCGAACGTCCATCCAGGACGACAGATGAGCCCGCAATCCCTTGCGACTCCGTTGGCGCCTACATTTCCCGCCGGTCACATGGCCTCAGTCGTTCGTCACCTTTCGTCAGCCAAACGGCGGGTTGCGAATGACTTGCTCGATATACGAACAAACGGTGACCCGTACAGCGAAATAGCGCCGTGACACTAGGCAGGATAATTATACAGAAAATTTCAAAAGCAGTTGACCACAAACTGAGGACGGAACAAGCAGGATTTTGAAAAAAACAGAAGATGTGCAGATCATATATACTGTTCAAAAAAAGAAACGCATAGCTACTGAAGGCACACACATAGCCAAAATTTTGACATTCAATAACTTTTTTAATTTAATGAGTTAATTGTTCAAATTGCACACACGTATGCCTTAGGGTTTAACCAATCAATTGACAGTTGTTTTGCATCCGGGTCACGAGAGTTTTTTGGCGTACGGGCTTTCCCGGTAGTATGGTGTGTGGCCTCCTCTTGCATCGATCAGCGACTGGCATCTCCTGTGCATGGATGCGATCGGACGTCCGATGTAGGCCTGTGGGATGGCTGCTCACTCTTCCTGGAGTGCCTGGAACAGATCATGACGATTGGCTGGAGCAACGTCTCGGCGACAAACACGTCTATGCAGCTCATCCTACAGGTGCTCAATCGGACTCATGTCAGGAGACAGGGATGGCCAGGGAAGGGTGAGAATGTTGTTGGCAGTCAGGAACTGCGTGGTTAACCGTGCACAATGGGGTCTGGCGTTGTCCTGTTGAAACACAGACCTTTGGGCAGCCAAAAGTGGAAGGACATGGGGTCGAGGAATTTCATTGACGTATCGTTGCGCATTCAAGCCTCCTTCAATGTGCACTAATTGACTCCTTCCGTTGTAACTGATCATTCCCCACACCATTGCACCTCCACCACCGTGCGGCGGAGATTCATCAACGCAATTTTGGGCAAAACGTTCATTTCGCCTACGGTAGACCTTTCTCCGTCTATCATGACGCTGGAACAAAAAGAAAGATTCGTCACTAAACCAGACACGTCTCCATTGATTGTCAGCTGCCCAGGGACGATGCTGGTTGGCCCAAAGAAGTCGATTTTGGCGATGGCGGCGCGTAAGGACAGGTCCTCGGTGAGGTCGTTGTGCTCAAAGTCCAGCGTCATGCAGTCTATTCCGGATAGTTTGATCAGACACATGACGTCCTGCAGGCAATGACTGGGCAGTTGAGGAAGCTGTTGTAAACTTGTCTCTGAGGTGACGAAGCCGAATAAAGCGATCCTCCACTGCTGTGGTCACTCTGGGTCGTCCACTGCGAAACCGGTCTTCAACTGAGCCAGTGGCTTGGAACCGGTGCCAAAGTCGATTGATGGTACTCTGATGCACGTTTAGATGCCTGGCAACCTGACTTTGACTTTCGCCTGCATGTAGTCGGCCAATAGCAATGTTCCTTAAATTTATCGACAGAGACGCCATAAATGTCTGCTTGAAAATGAACTGAATTTTTGTGTGTGTGTAGCGTTATCCTTTTATAGGGTTTCAGTTGCGTAGCCAGTGAATAGTGTTCACCCCAAATTTTGTTGCTTTCACGTGCGCGCAACATGAGCTGTGGTCAAAAATTGCGTCATAAACACTATTGACCACTGCGTTGTAACGATTACAAAAACGAACGCAATTCAGGTCAACACGTGCATTTAACACTGTAAAGAACATTTGAGGCTGGATGTTATATACCCTAGCACCAAATTTTACTTACAAACTCATAAAAACGCGCCCTCGGATAGCTATGCGTTTTTTTTAAGCAGTATATTTACCCTCAGGAACATTGTAGAGCAGTGCTCAGAATGGCAGAGAGATTAATTTTGTTGATTTTGAAAAGGCTTTTGACAGTATACATAGGGACATTCTATAGACAATACTGAGAACTTATGGAATTCCAAGCTGCATAGTGTCAATCATAAAAAGCCTCTATGCCAACTTTACGTGTAGCGCAGGGCAGAGCAACCTAACCTTTGAGGTGAAGACAGAGTATGACAGGGATGTCCCTTATCAACCACTCTATTTTTAACAGTCATAGACTGGGTGATGCGACAGACAACAGAGGACAGTCCAAGAGGAATAAGATGGACTACGTTTTCTACATTGGAAGATCTGAAATATGCAGATGACATTGCACTACTAGCAAATTCACATCAACACATCCAAGAAAAAACAGATAGAATTAATAAGTATAGTCAGCAGGTGGGCCTGAACATAAATCTAAAGAAGACAGAGGTCACGACACTCAATGTGAGCAACCCCGAGCCCATAACAGTAAGGAATCAACAACTGGAACAGACAGACACCTTCACATACCTAGGATGCATAGTAACATCAGATGGCGGAGCAAGCAAAGACATCAACAACAGAATGTACAAAGCAAGAACAGCCTTTTTTATTCTAAACAACATCTGGAAATCCACTCAGTACAGCACAAGCACAAAATTAAGATTATATCAGAGATGTGTGCTTTCTGTGCTTCTCTATGGTGCGGAATGCAGGAGAGTGACAGAGAAGGAAATGTCGAAATTGTCCTCTTTCCACACAACATGCCTAAGAAAAATACTCCGAATCTTTTGGCCGAATACCATCACCAACCAAGATCTGCTTACTCGGAGCAAGCAAGAGGACATGTACAACATCATAGCTGGCAGACGCTGGAGTTGGGTTGGCCATGTTCTCAGAAGAGACCCCGATGCCATCACAAGAACAGCTAAGCTATGGACCCCTGAAGGAAAACGAAAGAGAGGCCGACCAAAAACAACTTGGCGTACGACTGCGGAGGCTGAGATGCAAAAAATGAACCAGAGTTGGAGCACTGTACGAAGAATGGCCACCAACCGAGCAAAATGGAATCAATTTGTTGCTGCCCTACAACACGCCACCATGCGTGATTACCATTGTACCTCTCCTGCACATTAGCACGCAAGTCCATTATAATATATCCTTAAATATCTGAAATAATTTCATTATAATATCTCAAGACACTTTCCGACATACAGAATCTTCCTACTTTAACCACACACAGCACGAAAGTGAACGCCATTGATACACACACGTCCGTTCCTTAGAACACACAATACCAAAATCATTCGTCTCCACTCCAAACAAAAGCACGTCATCACATAACAACCCAAATGTATGCCTAATAATAATAATACTAATTCCTTTAGTCATAACTATAGAAATGCGCCCCTGTGGTGATAGCCCTCATCTGTTGTTTTTTTTTCTTGGTGTTCTTTTCAACGTTTTCTCCTCTCTTCTGCTTGCCGTGACAGCTTCTTTTCGCCCAGTTTGAGGTGGCGCCGTACAGAGAGAGTATCGCCACTTGGTGCGATCAGTAGCTTTATCCTACTAGGTTGCTGGATTTATGTTCAGTGACCTCATGTCTCTCTTGCACACAACTTTGAACTTCAACCTACATGACTACGATGCCTTTCAGCGCGACAAATACGTTTTGAAACAAAATTTTCTATTTGCCGTAACAACTCCTATAAGGCAGTATAAGCCTTCGGACTACCATCACCTGTTTTAGCAGTTAAAAAAAATATTCTCCTTTTGATTAGTCATACGTGGGACCACCTTCACCTGTTTTAGCATTTTTTTAAAAAATGTAGTTCTCATTTTGATTAGTCATGCATGTTTGACATTTAACACTTCCTAAATTATTTCAGAAGTGCTCTTATATGTGTCGTCGGCAGGTGAACATATTTTTGAGGTAAGTTAGTGCTTAATTATTATTTTATTTAAACTCATTTTCTTTAATATTTGTAGTTTCTACTTTATATAAAGCTTTAAAGAAACATTCAATAGGTACAGGGGAAGAGAAAAAGTAGTCGCAGCCACAGTCTCCAGACACAGATGAAGAGACAAATTAGTAACAACATTCACCAGACACAAGAGGAGAGAACCAACAGTAGTAACAACATTCACCAGACATAGATGAACCGAACAAATAGTAGCAACAACATTCACCAGACACAAGAGGAGAGATCCAACAGTAGTAACAACATTCACCAGACATAGGTGAAAAAAACAGATAGTAGCAACAACATTCACCAGACACAAGAGGAGAGAACCAACAATCGCAACAACATTCACTAGACACAATAGAAAAGAACAAATAGTAGCAACAACATTCACCAGACACATAAGAAGAGAACCAACAGTAGCAACAACATTCACCAGACACAAGAGAAGAGAACCAACAGTAGCAACAACATTCTCCAGACACAAGAGAAGAGAACAAATAGTAGCAACAACATTCACCAGACACAAGAGAAGAGAACCAACAGTAGCAACAACATTCACCAGACATAGGTGAAGAGAACAAATAGTAGCAACAACATTCACCAGACGTAAGTGAAGAGAACAAATAGTAGCAACAACATTCACCAGACTTAAGTGAAGAGAACAAATAGTAGCAACAACATTCACCAGACGTAAGTGAAGAGAACAAATAGTAGCAACAACATTCACCAGACTTAAGTGAAGAGAACAAATAGTAGAAAAACCTTCACCAGACATAGGTGAAGAGAACAAATAGTAGCAACAACAGTCACCAGACATAGGTAAGGAGAATAAATAGAAAGCAACAACAGCCACCAGACATGGTTGTATAGAACAGATAGTAGAACAGCAGTCACCAGGCATTGTTGAAAATAAATACGTAATAATCGGAACAGCAATGGCCAGACGTAGATAAAGACTTACAGTAATCTAAAGACACATACAGAGACAGCAAGAAATAACGAAAAGTTGCAGGAATATATAGATTTCATTCAGTAACACCATGTGGTCATCAATAAATCAGCCAGTTTTGTTCCTGTGGACACCGATATCTGTGTCACATGCGTTGTTGTATTTCATCACTTATTCACAGCCTTGTGTGTTGTCTAATATTGTCACGGATAATCACGTATCGTAGAGGGAGTTTGTAAAAGCGTTTTACGAAAGGTGGAAAACAAAACGAAAATGCGTCCCCGATAGAAATGTAAAAAAAAAAAATATAGAACAAAATCGACTGGACACTGTGTAATTCAACTTCTAGTATAATTTCCCTACAAATAACGGGAATCTAACTAGAGAAATAAAAGAGAAAAAGACATATAGCTACGTCTAGAAAGAACATCATGATTGACTTGAAGTATGGACAAGAATGGAGATGAAAAGGTGATATAAAGACGATATGAATGGAGGTTCGTGATCGCCGTGTCTATGCAGGGAAGAGAATCAAGTGTACGTATTTAATGACGGATTGGTGACCTTTGTCAGTGACGAGGTTGTCACGGGTTGCCTCCCCTTGGCTCTGTAGTAGTGGTCCAACAGTGGTCTAAACCTAAAGTATCTGATGTGGGTCTTCAAAGGTGTCTACCATCGCAGAAGATTACTCTAGGCAGAGTTGTAGGTAGAATGATAATGATGCTTTTATCTCGAGGCAGTTTTCACAAGATATTTCAGAAGTCAAGAACAATGCTGAATGAATCAGGGCACGTTAATTTTGTATTTGACTCGCCGCCTTTTGTGAAGATGAGTTACATGATTTAATTTAGCTCCTACAAGCCCCCAGCTGATTTAATTCAGCGAAATCGCAATTTAGTAGCTCTGTTTTAAGTGTATTTAAGATGACTGAGACTTACGGGTGCGCACATTCTAAATCGATTAAATCAACTTTAAATTTGTATACATACAAATAACAAATTTGATAATCAATTATGTTTTACAGTTAAAAAAAAGAATAATTCCTTTAAAAAAGATAATCATCACAGGGTGATGTTATGAATTTGGAGGAAATGGTCTGACAGCTCACTTGGCAGCTTAGCAGCCAATACTTTTGATTGTTTCTGCTCCAGCTGATGTTTGGTTCTTTGCAGATAGATGACTGGTTCAATCGTCGCTGGTCAAGGCTGAAAGTTGTGACCCGTTCCAATAAGTATCAGGGAGTAATCACGAGGCTGGACCAGCGTCTTTAAGACCCGTCTGATGATGTTGTCTAGCGTCGACTTCAGGCCACTTATACTCTCACTTCTTCCAGAGATAGTACCCTCAATTGGTACCACCGACTAGTGACACCAAAGAAGAGAACAAATACCATCCTGAGTATGGAGTTTTCCTGACATATACTCATGTGTCCCCCTCTTTAGGTCTCATGACACGAAAATCAAGTGTCCCCTTTTTTCGTTCCACCATTCCATCTACCTCAGAACGTTACCCCCTCGAGGATAATTAATCTTAATCCCAGTGAGCGGAAAACTTTTATTACATTTAAATTGAGTAGGTTTACATTTACCTCTGCATTGGTTGAAAAGGTTAACAATATAGTAAATATGCACGTCATTTCTCTCATCATTCTGGCTCCATATGGAACTTAGGACTACCTCTGCTTTTGGTTCTCTATAATAAACTCGCATAAAGCAGTCAACAAACCCTTGCAGTGATGGTTCATTAAATCATAATGCTATATGCAGAGGTTCCCAGCCTCGTATGACTTGAACACCCAGTAGCAGTTTTCATATATTAATATTCACATGTCAATACATACATATTATTTCACGTGTTAATAAAGTAAAATATAGAATTATAAATGTACGACTCACCCCAAATTGTCTTTGGGATCACAGACTTCTGGCTCCGAGAAATAGTTAAGGCAGCTTGTTTAAGATACCTCTTCCATGTGTTCTGGGGTGTTACTTTACAATAAGCTCCCACTCTGACTTCGTGTTCAGATTCCTAGGATTCCGGTTTTCCGTGTTAATAAAGGTAGAGTTTTCCTGGGATATAAGTCCCCAAGATGCTCAAACAAGGTCCGGTCCGATAAATGGAATCCTGATCCTATTCTTTACTCTGGCTGTCAGGCTGGTCTCTTGATGAGTTGAATTTTCATAGTGCTTTCAACTGACGAAAGTGTCAGTTTATAATACAACTTTCGTCCCACGCACGTTGTTTTTTACTATTAGACCAGGCTGCAATCATAAATGTTGTTGTTTACATCTCGAATACCGGCCAATAGTTTTCATCATGCGTGTTATGATGGGGTTTACTAAAAAAATGTCCTCTTAAGGACAATTCTGTGTAGTATTTATAAGGTTATTTTCCAAATATGCAATTGTTATATCCGTCGATTCGCGGTAATGATTGCAACTACAACTCCCCACATTATCACAAATAATGTCTTCGTAACTATTCTGTCCGGAAGCTATTACAACTTTCTGTCTTTCAGGTGCATGTCTGTAATATGTCCGCAGACTCATAATTTATCTCCCCTTACTTGTTCAAACACCGACCTTCATTTGATCATCTGGGCTGTGACTCTACATGACAGTAATTAGAAGGTCACACTAGCCATATGAGCGATAAGCAAGCTCGCATGGCCATTTCCGTGTGAATCCGGCGCCCAATCTTTGGTACACGAGAATTTTACCGAAATCGGTCAAGATTGCATCATCCGTCTACTCTTTCAGTGGGGGGTGAACAGGTAAACTTCTTCTTCTTCTTCGTTCGTCCTGAAAAGGACGGTGGTTGCGTTGTGTCTGTTTACGCCTAAGCTGTGATATCTGCACCTTTCGGTCGACACATCCGACTTCTGCACGGCATTTTTTAGGACCGGGTTTGCCTTCCCATTTCGATCCACACTCGCTCAGCCAGACTGCACAGCTGCAGACTGTTTCCAGGACCACCACGTGGAGGTGGAGTGCGGTCTTGACCAGCTCTGGTTCGCTGGTCCTGACGCAGGCAGTCAAGCTATGAGTCGCTGACTGCGGTCTCTATTGCTGCGTCTTGAGGTCCCGAACAGGTAAACAGACATGACGAATTATTACAGGAAGAAGAGCGAACACTGACTCGGAAATACCAATTACCTGTCGAAGGTAGGGGAAGAAAATCTGCCAACCATTGAACAGTTCACACAATTCGCACGCCTCATAAATACTGCCGGAGCGGACAATAGATCGACCCAACTTATGTGACAGAGGTGAATTTAAGAACTGACTGACTGATGAACTATGTCAGTGACGATGTGAAGAAGTAACTGATTTATTGATTACTAAACGATATCAGTAACGAGGTGAAATGAAGAACTGACTGATTGGCGAACTATGTCAGTGAAGAGGTGAATGAAAGAACTGACTGACTAACGAACTGTTTCAGTCACGAGAGGAATGGAAGAGCTGACTGATTGATTTTTCGGATATGTCAGTGACAAGAGAAATTAAAGTAATGACAAACTGATTAATTATTCAAGTATGTCAGAAATGAGGTGAGTGAAAGTGTGTGTTCACTAGACATGAGAAGCTAGGAAAGCCAAGATTAATTATTTGACTGAATTATAAGAGCAGCGATTATCACAGTAAAAACTGAATCTCGTTGCCAACATATTAACTACCGCAAGCCGGTGGGACCGGCTTTTGAAATCCTATCATTTGGACCGCGAGCCGCTAAGAGCGTCAATCTAATTTTAGTAATAAAACGAATGAAAGATGTACTGAAACACTTTCTGATCTGGTTCGAGATTTTAAGTTGCGACCGAAAAACAAAATCCCAAAGCATGGTTGTTGTAGAACACTGGGAAAAGTGATATTATGTTCATATTTTTCAGCGTTTTGGGTTAGTTACCAAATCGTGTAAAACTGTTTACCGGGGCAACTAGTGATAGGACCACAAAAAATGCGTGTACATCTCGTCTAACGGCTGAATAGGCTAGAAACTTGTTTCAACAATTGACTGATAGATCTAGCGACGAGGACAAGAGTGGAAACGGTGTGCACATTGTTTGAAATAGTGATTTTGATAGAGATGGGGCGCAAGTAGTTATAATTGTGAAAATATTGCAAGTCCTCGGCCATCTGAGGGTCGTTAAATAGCAACAACCTCTATTAGAGTTACAAATGGTGCTTATTGTAATAGTACATTCCTTTATCTTTAACATAACATGTAATTCATAAAAATCTGTAAACAATTACGAAAACTACAGCTTACTTTGTACAAACACTTACAGGATGAAAATGGGAATTTTTTTTTTATTCGGCCACAGTGTGTTTCTCAATTCGGTAGTTATTGTGCTAAGGCAGACAAAAATGTTTGCTGACGGATGAACGAGGATTGTGAAAATAATATTGGTAAAAGAAAATAGTATGGATTATAATTATATGATTACATATTCTATCATTTCAGTCACTAAACGGCAGTGTAAATAGCAGTAATTGTGCGACTGACGGCTTTATACATTCCTTAAGTTCAAATTCAGCCGGACGGTTGATGAAGTCTGGAACGTGCAACCAGACAGGCTGGTTGTTACGCTCTAGAAGCAAGCAGCTTATGAAAGTGTGTCAAAGGAAACAAGAATTGTCCAATATTTCTGGAAAACCAAAGGTCAGAAATACATCTCTACACGATATTAAGGACCACCTTTTCGTAAACAGACGACATCAAATGGTGTATTGTTCCATACCAAAGGCAAGATATTTGTGTACACATTTTTTTCGGACTATTTCTATTTGCCACCAGCATCTTACACTGTATTGATCGCTGTCATCATGACTCATCATTTACTTGCCATTTGCATTTTTATTATTATCATAATCGTCTGGTTTTTAGTATTGCAATTTACATAGTAATCATTGCAGTTATCACGATGGTTAACATTATTGACACATTCACATAAACACATCCAAGAAAAAACAGACTGAATAAGTATAGCCAGCAGGTGGGTCTGAACGTTCAGTCTAAGGAAGACAGAGGTCATGACACTAAATGTGGGCAATTCTAAGCTCATAAGAATAAGGAACCAGAAGCTGGAACAGACAGACACATTTACATACCTAGGATGCATAGTAACACAAGACGGCAGAACAGGTAAAGACATCAACAACAGAATGAGTAAAGTGAAAACAATCTTTGCTAGTCTAAACAACATCTGGAAGTCCTCTCAGTACAGCACAAACACCAAATTAAGATTATATGAGAGCTGTGTACTTTCTGTGCTTCTCTATGGTGCGGAATTCTGGAGAGTTACAGAGAAGGAAATGTCGAAATTGTCCTATTTCCACACGATCTGTTTAAGGAAAATTATCCGAATATTCTTGGCCGAATACCATCACCAAATAGCAACTCCTTACTCGGAGCAACTAGGACGTGCACACCATAATAGCTGGCAGACGCTGAAGTTGAGTTGGCCACTTTCTCAGAAGAGACCCTGATGCCATCACAGGAACAGCTATGCTATGGACCCCTGAAGGAAAGCGAAAGAGAAGCCGATCAAAAACAACTTCACCGAGAACTGTGGAGGCTGAGATGCAAAGAATGAACCACTGCATGAAGGATGGCCACCGACTGAGCAAAGTGGAATACGTTTGTTGCTGTCTTACAAGACGGCACCAGGCGTGATGGCCATTGACTGCTTTGACAAAGCTAAGGATCAAAGAAAAGAAGAGAAATAAAAAAGAGACAAAAGGGTGCTTACACGCTCACCTTTGTCCCTGACACCTGCGACACTAATCTAACAACATTGACAAGAACAACGGCAACGTAGTCTAGAAGACAAGTTTTCACACTGTACACAGCAATAAATTGGTTAACTCAAAGACTGTGTCAATCTCGGAATAATATAATCACAGCTAGTACAAGCAGTATATATGAAGTACGTAAAAGGTACACGAAACTACCAATATATCTCGACAAACATACCAGTACTCAAATAATACTAACATCTCTTCTGGGACTACAACAACTTCCTGTACCAGAAGTAACATGGATCCTTGCAACTACTAAAACCACACAAAAGACACAAGTTCATCCTTGACAAGAGCAACAGCGGTAAAAGTCCGTTCCTTTCAACAACGAATGCCAACTCCCTTACACAAACGTCATAACCTTTTTAACCTTCCACACACCAAGCTTATTCTAGCCAATAGTAACTTCTACTACATGTCATAACAATCAATCGTTCAGCTGCTCGTGCTAACATCACAAGCAGCTTACAAACATTTAACTCGTTTAACATTGCATTCACGTTTGCCACAACACTCACTCAAGAAACATCGCTCCTGCAGGAGCATACAACCACTGCAACTTCTCAAAATTACATCTTAACAATCGTCTTTGTCACAAATGTGATCCACATTTAAATCATCGTTGCCAACATTATGATCACTACTACTATCACATTTTCCCCATCATTATCAGCTATATCGTTGTAACCGTTGCCTTAATAATAACCATTTATTACAAATAAGGGAGGGAAACCTGAGGCCTGTAAACAGTAAATTAATATGAAACAAATATAAAGGTATGTTATCAGGCCTGATAACATACCTTTATATTTGTTTCATATTAATTTACTGTTTACAGGCCTCAGGTTTCCCTCCCTTATTTGTAATAAATGTTTGTACAATACCAAACTTACCCACTATCCTGTTCTCACTGTTCTAGTCTACTATCATTTACTGGACACAGTATTAAGGTCCTAAGGGTCTTGTTGGATTCGGCCTATACTGCTTGATAGAAATACAACAGAAGTGATTGCGTCATTAATAGGCTGAACTGCCCATGGAGGACTTCTGGTGTCGTGTATTGTGGTTCGCACTATTGACCTGCCATTGAAACATCATTTTTTGATGATGCGTAGATGGCAGAGCGGATAGTGTGATTCGCTTGCATGGCTAGGCGGGGTTGTCGCACGGAAGGTCCAGTGTTCAAATCCTGGGTAAGAAACTCATGTCTGTTGTTTTTCTGTTGTCTGGTGTTCTACTTCTTTATTTCCTGCGAGTGCCTGATAACATACCTTTATATTTGTTTCATATTAATTTAATAATAACCATCATCATCCTTTTGTCACAACTGTCATTTACACATCTACAAGGGGATTGACATAAGTCTTGGGCCTGACCATGAAGGACATGTCACAGAGAGCTGAAATTTTGTATAGTGTTTATTCCTTTTCAATATAGCCACCGTCTGAATTGACACACTTCTGCCATCTCTGCTTGACCTTGAAAAGACCTTGGGAGTAGAACACCCTATTTTTCAAACTACAAGTACATACTAATCATTCTTCTTCAAGTACCGTGCCTAGCGGCGTAGGAGATCATGTCTCTCCACAACTTCCTGTCACCAGGACAATTTATCAATTCTGCTGTTGACTTCTTTCCATGCCACGATGTCAAACTGTCCAGTATTTGCTCTCTTTGTCTTCCCCTGTCTCTTTTTCCTTCAATCTTACCTGTTGTTACGATATATTCCAGCTTTTCTCTTCTCATAACATGCCCCAAAAAAGTGGATTGCTTCTTTCTAACTTGTGAAATAAGTTTCTTTGCGCATTGGCCTCTATCAGGACATCGACATTACTCTTTTTGGCTTTCCATGATATTTTTAACATTCCTCTGTAAAACCACATCTCTGTTGCTTCTAGTGTCTTCCCTATTTGTTTACTAAGTGTCCATTGTCCACTCCCTTATGTCAGGATTCGTTCTGCTCTTCACTTCTGAGATGCATCTTCCATCCATTGTTATTAATGTTCCCAGGTGTTTGAATTTATTGACTTGTTTTAAAACGGTTCCGTTTACTTTGATTGTGCATTTTGGGGAAGCCCTTTTCTTCGAGACGACAATTACTTCTGTCTTTTTGCGGTTAAGGTAAAGCAGTTATTTTCACTTTCTATCACTATTGTATCAACCATTTCCTGCAGATCCTTTTCACTGTTTGCTATTAAGACAGAATCATCAGCGTATCTCAAGTTGTTTATATTATGTCCGCCAAATGATATTCCTGGCATGACCTCTAGAGATCTCATTATATTTTCACTGTACAGATTCAACAGATGCGATGACAGCACACATCTCTGCCTGACACCCTTTTTTAACTTGCGGAAACGTTCCTATTTGGTTGCTAATTCTTACAGCTGCTGTTTGTTGCCAGTGCATGTTCTTTATTATCTTCAAGTCCTTTCCATCAATGTTGATGCTTTCTAACATTTTGATAATTTCCTCAATTTTCACGTTGTCAAATGCCTTAGTGTAATCTATAAAGCGCAAGTACAGATCTGTCTTCACCTCTATGGCTCTTTCTATTAATGTTCTTATAATATATGTATAGCACTGTTTACCCTCTACAAATCCACACTGTTCATCACTGATTTCTGGTTTGATTTTATTTCTCACTCTTCTCATGATAATTCGTAATAATATTTTGGTCACATGAATCAAAAGACTAATGGTGTGGTATTCATCACATTCCCTAGCTCCAGGTTTCTTTGGCAAAACTATGAATATGGATTTTAGTAGGTCATCAGGTATTTGACCACTGTTGTAGATGTCATTTAAGACTTTTGTTATCACTTCTACTCCAAATTCTCCCAAAGCTTCCATTTCCTCCACTGTTACATTATCTGGTCCATGCGCTTTGTCTTTCTTCATGTGGCGCATGGCATCCTCTAATTCTGCCACAAGTATTGGAGATCCTTCACAACTGTCCTGGTTGTTCAAATCTAGTCTTTCATCATCATACAGCTCCTTGGTGTATTCTGTCCACCTTTCTGTCATGTTCTCATGACCCATTAACAATGGTCCTTCTTTTGATTTCAAACAGCCACTGACTGTTTGTATCCTTCTGCCTGTTAACTCATTTATTTGCTTGTACATAGATTTTGTGTCTTTTCGGTTCTGCACTTCAAGCTCTCTGCATTTCTGGTTTAGTCCTGCTTCTTTTGCTGTTTTACATTTGTTTACTATTTCCTTATTTAGTCTGTCTTGCTTCTTCTTCCTTTTATTTATTTATTTATTGTTTTGTTTATTTTATTTTATTTTTTTATTATTATTTTTAATTAATTAATTAACTTTTTTCCAATTACTATCTTGTTTGTTTAAAAAAAACCTACTCATTTGTTTATTATGATTGCATAGTGTAAATGAATGCTGTTATGTTAACTTTATAATGTTGCATGCCTTTAAATTAATGTTAAAAGTAACATGTGGGAATGAAAGGATATAGTATGCAAGATAAATGAGAGTGACAGGGCAGAATGTTAGACGGGCCTGCGCGCCCAGTTCTTAATCCTTCGAAAATAAAGTCCGTTCGTTCGTTCCTTCCATCAGTTGTAAAATTTCAACTGTCATCCACTTCATCTTTGCAGTCCTCTTCCGGTACGATTTCTTTTGATGTTTGATGTATTGATTCCTTCAGCATTTCCCACTGTTCATCCATACTCTGTATTTTTTCTATTGCATTGTACCTATTCTGTACTGTAATGTTGTATCTTTCACTCATTTCATTATCTGATTTGTAAGGCTAAGTTTAATTTGATGTTGTTTGAAGCTCGCTTTACTTTCTTCAATTTTATTTTTAGTTTTCCTATTACTGGTAGATGATCGCTGTTGCAGTCTGCTCCTGGCCTAGTTTTCACAGATTTAAAACTGATTCTAAATCTCCTGCATATTAGTATGTAGTCAATCTGATTATGAACATTGTTCCCTGAACCTTTCCACGTCCAAAGGCGTCTAGGATGCTGCTTAAACCAGGTGTTTCGTACTATCATATCATGTGTTCTTGCCCACCCAATCAATCTGTCACCTCTCTCATTTCTTTCTCCCAGGTCATTGCCACCAGTCACATCATCAACTTTTTCATTTCCAACCTTCGCATTGAAGTCTCCAGGTATAACAGTTTCTCATGAAATTTACACTGAGTCATTGCAATATCAAGTTCATTGTAAAATGTATCTATTACTTCCTCTTTACTATCTGCAGTTGGGGCATATATTTGTACAAAATTGATATCAATTGGTCTGCCACTCAGTTTAACTAACAGGACGATCTGATATTGCCCAAAATTCTTTTACTGTTTTTGCCCTTTCTGCATCCAAGATTATGCCTACTCCTATTTCATGTTGATTTCCTCCAGAATAAATTATTGTGTAATTGTCAGAATACATTTCACCTGTTCCGGTATATCGCATTTTACATAGCCCTAATACATTTACATTCATTCTTTCCATTTCCATTTTGATGTTATCTAATTTTCCAGTCTGCATTAGTGTCCTGACATTCCAATGTTCCTCTGTTTAAGTTATCTTTAATTCTAATTTTGCTAACACTAGCTTGATGACGATCGGGTATCACCTGTAGCACATGATGCTCCCTACCAGACGAGGTGATTCCTCTGGAATCCCCTTTAACGTCGTTGTCTTTGTCTAGGAAGTTGTTGTGATTCATGATTATACAAGGGATAATAGGACGGTAGTTTCCCGTGGCTTGCCGTCGATTTGTGTACGGTTGTCTCCGCTAGCCTTTGACTAAAAAGTCAACCCACAAGGCAGTGGGGAGGGAAGAGGTTAAGGCGCCTCCTTCTCGCTGGTCGTCACATCATAAAGCTTCAGAAGTGATTTGATACAGACAGCGGTCCCTCGCAACTATCCCACCTCGCCCTCGGCGACAAACCACCTGTTTTGGTTCACAGCTGATTATTCAGTATTCACAGCTAACCTCTATATCTAGAGGCCATTCAACCATCCACCACCCGGTTGACGCGCCTGGTAGGAGGCCAGGTTCCTTTCCCCAGGATCCTAATCATTGCTGTTATAATTATCGTAATTGTTCAAGATTATCGGACTCAGCTAATAATCAGTTGGAAAAGTATCCATTGTCCCATTATTGCGAACTAAGACACTGAAACAGAACATTCAATCTGTTCAAAATGTAGATGTGATTCGATGTGAAGTTTTGAATATGCGTCCTCATTGTCTTGTTGTAATGTAGGTCGATAGTTGGGCATACTTCCTTAGGGTATCAGCATGACTTTTCAACACTTAAGGTGATATACTTATAAAACAAGTGTAACCGTTTTATTTTCTCTTTAACACCTTCAGCAGAATGTTTATGGTAGTGGGTGTGTGTTGGGTCACTGACAATGACAAAGTCAGTATGGTCGGGCTTACAGGTGGCCGACAAGTGAGCAAACAAGTACATATATAGACACGCGAATGTCAGAGTTCTTTAAGGGTGTAATATCCATTTTGTACTCACGCACACACAGTAACGATGGTTTAGGAAGTATTGGAACTGCTATAAAGTTATACACTGTTTATTTACACCACAATCACGTAGACATCATAGCAAATCATGGAGCAACATGTAAATAAGTCCATAACAGCGTGCATAAATCCAAAGGGATATAATCAAAGATAACAGCCCATAGTAGATCATCAGGCATCAGGTAAGTAAATCCGTACAACTCAGTTATAGGTACTAAATCCGAAGTACATAGACGGCGGAACCCTGCAGCTCACATTTCATAGTACTACAGCAAAAATATCCATCAAAAGGACTGCATTCATCGCAGTTCACAGCAGCTCTCTACACAGTATTATAATAGTAAATCCATGCAATAACTATTCATCAAACGGCTGCACACAGCAACCCTGAGCATAATATATCTATTCCAATCACAGGGAAAAATCCATCATAGGAAATATGCATCATAATAATAATGGCCAGTACATTCCATGGCCTCAAAGAATCAATCTTGGAAGGAAACTCTTCCCTTCACTTTCAAAAATATATTCCCCTCGATAATAACTTCTGGACACATTAACGAGTTGGAACGACCATCTCGAAGCCCTGCCAGGAACGCACTGTCACGAGATTACAGTCTCTCAGAACAGCTCAGTAAAAATCACCCATGCGCGAACTCACCGCGTGAGAACTGAGCTCAGCTCAACCGTCTCTTCCCCTAAATTATCACTAAGAACATTCGAAAAATTTCTTTATCCTATTTTAAAAAAACAAACTAGCAACCACTCAGTTAAGCTATGTTCAAAAATTACAGAGCACAAAGCCCCAAACTAAAAAATATCTCATCACTAACAGCGTGCTAACTAGCGTGTGTACAAAAATCCGACCCATACATACAAATCTTTAACACCTAACTCCCATTAACAAATTATGACTTAACAGACTACACCGACCCCCGGGGGAAAAAAATATCATTTTTTTTAAAGTACATGGAACAAAAAATTTGAGGTCGATGCAATTCCAATATCTACACACAAGGATTACACTATGTTAAGTCATATTACTAAATCAACAATAGAGGGATGGAAATATGTTTAAAGTAAGAAGATGAAATATACAAAGATAATCAAATTCAAACAAAGATGAGGTTTATCAAGTACAGTCGAATTATGAAATAATAAGTGGAAAGTGAAAAGAAAAGAAAAAGTAAAAGAAGAATGACCCGCAATGAAATGAGAATAGGAAAAGAAAACAATGATATATTATGGTAACCATTAAGTTAAACAATGCATATCTATACCAAAGAACAAATAACTAGTTACCATCTAAAAATAGCATAATATGCATGATAACCAAGTTAATAAACTCATAAAGTACCAATGATGAACTTGTTATAGACATCAACATTAATAATATCGGTATACCTAGTTACCCCTGGCGCACTATTAAGCGCTGGGTAAAGAAAAAATACATCACAATGTCAGAAAAAACACCCCCTTTTTTTAAAATGCACAATACCGAAATTAGTCGTAATGATAATTTAAGTTTAAATAGTATTATCACTATAATTGTTACATATTCAACGATTATCCAAAACACAGTCAAATAATAATAATATGGTCATGACATGGTGCACGAAAAGGAAATAATACAATGTCTTAAATTAAACATATACTGTAAATATCAATAGTTGCAGTGATCTTGAAAACTCTTGTTAGCATGCAGATACAAAATCATCTAGTGTGGTGTCAAAATTCAGACTAGCTTCACTGGAACAGGAAAAGTGGCGCAAGGTGACATATAGAACATGTTGAAAAGAAACAGCTTAATCGCGTAACATAGCACCTCTGATTCTCATGGGAAGGCCGTTGCTGTGAAAAAAAAATGAATGATAATTTCTTTTTTAATAATGGTAAGATTTTATAAAAGGCAACAGTTAACTTCAAATTTAACCTATCAAATGTGGCTGTGTAAACTTCCGACCACTGTAAGATGTTAATCAAACCTTCCTCCGTTACGCGAGAAAAGGTAACGGAGAAAGTAGCACAGACTAAACCAGAATCGTTTATTGTATAGGTTAAGAGACCCTCTTCCGTCATTTGTAGAGAAGGCAGGAAGAGTGGGTAGAGGATGACCGCAACTCAAGGTTGTCACTGCTGTAGGCTGGAACAAAGTTGTGCACTCAGGGCACTGAGATGCTCTCTCGAAATCGAAAGCAGTGGAAGCAGTAGCATTAGAGACACTATTATTATTGTTACTTTCATTATTAATAACCTGGGGCTCCTGTTGAGCAGAGTTAGCATGGCGATGCGATCTATCATTTATAGATCTACCGTCATATCGAGATCTAACCCAATTATTATCTCTATTGGGACCATTGCTGTTTCCTCTATTGAGACTATTGTTCTGATTTGAACCCCAGTTAGCATAGTTGCGATTACTATTTCCCCTTTGATCAAAATACCTATTAAATAGATTTTGTTGTCTCCGCGAAAAATTATTGTAAGGCTGATAATCTCTAGTGTAGTTACCTCTTCCAAAATTTCCAGAATTGTTGGAACCAAAATGTTGAGGTCTGTTAAATTGTCTCCAATTTCTCGGAGAAATAAAATTATTACCTGATGGACCCCCTTGGTACTGTCTAAAATCACGATTATCTCTCCTACCAAAATTGCTTGTATTTTTGCATGAGGGAATGTGCTTAACATATTCATCCTACTGACTGTGCTGAGTATGATGAGTAACAGCATCAGCGAAACTACTGTGCACAGGAATGATAGAATCCTTATTTTTACGAACACAATGGATATTATTTTGGGAACGAGTACTAATAGTTTTGTCCCCTGTTACCAATTTATCAGTACTCTGCAAAGTCGATGCACGGTTTGTCTGTAGAGGCTTGACATGACATTTATCAAAGTTTTTACTGTGATCTAAAGAACTGACTGTTACAATAGGATTACTTTTGTTGACCTGACGCCAAGAATCACTCCTATTAGAGATAGTATCGTTATTACGTGGGAAATTGTATTTGCCACGAAAAGATTTGTTTACACCATGTTTAATGTTAAGTCAGCATTGAGTGCATATGGCTGACTCTTTGCATTTGTGAAGTGTTGATTATCAACTTTATGTCTAACACTGTTAACCTTTGACACTAGACAACATCGTGTTGTTTAAGAGAATATCTAATAGGCCATCAACTCTGTTTCTCAATCAAACATATTCCGAATTCAGTAATGTAATCTCCAGCCTCTGCCTTTTATTCAGTTTATTCAAGTTAGTAGCTGTCTTTCTCTCACTAACAAGTAAGGAATTAACCGTATTCAATTTAGTTGAAAGTTCATCAATCTGTTGTTGCATTTTCCTTTCTAGCTCAGAATATCTATGTTTTTCATTCAGGAGTAAAGATTCTAAGGCCGATACCCTGTCATCAGTTAAACAATCATCACTCATGTATGACACATTATTGTCCTTGTGAGATTCAATCTCCTCTTTTCCACCTTTTAATTTAAACTTAACATACTCCGTAATCAAAGATTCATGATCGGACTTCAACTTGTCACATTTTGATTGCAAATTATCAAACAAAATCCTAAATGTCTCTTTACTTTTCTGATATTCATCCATAAGTTTCTCATTATCTTCCCGCCGTAGTTCCAATTCATGCGCGGAAGAGCTCACCTTACTTATCTGGTCATCCAACATCTGTTTCAATGAGGTTACCTCATCCTCTAACTCTTTCTTCTGTCTAAGGGAAAATTCACCCATTTATTATTATCCGCTATCAACAGCGTCACTTTATTCTTCAATACAGTGTTTTCAAAATCCATTGCTGACAACTTTTTCTCATACTGCATTTTCAACTGCTGTAGCTCATCAGTAAGAGCCTTCTCTTTACATAAGTGTTCCACCTTTTTCTGACCATCAGGAATGTCGTTGTGAAGTATATTCTGTATATTCTTCAATATATGATCGTGTTTAACATTAATATGTTGATCAAAAAACACACGAAGGTCCACAAGCAGTAAATTCGCTAAGTCTTTAGCCATTATTAAATTAGGAACGGAATGAAACGTATCCTCAGCAAAATACCTTAGGGCTGATGACGCATGAACCAAGAAACGGTCCATCACATATGTTTCATGTGCTGGGCCTTGCAAACTATTATAATCCCTACCATCCTCAAATAAATACTCCAACACAGGCCTCATGTCCTCAGGATCCATATCAAAATCCATAGTGACTCACTCACTGAGTCAACTATATGTATTAATCACCTATAATTACAATGAGTTTATGTCCCTAGAAGCTTGGACAATTACCTTCTAGCTGTTAATACTTACTTACTTAGTCGTTCCCCTTCTACCGTGAGGTGTAGAGGTTTGGAAGAGAGAGCGCAAGACTATTCTATCGGCTGTCTTCCTTCTGGCCTGGTTCCATTCTAGTCCTCGGTCCTTCAAAGATTGTCTAATGTTGTCCTCCCAGCGGACTCTGGGTCGTCCTCGGGGTCTAGATCCTTGGCTCTTTGTTTCCCATGCTTGTCGTGTTATCCGATCTTCTCCCATTCTGCTTCTCATCTCTTCCACCAGCTCCTCTTCCTTCCCATTTATACTTCTTGTGTTCCAAGTTCCATAAGTCGTAGTCCGTAGTCCGTTCCAGTTCGTCGCCTTTAGAATCAGTCCAGTTTTCTCTCTTGTATTGCTCGTAATCGTGATTTAAAGCAAACAGGTGATTGGCCTGTTGTGCCTTTGCATGGTGGAGGGGCCGCCTCCTTACGGCCTCCATGCAGGCTGCCCTCCTCCTTTTTCATCCGGGCTTGGGACCGGCATAGGCGGAGTTATAGCTGTTAATAATGTTATTAATTACTTATAAAATACGCATCATAATAGTATCCGATTATGAGAAAAATAGAAAACGTAAACAACAGTGACAAAGACAAGATATAAAAAATGGCCACGTTCGCAGAATCAATTAATCAATAAAGCAAACTATAGAGAACATATTGCAAAGAATGCAATGACACTGCGAAAAGCGTCACAAGACAAGCAACAGCACAGTGTATAAACGAAAAATTTGTATAGAAATAAAAGACAGCCAGGAGAGGAAGACACCCACAAACAAATTAATAAAAAAAAACTAAGGAACAGAGAAAATACTACGACCACAACAATGAAACGTTTCGTCACACCTAAACAGAGATGTCACGGATTACCAAACACAGTGGACTAAACTGCTTCAGCAAAAAACTCGATGGATAATTTCCACTGCGGGAAATCCGTAAGAATGTCCCTACAGAACACTTACGTAGGCCCTGGATGAACTGGGATGTAAGTCACCAACCCAACCAAACTCGCATAAACATGAAACATCGAACATAGAACACTCAAGATAATAAATAGAGCAGGTTCTGAGGAAGGCTGGATTACATAGGACAGTGGTACAGTTTACAACACAAACAACCACTTATCTTCAAAATAAAGAATCTCCGGCTTCCGCAACCGCAACAATGATGGACATCGGGTATCAAAATCAAGTACAATATTGATGTCTACAGGACCTCCTAGGTGATACTGGCATTCAAACGTAATTCTCGACATCGGGTGCTGCAATCCTGAGTTGGCATACGAGAAGAAGGACTGGAAACAGTGCAACTCTTGACTTGATCTTCTTGACTTGGTATACACCCTATATCACTGGCTCACCACTTTCTGTTACCACCAACAGTTTGGGGCATAAGAAGAGAACGTAATATTGTCCTGCTGCTGGGTAACTGTCTGTGGTGGTAGCAGATCACTGTGGGCGTTGAATGTGTTTCGGGGTGGTGTGTGTGTAATGTGTACATCCAAGATACACACTGGCCACCACTTTATGGCCGGTATGGGGACCACTGGCCACCACTTTATATGTTACAGTGGGTTTCTTCGTAGACAGGCATGGAGAGAATGACCACCACTTTATGTTAAAATTATTTTCTTTAACAACATCGGCAATAGGCCATACAAGCCATCCCTTACATTACTGTGCGAATGCTTGTAGTGGTGGGTGTGTCAGGTCACTGACAATGACAAAGTCAGTATGGTCGGGCTTACAGGTGGCCGAGAAGTGAGCAAACAAGTACATATATAGACACGCAAATGTCAGAGTTCTTTAAGGGTGTAATATCCATTCTGCACTCACGCACACACAGTAACGATGGTTCAGGAAGTAGTGGAACTGCTATAAAGTTATACACTGTTTATTTACACCACAATCACGTAGACATCATAGCAAATCATGGAGCGACATGTAAATAAGTCCATAACAGCGTGCATAAATCCAAAGGGATATAATCAAAGATAACAGCCCATAGTAGATCATCAGGCATCAGGTAAGTAAATCCGTACAACTCAGTTATAGGTACTAAATCCGAAGTACATAGGCTGCAGAACCCCGCAGCTCACATTTCATAGTACTACAGAAAAAATATCCATCAAATGGACTTCATTTATCGCAGTTCACAGCAGCTCTCTACACAGTATTATAACAGTAAATCCATGCAATAACTATTCATCAAACGGCTGCACACAGCAACCCTGAGCATAATATATCTATTCCAATCACAGGGGAAAATCCATCATAGGAAATATGAATCATAATAATAATGGCCAGTACAATCCATGACCTCAAAGAATCAATCTTGGAAGAAAACTCTTCCCTTCACTTTCAAAAATATATTCCCCTCGATAATAACTTCTTGACACACTAACGTGATGGAACGACCATCTCGAAGCCCTGCCAGGAACGCACTGTCACGAGATTACAGTCTCTCAGAACAGCTCAGTAAAAATCACCCATGCGCGAACTCACCACGTGAGAACTCAGCTTAGCTCAACCGTCTCTTCCCCCAAACTATCACTAAGAACATTCGAAAAATTTCTTTATCCTATTTTTAAAAAACAAACTAGCAACCACTCAGTTAAGCTATGTTCAAAAATTACAGAGCACAAAGCCCCCAACTAAAAAATCATCTCATCACTAACAGCGTGCTAACTAGCGAGTGTACAAAAATCCGACCCATACATACAAATCTTTAACACCTAACTCTCATTAACAAATTATGACTTAACACAAGTACGTTTGTGGTCCGGTGAAAACGTCGCGATGGGGTATGTGATACATGTTGTTTCGACTTGTCGTGCCAGTTCATATAGATATTGGTGACATAACAAATATTATACATTCTGCATTTTCAATTTTACTGTAGGACTCTCATCATCAGCCATAGTCTTAATTGTCAGTACAACAGATTTTCCTGATCAATCTGGATTTTGGTGGAAAAGAACAACGGTGGATAGGACACACATTGAAGAATCCTGCTGACAGTATTACCAGACAGTACTTGCAAAATTCTCAGTGACAAATGGTAACCTTTGATACTGGAAAATGTCACGTTGTGTACTGAAAACAGCAAGTTGCTTGTTTTCGTCGTCTAACTAACACTGTATATTAACTCTATAACTATCAGCGGATACTATCTAGTCGCGATTGTTGATCTATCGAGACGACAGGCAGCATTTTAGTTTCTTTTGCTTAGTAGTGAGAGGGTTAATCGGCATCTGAGAGAGAAGTTTCCAAGAAGCATAGTGCACTTTTCATCTTGTAGAGATGTGCATCAAGTCTTGATAATGGACACAGTTCCACATTTAAGTAACTGTTTCTCAGAATAACCGAGATTTGTTATGCACAAAAAGGTACAATGGTGTTTCAAGAAGATAATGCATATTCCGTTATATTCAAAATACTCTTCCTCTCGATCCCACGGCTTCGAGCTTTCACTCTTTACCCCTTTGTCTTTGGAGACGTGTTCCAGGGCTTCCTTGCAAGACCAGTGGGCTTCCCCTAAAATAGCAGGCTCAACTTTGGTAAAACCATTCAGACTCACTAAATGGGGGGTGATGCCATGAGATGGATGGTTCTGAACCAAACAAGGGGTCTAAATTCAAGATTCATCTGAAAGCTAAGAATATAACTCATGATGTTCTATTCTGTTATCGTCCTTTGTGTTCATTCTCAGATATCAACTTGAATATGTTCAAAGAAAGCAATGGTCAGCCAGTTGGTATCTTCTTACAGTTCTTCCAGAATTGGTACATGTGATGGCCATATGCGCTTTCTCATTTCTTCATATGTTGCGCACCTTTGAATTAGATGTTCAGCAGTCATTTTATCGTTGTCACAGTTACACTCATCATTAGTTCCTAACCACAGCTTGTAACAGTTATCAATATCATCATCACTATTATTACAACCTATGTAGTTGTCGTCTGCAATTCAGTTACTGACATAGTCAACGTAGTTTATATGAATGTTTCTGTCAAAGCATTTATATGTTAATGTGGAACTTTTTAAAATAAGCAGACAAACACTAGTGGCACCAGAAGTGAGAAGATGACGATGGCGTTGTATAGGACATGCATTTTAAAAAAAACCAGTATATAGCCTTACAGTGTAGTTCCTTTTCTGGATTCTCAACGTTAAAAGAAAAAGAAGCATGACAAACATAAATGGAAAAGAGAACTAGAGACGCAGATAAAAGGGATAAAGGACACATAGACATTTTTTAAACGGATGGCTAAGGACAGGAGGGATTGACATGTGTTTGTTGAAGACCTGAGTGTTAAGTCATGTTTTATTAATGGGAGTTAAGTGTTAAAGATTCGTATGTATGGGTCGGATTATTGTACACACGCTAGTTAGCACACTGTAAGTGATGAGATGATTTTTTAGTTGGGGGCTTTGTGCTCTGTAATTTTTGAGCATAGCTCAACTGAGTAGTTGTTAGTTTGTTTTTTAAAAATAAGATAAAGAAAGTGTTTGAAGGTTCTTAATGATAGTTGGGGGGAAGAAGCGGTTTAGTTTTGAGCTGGGTTCTCAAGCGGTGAATCCGTGATGAGTAATTCTCACGGGGAGTTGAACTAAGAGTCGGTGATCTCGACAGTGTGTTCCTGGCAGGGTTTCGAGATGGTCGTTCCATCTCGTTAGTGTGTCCAGAAGTTATTATCGAGGGGAATATATTTTTGGAAGTGAATATAGAGCAGATTTTTGTAGGGAAGAGTTTCCTTCCAAGATGTATTGTTCTGAGGCCATGGATTGTACCGGCCAGTATTTTTTTCATATTTCCTATGATGGATTTTCCCCTGTTATCAGAAGATATATAGCGAGTTGCTGTGTAAGCAACCAGTGTGAGTTTTGATACATTCATATTCTTGAGGCCATGGATTATACCGGCCACCATCATCATCATTTATCATGCATATGCTATTTTTAGATGGTAACTAGTTATTTGTTCTTTGGTATAGATATGCATTGTTTAACTTAATGGTTACCATAATATATCATTGTTTTCTTTTCCTATTCTCATTTCATTGGGGGTCATTCTTCTTTTACTTCTTCTTTCTTTTCACTTTCCGCTTATTATTTCATACTTAGACTATACTTAATATACCTCATCTTTGTTTGAATTTGATTATCTTTGTATACTTATCTCATTATCTTTCAATACTTCATTTTCCTACTTTACACTTACTTCTATCCCTCTTTTGTTCATTTATTGATATGACTTAACATAGTGTAATCCTTGTCTGTAGATATTGGAATTGCATCGGCCTCAAATTTTTTGTTCCATGTACTTTTCAACAAAAAAAATGATATCATTTTTTTCCATGGGGGTCGGTGTAATCTGTTAAGTCATGTTTTATTAATGGGAGTTAAGTGTTAAAGATTCGTATGTAGGGGTCGGATTATTGTACACACGCTAGTTAGCACGCTGTTAGTGATGAGATGATTTCTTAGTTGGGGGCTTTGTGCTCTGTAATTTTTGAGCATAGCTCAACTGAGGCCATGGATTATACCGGCCACCATCATCATCATTTATATGGATATTATTGCACTGAGAGTTGCTGATGTAATAAGATTTACGATGTTTTCCCTCTGATGGATATTTGTTTCTATGGATTATACTGATGACTATTTGATACTATGTTCTACAACCTATTTGCCAGGGATTTTTTGGTATAGCATTATAACTTGTGACAGTGTGCTGTTACTGATGTCCATGTTGCTGTCGTCAATAAACTGTGTATGAGTTAAAAGCTAGTTGGACTGTTTCCTGACCTATCGTTACTGTGGTGTGGGTGATTGCAACTTAAAGTACCCATGACATTTGCCTATGTTCATTTATACACATTTACACACTTGTCGGCCACCTGTAAGCCCGACCAAGGCTGATTGTATTCATCAGCGTATGAATGAACTTTGCCTAACCATGCCACCCACATCAAACATTCACCACCTACAGAAGTGTCTACAACCACACAGCAACATGATCCTGTCAACAAAGAAATAAACTTTAACACTGAGCTTCAAAGGGATAAACGGCGACGTCGACGATGATGAAGATGAGAATAAAGATGATTATGATGATAGTAGGTACATTATTGCAGAACCTATCTCCACTAATGTTGCCATCACTCCTACTCTGGCAGTAGCCAACTTTGCCACCATTTCCACTTTCGCCATCATTACCAGCAACCACACCATCTTCTCATCCACCGCTACCTTCCCCACTATCACCGACTCACCATTATTACCGTTACCTCTGCTGATACTCTCACAACACCTAGGATCATGAGAACCATGAATATCACTACCATTATTAACACTATCACAAGCACTACCACAATACCTACTACTCACACTAGCATTGTCACACTCAACCATTACCACTAATAATTCCGAATCCTTACTAGCATCACTGTAAGGATTATCACCATTACAATCATGATCACAGGGATACTATCTCAATCACTACCACCATCACATCACTTGGACTTCCATAATCTCAACCACTACTATCATTATCATCAGTGAGACATTATCCCTACAATTACCACCATAACCAGAACTACCACAGTTATCACCACTCACACCAACACCACAGTTATAACCAGGTAAAGGGGTAAAGAATCCCGTTACACGCCCACTGAGGTACATTGGGAATTTGGTGTTAGGCCCATATTTTCTTGACCATCGGCACACTATGGGTGATGTGGTCAACATTACGCCGACCGCCTTAACCTTCCCAGACTTGCTCTGGTACCCAATTCACGAGGCTAGTTATCACCAGAACTGTTATTATTATCACCACTCACGTCATCACAACAATTAACACTATCACCAGAACTATTACCATTATTATTATCCACACTAACACTTTCAATATCACTATAACCAGAGCTACTACTATTATCACCATTTCACACCAATACCACAATTATCACTATCTCCAGAACTACTACTTTAACACCACTCAAGTCATCACCGCTACTATTTTCATCACTAACGCCATCTTCAGCACTACCACCATCATCTACAACACTACCATAACTACCAGTACTATGACGACCACGGTTAGAATCACCTCCATTGTCGTCTTCACACTCGTTCTCACGGTAACTATTACTACCATCACTAACACGATCATTAGTACCACTACAAAGCTTACATTTCCACTACCACCTCGACCACCAACATCGTAAGTACCGGACCAATCACAATCATTAGCATACTCATTTTGTCTCTCAGATTGGAAGCTCGTTCTGGAAGAGAGTAATGAAGGTTATCCATGACAGCAACTCTAAGCAGCTGCACCTCTACGACCTGTCAGGGCCTGGTGCCCACTCTCAGTAAGATTGTAAGAGAGAAGGAGAGAGTGATTATATTGTCTGAGAGAGGTATACATAACAAAGAATATATAGAAGATGAAACAGACACTTTGAATGAAAAATTAGGAGTGCGGCAGGGATTTATTGACTTTCTCGGATATTGTAGGTAAAATGAGAGGGATTTATTAATGTTCTCTGATATTTTAGATAAAATGAGTGGTTTTATTCTCATATATTTTAGGTAAAATGAGTGGGCTTTACTGATTTTCTCAGATATTGTAGGTAAAATGAGAGGGTTTTATTGACGTTCTCTGATATTTTAGATAAAATGAGTGGTTTTATTTTCTCATATATTTTAGGTAAAATAAGTGGGCTTTACTGACTTTCTCAGATAATGTAGGTAAAATGAGAGGGTTTTATTGACAATCTCTGATATTGTAGGTAAAATAAGAAGCTTTGTTGACTGTCTCCGATATTGTAGGTAAAATGAGTGGGCTTTAATGACTTTCTCAAATGTTTTAGGTACAATGAGAAGGTTTATTGAATTTCTCAGATATTTTAGGTACAATGGGAATTGTTTTATTGAACGAGTCTTATATTTTAGGTACAATTAGTGGTTTTATTGACTTTCTCGTTTTATTGACTTTATCTGATATTTTAGGTGAAATGAGCAATTGTATTGACTTTCTCAGAAAGTGTAGGTAATAAGAATGGATTTTATTGATTTTCTCAGATATTTTAGGTAAAATGAGAGGGCTTTATTGACTTTCTCAGATACTGCAAGTAAAATGAGAGGGCTTCATTGCATTATCAGATATTGTAGGTAAATTGAGAGGGCTTTATTGACTTTCTAAGATATTGTAGAATTAAAATGAGAGGACTTTATTGATTTTCTCAGATATTGTTGGTAAAATGAGAGGACTTTATTTTCTCAGATATTGTTGGTGAAATAAGAGGACTTTATTGACTTTCTCAGATATTGTTGGTAAAATGAGAGGACTTTATTGACTTTCTCAGATATTGTTGGTAAAATGAGAGCGTTATATTGTGTAACCGGAAGTTGAGCTTTGGAGTCAGTAGAGTGGTTAAGTATGAAATTATGCTTTATGAAATTTGACTGGGAAATGGCGTGTGGTTATATTTTGTTGACATGGGAAAGTGAGAGTTTGTGATTTTTGACTACGGGAGCCTACTCTGTAAGTTGCGCCCCTTAAGAAAAGTATTAGATTGTGGGACTGAAATCTGGGCAGGTAACTAATTATGATTTACGATTGTTGAATAACGTTATAGAATAGTACTAAGGGGAATAATGATATTGTAGCATCCTCCCGTTACGGAGTGCTATAAGTTGATATAACAGACTGGCACTACTGGCAAGGGCGATGCCAGAAATGTCGGGCTTAAAGTCTCTATTGCCGACTTACAATGTTCAACGCGAATATTATAAAGGTGGGATGTAGATGGGTCAATGGTAACTGGAACGAACGTCAACTGTGACGGTGGCAAGTAAGGTAAACTGGACCCATGACTTGATTATGAATGTCAACAGTTTATTATAAGAGAACGTGGACGCAGACATCATAGTAAGTAGTCATCAATAGTACAAATAGCAGTGTCGAATCATACAGATACTTTCATTGTAGATATAGCATCGTTAATATATGAAATCAGTCAAGAACTTGGCCGACTTATACAACCGCCGACATTTCAAGGACGGCGAACGAACGGCCATTAGGAATTCTGAGATGAGTCATCTTCTTTACGAATATTATGAGTAACATGCAGGATGTCTTCCCTGAAGATCCGCAAAACAATGTTAGGACATATATATCTTGTCCAGCAAGACTAGACACACTAGCGGCACGCCATAACCAGGTCGTGTCGAAGTTCTGCTAGATCTTGACAATTAATAAAGGAGTGTCAATACTTGATAAACAACTCCAGCCAGAGTTGGCTAAAACGAGCACTCCACACAGGGAGGAATAATAATATATATCTTACTTGAGCCTACCCACAATTTGGGTAAGGCTTCCAACAGCTCCGTCAAAAGGACGTCTATCTGGTAACACAGACATAAAGGATCTCTCTTAATAACGTAAACGCTGTTTGGCAACAAACGACCAATCGCACCGTGATGCGCTATTTTGTCCAAGCATTGTGCCGGAAAGCGCGTAAATACATAAACATATACAACTTACTTAGATGCGCTCACATGTACGTCTATCAACACTAGACGGGCATGTGGAGATCTCGCACACTTAAATCCCATCTGTAAAAAGGACTTAACAGATATATGGAATAAGAAACTTAATTAGCGAGGGGAGGTAAAAATATTATTGTGTCCCTTGTCTCGGTGAATGTTGTTTTGGATAAGAATTTGGCAACGAAGTAAGATGCACGAGATTATGAAGTCCGTGACAATGAATCAGTTGTGAGTTTATAAAATTGTAATAGGAAATCGAGGAAAATAGGTTAGTTGGATTTGAGACGTCAAACGTAGCAGTAGCATAGGTTTGGAAATGTTTTCTCCCATGTGTTTAAAATGTTAGATTGGTGAGCATCACAAGGAAGATCGTAGACAACAAGCCATAGTTTTGGTTGGCTCTTGTGTTCACAAGAGATGTACGGTTGTCTAGTTCCTTGGAGCCTCAAATGCCATCTTTGTAGAGATAATTGCTTCTTGAAGCAATTAAGATGTAGTTTTGATGATGTGTGTTTTTTCATTCCCACGAAGTGGGCACCCACACAGTGGGTTCAAGACAAGTATGTTTTTTCAAGCACAGAGACAGGAGGTATGAACGGTTAGTTTAGTAGTGTGTAGCAAGAACAATTGGTAGAAATAGTCATACCCTGGCGATTTAGGCCAATCTTCGTCATACGAGATAAACCAGCCAGCTCACTGTTAATGGTCAGTGTTCCATGAGTGGTGGAAGAAGACAGAATGTTAATGTGGTAGCTGATAGATGCGATCAGCACAGGTCGGGCTTACGGGGGGCCGACAGATGTGTAGTTATATCTACGGGAATGTGTATAGGTCCTTTCATCTAACAGACTGTAACTACACACTACAGTACACGTAAGAGTCCAGAGACGTTGCAACGAATGGTAACGTTTAAATAGTTTATTACGCCACAGTCACGTAAACATCATCGTAACATAGGACGACACTTCATAGCACATCATGGTGTATCAGATAAGTAAGTTCATTTCGTAAACATACAGCAAAAATAGTCATCCAAACAAAAGAAGTGCATCGCAGTCTCAATAGGCTGTAGAATGCAGTAACTCATAGCATAAATCCCTTTAAAGCAATATCCAAAGATTCGGCTGCAGGTACACAACTCAAAGTACAAAAGGCTGCAGAACACAGCAGCTCACGTTTCATAAACGTTTACAACAATATCTTTATAAGTGATGATGATCACTGGTTGCTTACACAGCGGCATACAATGGCTTCTAGTAACAAGGGAAAAAATCCATCAGAATAAACATGAATCAATATCACGGCCTCTATAATAAATCCATCAGACTTCTTACAAAATATATAATGCCGGCGTACTTCCTGGCATCTGGGTAATATCTCTTAGAAAATAATCCATAAACTCCTGGGAGAAAGAACATTCCCGACAATAATCTCTTTATCTTTACTTCAAAAACATTATCCTCTTTAATAATCAAATTCCCTTCATAGAAAAACACAAATATCACCCGGAACACACTAGCGAGAAGGCGCGACCTTCTCCAAGCTCTGCCCGCAAAACACTGCACGCAATTTCAGTTGCTTAAAACAGTTTAGTCTATACGAATTCGTTCAAGCGCTAACACGCAGCCCGAGATGTGAGCTGGACTCATCCGCTCATAGAACCTTCGACCACATTCCTTACCATGTTTTTTTTAAAAACAAGCTAACAGCTAGACAGTAGCGCTGAGTCAAAAAATCACTGAGCATTCATCTCATCACAAAAAGTGGGCTTACAGGGGCGTATACAAAAAACCGACCCGTACCTACAAATGTTTTAACAGTTAACTCCCCTACTAACAAAATATGACTTAACACTCACACAGAAATAGTCCAGGAAATTTTGTCGTCAGAAAAGAATAAAAGAAACCAGTAACTAGAAGTGCTCAACGTTCTAGACTCAGAAATTTAAAAAAAAAAACAGTTTGGGCAGAAAAAGTAATGACAGAGAAGAAAAAAATAGACAACAGGGACAGTTAACCGGAACCCATGGTACCCGTGGTACGAGGATTGAAAGGTCGACTTTGTAAATAATCAACACAATTGAAATGACTGTATGAAAAGTTTGATTACTACAGGGGCAAGGCAGGACAGATTGAATCCCCTTCCACTTGATGTATCATTACATTCCTGAAAACATCATGTAAATAAACTTGACTACTTTTGTTTATTTCACTGCTGTTCTAGTTAAGTCCATTACCATCGAGTTCATCAGCCTGCATTAGTTCTTCGTGTTAAATGTATGTACTCGTACGTGAAACAACATCATGTGCAACCACCCACTGTTAGGATAGTGATCAGACTTACCACTAAACAACAATAACAACAACACGCACCAGCAAACACGGCCACAATTGACTTGCTCAAATATTGTAGGTAAAATGAGAGGACTTTATTGATTTTCTCAGATACTGTTGGTAAAATGAGAGGACTTTTTTGATTTTCTCAGATATTGTTGGTAAAATGAGAGGACTTTATTGATTTTCTCAGATATTATTGGTAAAATAAGAGGACTTTATTGATTTTCTCAGATATTGTTGGTAAAATGAGAGGACTTTATTGATTTTCTCAGATATTGTTGGTAAAATGAGCGGACTTTATTGACTTTCTCAGATATTGTTGGTAAAATGAGAGGACTTTATTGATTTTCTCAGATATCGTAGACAAAATGAGAGGACTCTATTGACTTTCTTGGATATTGTAGGTAAAATGAGAGGATTTTATTGACTTTCTCACATATTTGTGACAAAACGGGGCGGCCCCTATCGATCTGTCTTTCACTCCGGCAATATTTGTAAATTTGTGGTACTGATTTTTATTATGTGCTTTCAATTAGCGCACTTTTCTTTCTTTCTTCGTTATTTTTCTGCTAACTAGCAGATATTTGAGTATTGTCAAATTGCTTGACACTCCCTGTAGGTGATAATAATCACATTTTGCTTGGCGCTGCCCCGATTTATTGGCTATAGGCGAGGCAGATTAACACATACATCGGCCAGCGCTATCGGCTTAATCACTTATAAGACATGGGTGCACTCATCATGAAAGCTTGGAATAGGGGAGACAACTTACAGACAGACATGGATGACAAGATTACTTTAAATAAAAAAAGATTGCTACATCTCGAACACATGGTCATATGCGGTTACCGGTGTGTCTGTAAGTTTGTACACAAGGTCATCGGACCTCTTATTACCATATATGGGAGAGTTGTTATCTGCCTTACGTTCAAAATTATCCGATGACGGAATATTTTGAAATTACCTTATAACCCGCCTGTTTGAAAATGATTGTTTTTTGATAGCTCATAACAAACGAAGGCGTGTGAAGGCAGAGAATATAATCTGATCCTTTTCTCAAGCTATTTCCCTTGAGAAATCGTTCGCCGAGACACCATGGTTGTTCGTCCATCACGGGTGATGAAGACCACTCTGTTCATCCAATTATTTAAGAATATGTTAGGTTAGTCTATGGGTACGAAGGTGACTGAAGAGCCCGATGCGGGCCTGGAAAGATCTTGGACAGTGTGGGCAGGGAATGTTTGCTTCATGTGAAGGTTTTATTTCACGGTCCTTTCTAGCTTGTCTCCGCTGTTCTGCTGCTGCTCTTCTGGATGATTCGCATGCTGCTGCACCTTTACGAAGAGATGTGCGCCAAGCAGTTCGGTCTTGCGCAGCAGCTTCCCATGTGTCTGGGTTTATGTCAAAGGTTTTCAATGACGTCTTTAACGTGTCTTTGAAGCGCTTCTTTTGGCCACCATGGGAGCGTTTACCCTTCTGCATCTCACCATAAAAGAGTATCTTTGGCAGTCGATGGTCTGGCATGCGGACTACATGACCTGCCCAGCGAATTTGTGACTGCATCAGAATAGTATCAATACTAGGGATACCACTTACAATATAGCCCATGAAATCTCTAACATTTTAAATAAGGAAACCGAGACTGAGGAAACAGAAGGACCACACACGAAGTCAGAGAGGGAACTTATTAAATTAACGACAACCCAGACGCGTGTAAGATGCCGATTCAAGTCTCTTTTATTCATCTGAGCAACAAATCTTTGAGTCAGGATTGGCGTACGTTGTGATTTGAATTTCAAATTTTATTACTAACATGTGAACGAACATATATATATATATACATGGTAATATATATATATATATATATATATATATATATATATATATATATATATATATATATATATATATATATATATATATATATATATATATATATATATATATATATATATATATATATATATATATATATATATATATATATACAGTAGAACTCCATTTATCCGAACCCCAATTATCCGAACATCCAATTATCCGAACACTTTTTCCAGAAAAAAAAAAAAATCAGATGCCACAGTCACGTTAGACTAAAATTCTGAATCTTTTGATGCGGCAAACTTCAAATGTGTGCGAACAATTTGTAGAGAATGGGATGGCTAATGGTCGGTCGCTTACGTACAGAAAGTCAGTTAGATCATAAAGTCAGTTAATATCTGGTTTACCAATCCAGTGTACGTGTGAGTTCTAGGTAGAACACTGGCTAAACAGATAGTTCAACTTAAAATAATTGTGTCTGCTACTACAGAAGAATAATTTTGGTGTACAAGTATTTCTCTGTGCGATATGGCATCTTCCAGTAGGCCTAAAGCATATAAAAGGAACCGCAATGTTTTGTCAATTGAAACGAAAACAGAAATTATCAAGAGACTAGGACAAGGTGAAACTGTGTCTTCACTTACGAGGCTTTTCAATGTTGGGAAAGCTACCGTCTCTGACATCAAAAGTAACAAGGATAAAATTATGAGTTTTGCATCGAAATTTGATAGTGAAAATAGGTCGAAGAAACGTAAAACCATGAGAAATGCGAAAGATGTGAAATTGGAAGAGGCTTTGTATATATGGTTTGTGCAAAGAAGAAGCAAAGGGGAACCTATCTCTGGTTCTCTGTTGTGTGAAAAGGCACTTCAGTTCAACAATCAACTTGACGGTCCTCCTGACTTTAAGGCTAGCCAGGGATGGTTAAGAAACTTTAAATCTCGTCATGGCATACGAGAATTGGAGATTCAAGGGGAATCTTTATCTAGCGATGCAACTGCCGCTAAAAATTTTAAAGAAACATTCTTGGCTTTTTTGGAAGAAGAAGGTTATTCACTCGATGATGTGTATAATGCCGATGAGACTGGCTTATACTGGAAATCATTGCCTCAAAAATCACTTGCATCTCAGCGCGAAGCAGCTGCCCCTGGGTTTAAAAAGTGCAAAGAGAGAGTAACAATTTTGGTAGCCGCGAATGCCAGTGGAAGTCATCGTTTACCGGTGCTAATGATCGGCAAAGCCAAAAAAACCACGTTGTTTAAAGAATGTGACATGTCTCCCATTGTGTTACAAAGCACAGAAGAGTGCTTGGATGAATAGTGAAATATTTCTTGATTGGTATACAAATCAGTTCATCCCAAATGTGAAGAGGTTGAGAGAACAAGAAAAGAAAACTGGAAAAGTAATTCTTCTACTGGACAATGCACCATCTCATCCAGAGACGGATACATTGAATGCAGTTGATGCAAATTTTAAAGTAATTTTAATGCCTCCCACTGTAACAGCACTGATTCAACCAATGGATCAGGGTGTTATAGCAAAGCTTAAAAAGATGTACAAGAAGGAAGTCCTGCGTCATTTATTGTTGGCTGAAGATGAAGAAAGTGTGGTGGCGTTTTCCAAAAAGCTTAATCTCAAAGACTGCTGCTATATGTTAGCTGATGCTTGGACCACCCTGTCACAAGATAATCTCAACAAGGCTTGGAGTAGATTTCTTGGGAAAAAAGGAGGAAATGAAACTACTGCAGTGGACACAAATGATGATTGTATAAATGAAGTTGTGGAACTGTTTCAAGCAATGCCCGGATTTTCGGACTGTGACAAAGATGATGCACACATGTGGCTAGAAGATGATAATGATTCTGGTTTTCAGTTTTTGAATGACGAAGAAATTTTGTCTTTTGTGCAAGAAGAAAACCAAATACATGTAGTGACCGATGATGAAGACTCCTCAGAAGTACATGATGTACTTGTAGATTATGAAGAAAAACCAAAACGTCGACCAAGTCCTGAAGAGGCGTTTATAGCACTAGAAACAGCGATGGCTTGGTACAAGCAAGAAGATGACAGATGTCCTACACAGCTTCTGCTGTTGAAGAGAATGCGGGACTTAGCAGCCAAAAGGAGACTATCCAGTTTGGTGCAAAAGAGGATTCCTCATTATTTTAAATAGTGGGCTACATCTGTGCAAGTACATATATACGTAAGTTGCGCCTGGTTTTGAATCGTTTGTAATGTTATTTTGAAAACATTTCTCTTTCTTAACAAAAATAATTAATACAAGTAGTACATGCACTGCAGTGTAATAAAAGATTTTGGTGATACAGTGATCTAATACAGTGTGGGTATTATTATTACAGTACAAGTAAATATGTTTTATAGTGTATTTTCCTTGTGATGGTTAATTATTTTTAGAAATATGTGTACATGTACTCGATACATTATGTAATCCAATTATCCGAACATTTGATTATCCGAACGATGCTCGGTCCCATGGGGTTCGGATAAATGGAGTTCTACTGTATATATATTACCATGTGAAGTTTAATGTGTGAAATTCGCTATTGGATGTCAACGTCATTTGAGGCTGGCAACCTCAGCGTATAGAATGATGATTCATGAACCAGCACTGCACGGGCTGGTGATTGCTTTATTGCTAGTTTCGTATCGAGAACTAAAAGCATAAAGTAGTTCCAGTTTCCTTATGGAGCAGGGAGGGAAAGCTGAAAGAAATGATGTAAATTCTAAGTATAATACATACAGTTTCAAAGCAGTGTAAATGTCCCTATAAACATAGCCACTTTAAAAGTAATGTAAGTTTTCAAGCTTAAACCAGTGGAAATGTCTATGTGAAAATATTCATTTTAAAGTAATGGAAGTTTCAAACTTTTCAATCACTGTAAATATAAATGAAAACATATTCAATTTGTATTGTGAACACTTTTCAATCAGTGGAGATGTATATGTAAACAGACTATCTGTTGCGTAGCAAAATGTGTGTTGCGTAAGGTATCATAATACTGGCACTTGCAGAGTGGTGTATCACCCTCAGACACCAGGGATGATGAGGCAGAGTAACATGGTGTCTTTAGTCTGGTTTAAGTGTGTGACGTAAGGATAGAGTCAGATAGCTACAGTATCATACATGGACGTCACATCAGACCATACAACGTAGAAAGTCACTAAAGCTTTTAACAGCAGTGATGTTTTTTGGCAATATATATTGTGTACGCCACAATGACAAAATGCATGGACATCGTTATGCAGAAACATCACAGGTATAGTACAACAGTCATTGTATCATCGACGTAGTCAATTCAACAGGAACATCAGACAGCATCATAATAATGTAAATCATATGCCTTTTAGGATATCGTAATCAGCTGTACATGTAGTCAGGTAGTAAACTTCCCCTTTCCATAAGAGCTAGTAGATATCAACTAGAAGATTAAATCTAGTCTCCTATATTTGACCTCAACAAGACAGGCATGTCTTTTGAGCGTCACATTATCGTCCTCTATGTTACTTAAACAGCAAAGGTATCAAACCTAGATCCATCCATAAAGTTCAGGAAGCAAATGGTCCTTAGGACAGGCATCAATTGATGCGTGACAATATAAGTGGATCGTGAGCTGAGCAAACTTGTCATATCATAGACTCTATAATGAGGCAGGCTAGGCAAAAGTCAACATCACAAGATGGCGATAAAGTTACTCAGCGAAAAGGATTCAGTTACCTGTTCATCAGGAATTAAATCACATAAATCACATATGCCTCCAGGCATTTGAAATAACATAGAGATATATCATCTCAAAAAAGGAACAACAATGATGAGGACTCCTTCCTGAATAATATAAGCGAAGACGCTAGCACACCGCTACGTCTCGCCTTACCAGCATTTTCGCTCAGACTCCCCTGGGCGGAAATCATACAAACACTGCCACAAACAAAGACATGCGCAGAACACCCGAATCGAATACAACTCAGCTAATTTACGAAACAAAGAATGTTCTACGATGTTCGACTAAAGATTCGAACCTTAAAAGGAAATGACATCGCAAGTTGCCAACTGTTTCTAGGAAAACGCTCCATACATGGTTATGACTTAAAATCGCTCACACACAAATTATCAACAACCCTAGCTATCAAGATAAGACAACTTCCTGACGATGCTATCAAGATTAGACGAATGTAGAAATAAAAGTGACTACAATTCCATGAGTTACTTCCCATGCATTAAAAAATTGAATATAGTCAAAATGCATAGTCAGAATATATAGTCAGAATAAGTTGCGACAAGTTTAGCGCAACATTACCGCCACCTCCCGATTAAAAAAAAATGTGCAACATTTTTTTTTTTTAAATATCCAAGAGTAAAACCAAAAGCGGTTTAACAACGCACGAATTATGCGGGGCTAATTAATTGCACTGCCTAATATGAGGCTAAATTGACACATAAAGTGTCTGGTGAGAATATTTCTCAACAGATAAAAAATCTGATTCAAGAAAAAAATATATCGGGGAGGTGCCACCAACACACACTACGCTTGCATGAAAATACAATATAAATATGCAAGTTCATATCATTATAATCAAATAGCAGTGTCATATTCTAATACCGCTTAGAATGGATGTACACATCTGATATAGAATGTTAAATAGTACATTATCTAAATGTTTAATAATACCATTACATAATGAAATTAAACATAAATGACGATCCAGGACACATCTCCTGTCGTTCCAAGGAAAGTGTATGATAAGATCTTTCTTTGGGAGACAGACGTCATCATCAGTTGATAAACTCTTTTAATACAAGACCCTTGCCCTGAGCAAGAGACATGCTGAAAAATCTGAAGCTCACTCGAACATCACCAGAGTTAAATACTGTGTTGTTGTGTTGCTCGTGGTTTGAGTATGGAATGTCAACTTGACCTACGCAGTGGTGTGTAGACATAGATGGAGTGTATAATGTGCGAATGATAGGAAGAGTTCGTGGTGTTGACAAATGTTCTTTTCTCACACTCATGTATGGCTGGAAGTCATCGACACCAACGACTGTGTACCTTTACTAAAGTTTAATTGGACGTACACACTCGACAGCACAGATAGTGACAAATCACAGGTTGGCATAATACATCATGGTACAGTGGATAAATGGTCTTGCAATGTTACATGGGCACTCATGTAGAATAATAGTATAATGGACTGTCAATAGCCAAGCACTCAGTATTGCCCATATATATATCATCTGAGTTTACTGACAAAGCACGTCAGATTATAAACAATATCCAAGATGACTTCTAGACCTAATCTCGTCTAGTGAAGATTCCTTAACATAATGTCCAGCACAGATTTTTCCATATAATCAAATTGAACCGCTAGCAATGGGTTCTCATGTGTAGCAGTGATCTCTGGACTAATCAAGCGATAATACGGGCATCCCTTTTCTCTTCTTGAAAGTCACTAAATGTTTTTACAAGATGGCTTCTCTCGTGAGCTGTCACTCACGTTTGGATACAGATAATGAATCTGTCTTAAAGTTAGTCATTCATTAAATGTTTCATTGCTCTGTAGATTCTATCATGCTCCAATTGACTGCATTCTACAGGATATAGTGCTGCTAGGAATCAGAGTCGTTTTCCATCTAGTTAAATGCATCCTCTCAGATGTACAAGTCATACCTATCGAAAAAACGGTGGCTTCGTACGAGAGTTCAAAAGAGTATCTTTTATTACCTGCGTATCAGAAATATGATTCTGCCATTCCTTGGCAATAAGAATAAACACTGGGGTAAAGCATACACGATAGGTCTAGACGACTATCACTTTCCCCATAAATATAGAGATCACTTTTTCCCGGCGACAAGCCGACATAGCAAAACACAGCCCCCATGATCAGGGCGAAGCCAAAACACACCTCTCTAGAGACACATCCGCCGAACAGCCTTTGACCTCTCTAGAGACAAAAGAACATATAGTTCGACTTAGATATGTAAAGATATACAGATATAAGACAGACTCGTCCTACTCAGCCAAACAATACACATAAATTCAGGCCATAGATATTCTGAAGCAAGAACAATCTATTACTACCCAAACAAAGAATAAATCGCAGTAAAACTGGATTCATCCGCGGAGTTCGATCGAAAGAGACGACACAACTTTCAAGGGAAGTAACTCAATAATGACTTTTCCTTAAGCACTAAAAAGTATCTATTTTGTTTACAAAATATTTGCGAACATAACAAGTATACCAATGTATAATATTGTAAGATATCAAAGACTGCACGTAACAGTCTTACCACACCTCCCGGGAAAAAAAATGGAACATTTTTTTTTTTTTTTTTTTTGAAATACATCTAGGAGCAACGTACAATAGGCTCAAAACGCATGAATAATGCGTAGATGAAAATATCAGGAATAAATATAACGCCTAATATGAGGCTAAGTCGACATATGGAGCGACTGGTGAGAATGTGTCTCATAAACTGAGAGAAATTATTTCTCTACAAGTATATTTTTCCAGGAAGGTGTCATCAAAGTATAATACAATTCTGGCAATTACACGATGCCTAAAAAATTCATACCATAGTTTCGTATTAGATATCTTACATTTATGATTTATGAAGAAAAATCATCAAAGCACAGCGGTGAATAAACATCAATGAACCGCTATGTAGTGATACAATCATTATATTATTAAATTACAAATGTGTATCTATTATGATATAGAAAAGGAACTACTATAGAACTAGACATATCAAGAATTCTAAGCCCTAATAGTTATGTGGAATCATGTGGGCATCTTGACAGAATGTCTGCCATCACATTATCTGATCCACGAATAGCTCGCACAGAGAAATGAAAAGGTTGAAGAGCAATTGCATATCGAGTAGACCTCGAGCTCTTCAAATTTTTACTCTGTATAGCAGTAAGAGCTTTTTGGTCGGTTTCTACTACGAAATGTGCGCCCAGAAGGAATCTCTGTAGTTTGAGGATCGACCAAACCATAGCTAATAGCTCACGGTCTAAAACCGAATAATTCCTTTCTGCCGCATTAAGTTTTCTGGAAATATACATTACAGGATGCAGAGTTCCAGAGTACTCTTGCATTAGTGCCGCTCCAATCTCAGTGGATGAAGCGTCACTACGAAGAACGAATGTCTTATCTTTAGTAGGTAGCACTAAAATAGGTGGTGTTGAAAACAATGTTTTAATCTTATCCAGAGAGCATTGGCATTCCTGAGACCAGTGGACCATATTAGGCGAACCTTTCTTTAGAAGTGTCGAAAGAGGTGCCATGATAGAGGATAGATTCTGAATGAATCTGCCATAAAATTGAATAAGACCTAACAGACTTCTCACCTGTTTTTTAGTCTTAGGGATCGAGATGTTAAGTATCTTACTAGTATTATGGTCCTCTGTCTTTAGGAAACCATGACCAACTCGGTGGCCTAGGAAAGAAATTTCGCTAAAACCAATATAGGCTTTAGAGGGTTTCGCTGTCAGGTTGTGCTCGCGCAAAGTAGACA